>CAWUFW010016349.1:0-314324 GCA_963921515.1 Calotriton arnoldi
ATGTCCAACCCCGCACCCATGCTTAGCTTCCGCACGGACTGGCCAGTCACCACCACAACAGCCATACCAAACGACCGGCAACTGTAACCACACCATCAACGACATCGCCATGACATCGGATATGACCGGGACATGCACACTGTTCCCCATCACATCCAGGAACACCGCATGCATCGTGGGAGGCAGTGGCATGGGCTCTGTGTATCGCACCCACATGGACGGAACTGCACGAACAACCAGGACACGACATGGATCCAGCGCCCATGGACACACACACCGCTCAGTGGACATGAATAGGTCGCCTGGAGTCTGTGGGTGCTGCACCCCTCCCACCCCCGCCCCGGGAATCCCATACCAGGACCTTTGCATGGACGACAAGTGCATACAACAACAACACGACCCCAGTGACTGTGACATGTCCAGTAACCACCACAGTGCAACAACAAGTGGCACGCCGCTGCATGCACGCAAGCACATGCCCTGATGTCATCTCACATGCACGCGTGCATGAGGAACAACCGCAGCAAACCTGTCACATGGAACTGAGATGGACTGTGCCCATGATGCCAAGCGGTCTGGTAGGCTACATGTATACCGTCTGTGTCAAAGTCCGCAGCTCCGCAGCTATACGTAAATGTACATTAGCACAGCCTTGGCCAAGCAGATGTCACTCTGAAGCCCACATCCCACATGCAACAGCCAATCACATGTAACCCCACACCCTATCCCATTTGCAATCATGCTCAGTATATCCTCAACATGTATTCCGCTGCCAGTAGTGTCCACTATACTGCATCACAGAGGACAGAAGACTCAATATAATGTTTGAAACCAAAACTGTCTCCGCTGACTCATTTCACAAGTACGAATGAGAGAGGATGAGAGTATGTGAAGTACACGGCAGTCGTGACATGACCATGTAGTCCACTGGTATTGGATGTCAACGCAAATGAGTAGCACTACTGTGGAAGACACACATGTGTCGTGTGAAGTCGTATGGACGCAGTGCTCAGGTGGGTGGGTGCGACGGGTAGATGCGCACATGCCAAGTTGGAGCACGCCGTGTCGGGAGGGGTCATGAACAGTACACCACCGCTTCCCTGGGCATTGTGAGAGGACACCTGTCGGGGGGAGTGAACACGTGTGTGCACAGCAGCCGGGCACACGTACAAAGCGGTACCAGGCGCACCTCAGCCCACCCTCTGTGGACAAGCTGGATCCTGTTGTGCGCCCGCCATGCCCCTTGACAAGGCACACACAGCCCCAGTCGACCAGGTGTAACCCCAACATAGTCAATCCGCACAGGCGATACAGGGCACAGGATGGCAGTGGAGCATGGTGTGTGAGAGGTCTCCTCGCGCTCCTCCTGGTCATATCACGCAGGCAATAGAACCTCAACGTCTAGCATGGCACAAGTCAAATGGAAGTGTAGGGGGACGCACCACAGCACGAGCAGCACTGACGTCACGGGAGGTGGCTCGCACCATCCCATCCATTGCCCATCATACCAACCACGCCACATGCCATTGCGACTAAGTGCAAGCGCGTGCGCCACCACCCCCGAGCCCTCCCCAGAGAGGCCAAAGAGTGAATGTGTGGGCCATCAGCCACAGACGGACGCGGCCTGGCCGCAAGGGCAGCCACAGCCACTGGGTGTCGCAGGTGGCGGATCCGGAAGGCGAAGACTGTGATGCATAGTCCATGCAGGCCGGGTCTCCATTTGGGGCACCACGCAGGTGGACGGCGTCCCGCCACACATCATACCCTGAGACAGCCCACTCGTGCAACTGGACCCACACATACACTCCTTGCCCTCTCTGGTGCGAGCTTGGGGCTGCCTGTGCAGGCGCTAGCCTCGCAGGTGAGCATGCATATTGGGGGAGCGAGGGGAGGACATGAGGGCTGGGGCGAAGATGACTGTATCACTGTCAGTAAGTACAAGGGATGACCCAGATGTGGAAAGGAAGAGACGTGTCCCGTGTGTACTGCAACTAGTCGCCAATCCAACTACCCCCCATGTCCGGAATGTAAGCCCGCACCTAGGCCCGCCCATCCGCCACATCGAACATACCACCAGCACGACAACCTTCCCATTCGAAACACTGACTGGGGGTGGCGACCAGTGTACAATCATGTGTAGCCTACCCACGCGTACATGTGGGCCCTCCATGATCCATGTCACCTGCGGCAAAGTCATGACATGCGCAATGAGGGAAGTGAGGAGAGCTGTCCGCCCCACGCGCAGAAGGTGCATCAGCTCCACAGACCCAGCAGCGAGTCCAGCAGGGGTCACATGTGCAGGGGCAGCTGTGCCTGGTGTGAAGGCACATGCATATAGACAGCACATCGACCAATGTGTAGTCTGCCCACATCTACAGTCCATCATCATGCGGACATAGGAATTGAACACAGGGCAACACATCTTCAGTTGGTGCACCCACCGTGACCAACAATGCGCAATCATCGACGTACCCGCCCTGTGCATGGCCCCCCACCCAATGGAGGCACATCCAGTGCCACCATCCCACACACACAAGCCTTCCACGGAACATGCTGTGTCCAATGGTCAGTACAGAGTCAGCGCCCATCTGGTGGATCCTGAACAGGAGACACATGCACACACATGCCAGCTCCCACTATGTACGTCTGCCACCTGGCACGTGCAATGTAACCTCTCACCTGTGACGTGTGACTGCAAGCACACAGCCGTCTTGGCATGGGGCTGTCAATGTGGACACCTGTCAATGTTTCGGGAGGTGTGATCCGTACAGTGCTGTACATAGGGTGCAGTGCTGACACCTACTACTGTCTCATATCCCCTCGTGCCACAGGTCCCACTTGTTTTGGCCACTCAGCCTGTGCCCACATCGTCGTCGTCGTGTGCCATACTCATCCAGCCGCGGAAGCAGTTCCATGCTCAGCAGACATTCATGTTGCCGTGGCGTTGCCGCTTGACGGATATGCAGTCAGTCCCCATCAGCACGCCCCGCAAGTCATTGGGGCCTAGATCCCCATGTGCATGCACATGGCAGTGGTTTGTATCACTAGCCATTGCCATTGTTGGGAGACCTGTGTAAGTGTATTGTGGCCGTGCCGTCCCAGCTTGACAGCTGGGCTGTGGCTCATGTGCTTGCTCAGTCATGTCAGTGATGTGTATGCGAAATTGCTATGTGTCGTGTTGCTTTGACATGTGTCCTCTGCCATTGTCCCTAGGCGGAGACCGAACATTGACCGCCCATACCAATTGCTGGCGGACATGGACGATACAGAGGTTATTAGGAAGTTTCGGCTGGACAGGCCAACCCTGCATCGACTGTGTGCCATGTTAGAACCCCATCTCCGTCCCCGCAGGGTGTATCCGACTGCTGTCACCCCCACGGCTAAGGTGATGGCCGCCATGCATTTCTTCGCCACTGGGTCATTCCAGCACACAGTGGGCATTGGAGGAGGGATGTCCCAGCCCATGTTCAGCAAGGTGCTGAGGGATGTACTGGCAGCCATGATGCTGTACCGAAACAGGTACATCCGCTTCCCCAGGGCTCGTGAATTGGCGGCAGTGAAGGGTGCATTCTATGCCCTTGGCAGAATCCCACACGTCGTTGGAGCCATTGACTGCACACATGTCGGCCTTGTTCCACCACAGGCCACTGAGCACCTGTACCGCAACAGGAAGCACACGCACTCCCTGAATGTGCAAGTGGTGTGCCTTGCGGACATGGTGATCACCCACGTGTGTGCAAAGTTCCCAGGCTCGGCCCATGACGCACACATAATGCGCAACAGCATCTTGCCACAACTGATGTCCAATATGCAACAGGATCGTGCCTGTATTGTCGGTGAGTATGTGGAGTGGTGTAGCGTGCTGGTTGTGCGATGCTGTCCCCTGTCCAGTTGGAATTGCAACGGTTCTCTGTGTCCCTCACACCCAGGTGACTGCGTACCCGAATGGGGCATGGCTGCTCAGTCCATTGAGGAATCCTCGCACCCCAGCAGACGATCGCTACAATGAGGCACATGGGAGGACCAGACGTGTGGTCGAGCGTACCTTTGGCCTCCTCAAGTCCAGGTTCAGGTGCCTGGACCGCACCGGGGTGCGCTGGCGTACTCCCCACAGAAGGTGTGCCGGATAGTGGTGGCGTGCTGCATGCTGCACAATCTGGCCATTCGGAAGCAGATCCCCCTCATCGTGGATGACGGAGATCAACCAGGGCCCCAGCCCGCAGACCAGGACAGCTCGAGTGAGGAGGACAGTGGAGAGGAGGAAGCTGGTAATGTGCGGCAGCAGCTCATCGCCCGCTACTTCACTTGACGGTGAGTGTCCATGTACGACGGCTGATGTGGCTGTATCTGTGCAGGTGTGTGTGTGCTGTGTCAGGGTGGCCGTTTGTTCACTGCGTGCTGTGTGTCAACGCTCCATGGCCAGGGTAGTATGCCACTGTTGGTGGCTGTGGCATTGTGCCCTATTGCTCTGTGCGATGTGTGTACATTGCTTGTAGTTGTTGACATGTACTGTGTGATGGGTGTGTGACACACTCATTGAATGTGCTCCTGTTCTGTCTCCCACCCCTAGGTCCCTACAGGCCCTCCGGATTCAATTGCCATGCCACGCATCAGGTGCCTTTCCGCCCAAGGTGGCCGTTGTATTCCGTACAAATAAAACACAGGGCACAAACAGCAGTTAGTGTAAAAGGTGCATTTATTACAAACTGTGACATGTGATTGTGTGTAAGGTGATGACAAAAGTGGTGCGTGCAGTGACAATGAGCTGTCGGTCATGGCTGCGTGATGCTCAGGGTGTACCCACTGGTTCTATGTCCATAGTCCAACACACACATGCCATCCAGATGGCTGTGTGGAGTGGGATCGTAGTCCAAGTCAATGCAGTGGCTGGTCAAGGAAGGCTGGCGGAAGGCTGGCTGGCTGCCTCACTTGCGTTTGGAGCGTGCGAAGTCCTCCCGGGAGATCTGTTTCCACTTCGGACGGCCCCTTCCACGTTTGCGAGGGGGTGCCTGCTTGCGACATGCTGGTGGTTGAGGTGTGCTCACTGGCTGTGGACGCAGGGGAACTGGACACTGCTGCTCCACCCTGCGCCCCGGCAGGTGGTGGCGGAGGGGAGCTGCTGTCCCTGGCTGTGACCTCACCGCCACCACCAGCTGGCCCATGAGGTCCACGATTTGGCCCATACGGGCGTCCATGGACCTCAGCACCCCCAGCACCTCACGCGTGTCTGAAGCAGACCGGACCCATTGTCCTTGGGCCTCTTCATAGGCCCCAAGGACTCTGGCCATTTGAGGCAGGGCATGGCTCCCAGGGGAGGCTGGCGTTTCCCTGACCCTGCTCCTCCTACCAGTCCTGCTGCCACCGGCCTGCCCACTAGCCACATTGCTCACCACGGTCCTCGCTGTGGCTCCCAGGGTGGATCCAGTCGGCCGGGCCACCACCTGCGCTGGGGCTGGTGCCAGCGAAGACGTGGTGGTGGTGGCGGCGGTGGTGGTCGGTGCGGCGATGGTGGCGGTTGCGGCAGTGGTAGTGGCCACAATGACCGTGGGTGTGGCCGCAACGACAGTGGCAGCAGGGGGCTGGGAATGTTCAGCAGCCCTGGATGATGGGTTGGTGGGTAGGAGGGGTCCTGGGGAGCGGCTGGGCCCTGCCACACCAGATGGGCCTGCTTGGTGGTCCGTGTCCGAAGAGGAGGACAGATCCTCCAGATCCGTGTGTCCTCGTTGGGGGCTTGTAGGCTGGCTGTGCTGGCTGCTGGCTCCATCCCCAGCATCCAGCAGTTCGTCACCTGTGGAGAGAATGAGATTTGTTATTGTGTTGCACCTGGCGAAGTATGTATTTGTCGTCTGACATTAACAGTTCGTGCAATCTCGTACATGGGTTTCCCGGAGGCGTGTGTGTGGCTGTAGCATCTGTAGTTGTGTGTGCTTGGCAATGGGACTGTGTGCTGTGCACATGTGGCATGGGACGGATTGGCCATGCCGATGGGTGTGTTGCTGTGCCCCTACTTATTGTGACTCTTGTGTATGCGGGCTCCTGGCCCATCCTGGGTCTGGTTTGTACTTTGCTTTTGGTGTTCAGATGGGACGCTTAGGAACGCATATGGCAACATGGGGGCCATGCCCCAGATTCACATTTGGGAGGGAATATGCTTTTGGGGTTCAAATGGAACGCTTAGGAACGCATATGGCAACATGGGGGCCATGCCCCAGATTCGCATTTGGGAGGGAATATGCTTTTGGGGTTCAAATGGAACGCTTAGGAACGCATATGGCAACATGGGGGCCATGCCCCAGATTCGCATTTGGGAGGGAATATGCTTTTGGGGTTCAAATGGAACGCTTAGGAACGCATATGGCAACATGGGGGCCATGCCCCAGATTCGCATTTGGGAGGGAATATGCTTTTGGGGTTCAAATGGAACGCTTAGGAACGCATATGGCAACATGGGGGCCATGCCCCAGATTCGCATTTGGGAGGGGATATGCTTTTGGGGTACATGCTGTGAGCCATGGGTGCCGAACGTGACATGTGTTGTGGCAGCATGACAGTGCATGGTTTGAGGTGTGTGCATGCTTGACATGGCCTGCATATTTGCTGTCTGTTGTGATTACTGGACATGGCATTGGACGCATCGTTATGAGTGAGTGATGGTTGTGTGCCAGCCAACGTATTGCAGTTGTCCCATCTCCTTGGTGTGCGTGCTGCCCTGTGCCATGTGCATCACTGCAGTGCTCGGGGGGTGTGGCCCATGTTGTGTGTTGTTGCTCACAGTGTGTCGTGCGCTTCATTGACTTCTGGCACATGGTTGGTCATGGGCATGTATCTTAGCGTGACTGCTGTATGTGTGGCAGCTGTGCGGATGACATGCCTTTCATGAGACTGGGGCTGACGGATGGGATGGATGGTATGTTGTATGTGCATGGTGTGTCTGTGTGTTTGATGGGTTCAGTGGTGTTCGTGTGCATTTATGTTGTTCCGCTCTGTTGCGTCTAGTGTTGTTTGTCTTACATAGGCGTAGTTGTGGGGTGTGTGGTTGACAGGCAGTAGGGGCTACATGGACAGGACTTCAATGGTGTTTCGGTTGTGTGTGATGAGTTGCACAGTGGCTGCCGTGTGGTACTATATTCAGTGTGGCTTGTGCATGCAGACGTGGCTCCTTGGGTGTTGCTATGTCTGTGATGGGTCATGTGGGGTGTGAGTCTGTTGTTCATGTCCGTGTGCACATTGTTCACTTGTTCGTGACGGTGGGCGGTGCTGCGTGTTCGTCTGCTACGTGACATGTCCCATGTGTTGGTCGTGTTATGGTCCTCATGCCTCCAGTAATCCAGCCCTGTCCAGTTTCCCACCTGCAAGTTGTTCGTGCGTGCACTGTACTGGATGCCACATGGCTCTAAGCGGGGGGTGCTCCATGTTGCAGGTCTGTGGGGGTGGGGGGTGTTGTGGGTCGTGGGGGTGGCTGGACACCCACTGACACCGATTGCTGTGGACCGTGATGTCTGCCTTTCGGCTGTCGTTGTGCACTGCGGTGGCTGACACGTGGCTGTGGGGTGTGGGGGATGCTCCTCCTTGCTGTGCTGTGGGACTAGGGGCCTGGTGTGTGTTGTACTTGGGCTGTCCACCGTCCCACCCACTGCACTTTGTGTTCCTGCCACTTACCTGTTACTTGTCGGTTAGTGCAGCTGTGGCGGACACATGGGTGTGGTGGGTGCTCGTTGTGGCGCTTCTGGCATATTTGGGGACCTGTTGGTGGTTACGTGGCTGGCTGAGTGTACACATGTCCCCACGTATGTTACAGTTGTTCGGTTTGGGCTGTGTGTGGTGGTGTCTGTTGCATGTGTGTGTGATGTGTTGTGTATTGTGTGCTGGACATGGGGGTGTTTGTCCCTGGGAGCTGTGGCATGGTGGTAGTGCATGTGAGTACATAGCGGTGTGCTGGTATACATTAGTTTGTACTTACCAGCCTCCACTCCCCTGCTAATCCGGCGAGGATCTCCGGATGTATTATGACTCGCACCTTCTCCTCCCACGCTTTGAAGGTCTTGAAGAGCGCGGGATTCCCTCCGCCAGTGACGGCAGCCAGCTCTCTGTTTTTGCCCTCCTTCTTCTTGACCAGGCTCTTTACGTCATTCCAACGTTTGTTTATTTCTCCTCTGTTCCTGGGCAGGGTCCCGACTGCATTGACCTGGTCTACGATCCGGTTCCACATTCTGTTTCTGGTGGCTAGTGGTGTGTGCTGGACCATGTTCCCATAGATTTGTGGGTACACCTTGATGATCTCGTCGACCATGACCATCAGCTCAATGGGCGTGTACTTGGGCATCCTTTGTGGTGCCATGGTGTTTGTGGTGCTGGTGCGGTGTGTGTTGTGTAATGTGCAGGGGGTTTGTGGTGCAGGTGTTTGGTGGTGGTGGTGGTTGTGATGTGTGCGTTTCTGTGGTGTGCTGCTGTCCTTGCTGTGTCACTGTGTCCTCTCCTCTCCTCTCTGGTTTGCAATGTAGCAAGGGGTTGTGGTCTGTGGGAGTGCTGCTTTTGTACTCACCTATGTGGGTGTGTCCTCATGGTCTGTTGTTTTCAGGTGTGTTGTGTCTGGGGTTCTGGCCTTTGTATTTTTTGTTTGTCCGGGGGGATGTTTTCGGGATGTGTACTGTGCTTGTGTATTTGTGCGTGCCTTGCTGTGTGGACTTGTTGGCCATGTTGTGTGCTATTGGTTTTGTGAGCGGATGGTTTCTGTGCAGGTACGTGGGCGCCATGGCTTCTGCCGTGTCGATTCTCATCGGCGTTGTTTGCGCTAGCGGGCGGTATATTTGTGGTTTTCCGCGCTCATGGCGGTGCGATCGTAATTTCACGTGCGGTGTGTCGGCCGTGAGGGCGGGCGGTTTTGTGTTGTCGTGCGTGTTTCCGTCCGTGGCGGGCGGTTTGACTCCGACTCGGACATTGGCGGGCGGTATTTTGTGTGATTTTTCCGCCGATGGCGGTTTTCGGTTTGTGTAATCGTAATGGCGTGGTCGGTGTTCAGAGGGTGTGTGCGGGCGGATTTTTGCCGCTTCCATGCCTGGCGGATTTTTTTACGCCGGGTATCGTAATGGGCCCCAGAGTTTGTTAAAATATCGAATTTTTAAAATGTATTAAAAGTAATGTAAAATTAATAAAATAATAAATTTAATTAACTGAAACATACTTAAAAATACTTAAATAACCTTAAAATTAATAAATAATTAATGTAAGTTATAAAAAAATAAACATACATTTTTATTTTTTAATACATATATATATTAACTTAATATTAATAAAAATATTCAATATTTTTAGCGTAGGATAGCGGGAGGGTAAAATTTACTATTATCACTCCAGAGAGTGCAACAATAAGGAAAGCGTTGGATAGCGTAGGGGTAAAAATTACTATTTCCACTCCAGTGAGTGCAACAGTAGGGAAAACGTTGGATAGCGTAGGGGTAAAAATTACTATTCCCACTCCAGAGAGTGCAACAGAAAGGAAAGCGTTGGATAGCGGAGGGGTAAAAATTACTATTCCCACTCCAGTGAGTGCAACAGTAGGGAAAGCGTTGGATAGCGTAGGGGTAAAAATTACTTTTCCCACTCCAGAGAGTGCAACAGTAGGGAAAGCGTTGGATAGCGGGAGGGTAAAAATTACTATTCCCACTCCAGTGAGTGCAACAGTAGGGAAAGCGTTGGATAGCGGGAGGGTAAAAATTACTATTCCCACTCCAGTGAGTGCAACAGTAGGGAAAGCGTTGGATAGCGGGAGGGTAAAAATTACGATTCCCACTCCAGTAAGTGCAACAGTAGGGAAAGCATTGGATAGCGTAGGGGTAAAAATTACTATTCCCACTCCAGAGAGTGCAACAGTAGGGAAAGCGTTGGATAGCGTAGGGGTAAAAATTACTATTCCGACTCCAGTGAGTGCAACAGTAGGGAAAGCGTTGGATAGCGTAGGGGTAAAAATTACTATTCCCATTCCAGAGAGTGCAACAGTAAGGAAAGCGTTGGATTGCGTAGGGGTAAAAATTACTATTCCCACTCCAGTGACTGCAACAGTAGGGAAAGCGTTGGATAGCGTAGGGGTAAAAATTACTATCCCTACTCCAGTGAGTGCAACAGTAGGGAAAGTAATGATTTAATATTTAAATAAAAATAAATTAATTATCAATACCAATAAAAAATTAATTAAAATTAATTACCAATTACAAAATATTTAATAATTAATTAATGATAAATACCAATAAATATTATTTATTAAAAATTAATTGCCTATTAATAATTAATCAACAACCAATTAATTTTCAATACCAAAAATGTAATAAGTAATAAAAAAATTACCAATTAATAATTAATTAACAATAAATTAATCAATACACAAAAAGAATTTCAATAATTACTTCATTACAATTAAATTACTTCCCACCCTATTCCCCTATAAACCCACAACCCGCTCCGAATAATAAATTAATACAATTAACATAATTATCAATTAATCAATTAATAAAAATGTATTACCAATTAATAAAAATTAATTAACAATTAATAATTAATTAACAATAAATTAATTATCAATACCAATAAATAAAAATACATGTTTTCTTAATTACAATTAAATTACTTCCCACCCTATTCCCCTATAAACCCACAACCCGCTCCGAATAATAAATTAATACAATTAACATAATTATCAATTAATCAATTAATAAAAATGTATTACCAATTAATAAAAATTAATTACCAATTAATAATTAATTAACAATAAATTAATTATCAATACCAATAAATAAAAATAATTTTTTTCTTAATTACAATTAAATTACTTCCCACCCTATTCCCCTATAAACCCACAACCCGCTCCAAATAATAAATTAATACAATTAACATAATTATCAATTAATAAAAATTAATTACCAATTAATAAAAACTTAATTAACAATTAATAATTAATTAACAATAAATTAATTATCAATACCAATAAATAAAAATAAATATTTTCTTAATTACAATTAAATTACTTCCCACCCTATTCCCCTATAAACCCACAACCCGCTACAGAACTAAAACGCAAAATTAAATTAAAAATAATTAATAATTCCTAAAAATTAATATTTAATTTACTATAATTAAATTATTTCCCACCCTATTCCCCTATAAACCCACAACACGCTACGGAATTAAATTACGCAAAAATAATTTTACATAAATTTCAGTAACTTTAAAAAATATTAAACATACATTACAAAAATAATATACATTTTTAACTCATATACTAACATACTAAACACTTACAAAAATTCGATATTATTAAAAATTCGATATTTTTTAATGCCTATATTATGTACTTCTATATTTTGAAAATCGATATTACTTACCTTCATTTCGATATTATTAACCACTATATTATGTCCATTCGATATTATGTCCATTCTATATTTTGAATTCGATATTCTGTCCATTCTATATATTTTTTTCGATATTATGTCTATTTACCATTATGTGGAGTGTATTTATGTTGCATTGAGTAGAGTGTAATTATGTGGCATTTAATTATGTGGCACTGTTATTATGTGGAGTGTATTTATGTTGCATTGAATAGAGTGTAATTATGTGGTACTGACTGGTATTATGTTGAGTTGATTTATGTTGCATTGAGTAGAATGTAGAAGAAAGGTAGCACGACAGAACAGGATCCTCGGACATTTATTTTTGTATAACTCACAGAAGATGGCAAACTACCTCAGTTGGTAAATGCGACTGCTGTACCGATGTTTATGCAATCAACAAGTTATAAATGTTCGTTTTCAAGCATGTCTGACTCAGCCTTTTATCTTTCTGAGGTTGACACTGAGAAAATGAGTACAGGACGAATTGGGGAGCAACAGTTGTGTTACAAACATAGGCCCTTACTCCTAGGATGGAGTGCTGTGAGTACTTCATACCTACAGGTATGGTAATCATTACTCTGTGGAAAACCTACATAGCCTGGTAGCATTCTTCATGCTAGAAATTCACATTCACCCAGCACGGCAAAAACTGTGTTCCTTAAGTCCAACAATTTAAAATGAAAAGGAAACTGCACAAGTGTAACTGTTTTTACATGCGTTTGCATGTTTAACTAAGATATTAGCAAACACAAGCACTACGAAGGAGTAGCAAGAAGTAGTGTACAGTGTTACGATATCGTCAAGGCACACGTTGGGGAGGTGTCTCTGGTGTGCCCGGATTGGTGATCGGAGATCACAAAAGACCCAGAGGATTGGAGACTGGGGACTACCGGCCCTTGGTAGCTGGCTCACACACTGAGGGTCGAAAACAGACCTTTCCAGGTCATGGCCAGTAGAGGGGGGCACAGAATCTCCGGGTCAGTATAAAATGGCCGAAGACAAGCAGGATGGAACCTGGCAACATATAGATAACTTTAAAAAATTGCACAATTATCAGATATTGTATGGTTGAAGGTGCTGAAAATATTGTGACACAGGAGAAGAATGTTGAAGGCAGATTGCGGGCTGAAGGGTTTGTAAATGGAAGGCGAAACATAAAAAGTGGACCACAGATTTTAACCCAAACTAGAGAGAACCTTGAAAACCTATGACGACCTTGATATATGTCTAGCTAAAGGACGTGTTGAAGTTGGCATCAAGTTCAATAAACAGACACCAAAGGCCTCCGAGGTGCAACATGCAAGGCTGAACAATGGTAAGAATGAGAGAAGAACAAGCGCGCACGCCTCGCACGGCAACAGGGGGAGGGGGGAGAGGAGGGGGCCTGCGCGATTCCCTTGCGGGAGCGAGCGGCGCCAGGAGCGATAATTGCTACCATATGGCGCCACTCGCTCCCGCAAGTGAATCGCCAAACGTGCACGCGTTGCCATTGAAGGCAATGGAACGCGTGCACGTTTTTGGCTGAAAAGCCGAAGCGATTCCAAAAGGTCTTTTTGCCTATGCAGCACATGCGCGCTGCGTAGGCGAGACCTAAAAATGATATATACAGCAAGCACTTTTAAAGGTTAATTGCAGTTAAACAAAAGGAAGTAAGTAGGCTCTTAACTTTAGGAATACCTTCATCTTTAAAGACAGCAAACATGTAAAAATAGGATAGTCTTTTCAAAATTGAAAACGTGTATTTCATTGACCTGTAAAACCATTTCACCTTTTTAAAGTGATGGTTTTCAAACATGAATTTAGAAACGTTCATGCTCCCCCCCACCCTGACAACAATGCCATTAGTGATTACATCCAAGCACAGGAGATGACTTTGTACAGCACGCATACTGAAGTCATGTATTTGAAGGTCCTCCTATATGTGTTAATAAACAAAAAGGAGGGAAATTGAAATAAAACAATTGCCCAGGGCCACACAATTTGGTCAAGTGGAGAAGCCGGGATTCATCCCAGGTTTTCTGGTTTCACATTGCGCAATTGAGTTCAGCCAGTAGATATACATGCTTCGCTTACCCTACACCCACTTTAAACCCCGCCTCCACCGCTGGATTCAGTGCGGCCCTCAGTCACATCAAAGACCAAACTTTGCGGCCCGCGGGAAAATGTTTGTGAGCACCCATGGTCTAAGTGATTGTTTAGGGTAGTATTGTTAAGCAACCAAGACCTATTTAATGAGATGAGTGGTGTAGTTTATGTCACATTCCTTATAAAACAATTGATTATCAAAGACACAATAAACATCATTCACATTGAAAAACAATAACCTTTTAGTAAACATCTTAAAGTTATAATAGAGTGTAACTGCTAAAGAACAGTGAAAGCTGTATATCCTAGCCTTCACTGTTCTAAATATATTAAAACCCTAAATTATTTGCCCTAACTTTTCTAATACTCCAAAAACTATTTTTTTTTGGGGCGTGGCCAAGATGGCGAGTTGGTAGATCGGGTCTCTGTGACTCTCCACTCCCGCCCGGCGCAGCCCCGCTGGTCTAGCGATGGAGGGGGCCTCTCTGTAGCTGGACACCCCCCCGGGGGCAGTGTGGCAGATGAGGGGGCCATCGTAGAGAGTCAGCCAGTGCGGGACGCAACTGCCCGGGGCTGTCCCGGGGCGGCGTGCAGTCGACAGGCGGCCATTGTAGAGCCGCGGGTGAAGGGGAGACCCTTCTGAGGCCGCCCGACGGGCGAGAAGGCTGTCGGAGGACATGTGCCTGGCGGAGGAGGAGTGGCTGAAGGACGCTCCTGGGCTCTCGCAGCGGATGAGCGACAAGTGCCTGTGGAGGTTAGTAGTGGCACCCTGCAGCGGAGTCACGCGGACGGAGTGGAGCCCGCGCTGTTGAATAACGCAAGGCCCCGGCTGCCCCAATTTGCACAGGCCCAGCACGGCTGAGGCCTTCAAGATCGGAGGTGGTGTCCCGGGGTGCAGCCCCGGGGAGGGACACTCGGTGCACTCTCTCAGCAGGAGGGAGAGGCGGTAGTCGCACCAGCACAGCAAGGAGGCAGGGGGCGACGGATTGTAACGTCATTGTGCCAGTGAAGGGAAGAACTCCTCCCTGTGCCTGAGGCGGCGGCGACTGCGTGGGGCCCCCGGATGCCCAGCCCAACATAGGCCCAGCGCTGCTGCGCCCTCCATAAGTCTGTTGCAGAGCTCTGAGGTTCAGCTTCTGTGGAACCTGGGGCCAGATGTGCGGTGAAAGAGGGAGAGTGCACCAAACGCGAGGTGAGAGGTGGCAGCTGCGCCATTATTGAAGCAGGGAGACCAGCGGCAGCGGGCCAAGACGCTACTGCGCCAGCGAGAGTACGGACCCACCTGTGGCTGTGGAAGCGTCGGAGAGGAGTGGGGGAGCTCTGCTGATTTTGTTCACCCAAGCAGCCAGCTAAGTGGGATTGCCCCCCTGGTCAGCTAAAGCGCTTGGGGTGCAAGTTGGCTGGAGGACAGCGCAGGGACGAAAGGACTGTGGCCACCCCTGGTGCGGCTGGCTTGTGGCCTTGTAGCACTTGTGTCCAGCTCTCCGCAGGTGCGAGGGGAGCTGGAGAGAGACTTTGGTGGGCCTGGACACGCGCCTGAAGCGCCCTAGTCAGTGTTTGGTCCCTCCTGGGATAGGGGCCTAACAACAACGTTAGCGCCTCGCGGAGGCGTCCCCTGGTGGGGCTTCTGGAGCCTAGAACCTTCTTCCTAGTGGCACAGGCCTGAATCCACGGACTGGAAAATAGGTGCCTTTGGCCTGAGCCTGGTCCCATTAGTAGGAGGCCGTAGTGTTCCCCACGGAGGGAGTGAGCAACCAGGTCGAAGGGGTCTGGGGATCGCGGTAAAGGGGGCAGGGGACAGCAGCACCTACACCAGTCTGGAAGCACCGCTGGTCGTGATGGCGGCCCCAAAAGGCCGAAAAGACCGATCAGTGAAAGATCTGCTGCTCAAGTCATCAAGCACACAGCCTGAGGGCCAGGCAGCCCCAAAGGGGCACGGACGGCGCGGAGGCCCCACTCAGCCACTCATTTCTTGAGTCCCTCTTCTCCACCCTCCGTGAATATTTGTCTACCATGAAGCGTGACCTCTCGGCTGACTTGCGGGAGGTTCGTCGAGATGTGGACTCCCTGGGAGAGAGGGTTAACACTCTGGAAGAACGGGACACGGGTCACGAGGAAGAGCTGGTGAGCCTTCAGCAGGAAATCCTAAAGCTACAGGAACAAAACATCGACCTTCAGGCTCACACAGAGGACCGGGAAAACAGATCCCGGTGCAATAACATCCGCATCCGAGGCATGGCATACGACACGGATGATCCTGATATTGAAGTTCTGGTGGCTGGTCTCTTCCCCTCGCTCCTGGGTGAGGCTCAGGATTTCCAGGTCTGGCTTGATCGCACCCATAGAGTGTGCCCCCGGAGGGCGGCCCTGGCTCCCCCAGCGGACATCCTGACATGTGTGCATGATTATCAACTAAAAGAACGCATACTCCGAGCGGCCAGGGCCAACCCCGCCTTCCAATACAAGGGTCATAAGCCGGCATTCTATTAGGACTTGGCAGCATCTTCCCTTGTGAAGCGTAAAGCTCTCCGTCCCATTACCCCACATCTCCGGGCGAATGGCATCTCTTACTCTTGGGGGCATCTTTTTCGTTTGGTCTTCACTTTTCATGGGGATCTTAGGCAGTTACGCTCCCTCACAGTGGCCTACAAACTGCTGGGTATCGACGAACCCTCCACCGACAAGCCACAACAAAGCAGTTCAAACAGGTGACGCCGAAGCGGTCACGACTGGACCACCATCAAACCCCCGAGCCCTGCATCACGACCCGACTTGGACACCATGGCCAAGGAACGACAGGCGGTCCTGGCATCTCTGGCTGGGGCCTCAGGGGAGTAGGCCTCAGTGATTGCAGAAATGTACTAGCGAACATTGGAAGGCTCCTCATGTCCGTCTCCAGGGACTCGTTGCTGTAAGCTAGGGGCTGAGGTTTTTTTTGGGGGGGGGGTGGCGCTGGCCGCTGGTACCCCATATCTTCTTCTCCAAGAGTTGACAGCTCCGGACATTGGTTTGCCATATGACCTTCTTCTTGTTTTGCATGGTTGCTTCTATTTGTTTTTTGTTTTTTCTCTTATGGGTCTCCTCCACTGTTCCCTGTAACCTGCGCGCGTGCGCGCCTGCGCACCTATTTGAATCAGAGCGCGCAGTGTCTTCTTTGCAGCGCGCACACACCACGAGAGGCAAGTATTCATGTTAATCGCAGCGCTGCGATTAACATGAATACTTGAAGAAAAGCAGACAATATGCCCCCCTCCGCGCTCTGTTAAGAAAAGTCATGCAGCAAGCCTAAAATCACGACGTGTGCTTTCACAATCATTAACATATATTAGTGATTGTGAAAGCACACATTGTGCTGTTGGGCTTGCTGCATCCTTTTTCTTAACATAGCGCAGCAGTTTGTGTGCCTTTTTGAAAGTTTCCATGTTAAATGCAGCCCCGAGTGTAAGCATGTCGGGCCCTGCAATTAACATGAAAACTTTCAAAAGGCATGCAATCTGCTGCGGTTCATTAACAAAAGGCAGGCAACAAGCCTAACAGCACAACGTGTGCTTTCACAATCACTAATATGTATTAGTGATTGTGAAAGCACACGTCGTGCTGTTGGGCTTGCTGTGGGCTTTTTCTTAACATAGCGTTTCAGTTTGTGTGGCTTTTTGAAAGTTTCCATGTTAAATGCAGCCCAGAGTGTAAGCATGTCGGGCCCTGCAATTAACATGAAAACTTTCAAATAGGCATGCAATCTGCCACGCTCTATTAACAAAAGGCAGGCAACAAGCCTAACAGCACAACGTGTGCTTTCACAATCCCCAATATGTATTAGGGATTATGAAAGCACACGTCGTGCTGATAGGCTTGCTGCGTGCCTTTTGATGATAGATAGGGTGACCAGAATTTTAAAGCCAAAAACCGGGAAATTTCACACGAACAGAAAAGGGACTACACATAGCTGCCAAGGTTTCAGATTGCTATGTGTGACATTTTCAAAATTTCAGTGCAATTATGAGTGCATTTCAATGACGATGAGTGACACTTTCTTGAGAGCAAAATCAGCCTTGCTCTACCCGGTACACTAGAACCCCATTCCCAATATGAACCAACCTGCCCCACCCAGTGCATTCAAACACCACACAGCCAACTAACTCCATTCATAGCCACCAGAACCAACCTACTCCTTCGCAGTCCATCTTAACCACATTCACATCCACAGTGTTCAGCTAACCTGTGCCAAGCAAGACTCGGGCCAGGTCGAGATGGGGCTAGGGGTCATTGGCGTTGCTTTGCTGATTATTGCTGATTATTGCAGGAGAGAGGCCGGGCCTGGCCTGGCCTGGCCTTTCAGGACTGGCCTCAGACCAAAGGCTGCATGTAATACCCATAACGGAGCACCATACAATCTGTGTCAGCAGAGAGGGGCTGCTGCCTGTGTGTCCTAGGGGCTGCACTGAGTCCGAGTCCTAACGTAAACTGCACTGGGTAGCTCTAAGTCTCAGCTCCCTGTCACCCGGGCCTTGATGGTGACCCTGGTGCCTGTACACTGTAACTGTGTCACGCGATTGAAATGGGGCATGTGGTGAACGGTTGTTCAGTCAACAACTGAACAACATTCAGCAAAATTAACCTGTCTGAGAGGCTGCAGGGGACTGAGGAAATGAGCAGGTAAGATTTTAATTAAATTATTTCATATAGCCATCCTGGGCTGCGCCACATTTTCTCAGTTTCCAACACAGTCTAGCAAGGGCCTGCAAGTGACTGGCATGGCAGGCTGTACAGGAAAAAGCATTCATAGGTGAGCTTTGTTTATTTAAATACCACAGTGCTGGGATAGTTTTAGCACGGTCCTCAGTGTGCACAGCCTGAGTTACGGCCGACATCCTTAGGCTGCTTCAAAACCATGTCTGGTATGAGTATGGGTGGGCAGGGTTTACTATCAACATACCGGACTCAAGGCTAGTTGCACCCCGGGGTCTCACCTGTGACTTTTGAAGATGCCAGCAACCGCCGCGACGACTTCCCCTGCGCAGGCCAGGCTACGGGCAGATGCCACGGTCCAGGACGCGACGACTCGTGCAGGCTGTCTGCTAAACATGAAGTAGCACCACTCCCGCGGCGGCCGCAGTTTGGGTCGGGTTGCGGGCGGCCATAGGCATATTAGGGTCGCGCGGGTCGGCACAACAATGCGCGGTTCCCACTGCCAAATGTAAACTGACTGTCGTGCCACACGCTCGCACAGCAGGCGGCAGGGCGCCTATAGCTAGGTGCGTAATCGGTCTCAGTCTATCGGACATTGGGCGCAGGGTAAATCAAGCAGACACTGATTCGCTTGCGTTGTCACATGAGGTCAGTGAAGCTGAATGCTGCGCCAGCCCACTATGGGTGAAGTTGTTACACTGTAGCCCCTAAAGCCAGGCCAAATCTAGCTGAGCCAACCCCCAAGTCTGCGCAAGCAGGGCTGACCACACTGTGCCAGCTTTCTGTAAGTGGTGCTAATTACCAGCTAGTTCTGGGCTTGACATCAGAGGATGATTCATAAATGCGTGACTTTGCATTTCAGTGCGGTGATGATGACCACCACACTAAAAAGCGTTAGTCTAAGCCTGATGCGTTGTACTTGGAGGGCTGCAAAAGGCATGCAAGAAATGCAGCAGGAGATAAAACTCATAGAAGGAATGTTCTGTGGTTGGCTAAGGACAGGACACAACAATGCATTTTCTCAGATTCCATTGTGGTGCAATCTTGAATAACACAGGCACCTCTCAGGGATTTAGCATTCCCATTTGACAAGTGATAGTAAGGGACACATTCTCCATTAAAAGTCTTTTAATGTAACAATATGCTTTTGAATACTGTATCCTTTTTATGTTTGTTGTATGTTGCAAACCTGCCTTAAGACCCTTAATGTGGTGCTGTATGTGTAGAAATACACTGTCTTTTCACTTTATTAAGCAAATGTTTGAGTGATAGTTCCACTGACATTTGTCGCTGCACCCACACACGCGGTTGGGTTCTTGGCGCACATAGCCTTTGCTGCAGCGCACAGAGACCTTATACTGGCGCACACAAAGAAAAAAAATTAGAGGGAACATTGGTCTCCTCCCCTGCTTACTTGTGTACTGGACCCTACTAAAACTGCACATCTCTGGGCCAGTCTTGCACCTCAACCCACCGAGATTGCCCGCGCGGTGAGACTCCTAGTGTCTGCAATTGCCCTCTCTAGTGCTCCGTTCCGACTCGGGCCCATATGGTAGGGAACATTAAAATCCTAACCTTAAATGAGAAAGGGCTCAATAGTCCTAACAAGAGAAGGGCTATTTTATCCTAACTTGAGAAGTCTGGTGCTCACCTTTGCCTACTCCAAGAGACACACTTTTTGGCTAGGGACACTCACAGACTCCGATCCAAAGCCTTCCCATTGCAATACTTCTCCTCTCTCCCCTCCAAAAGGGCTGGAGCCACTATCCTTGTCTCTCGCAACTTCACGGGGAAAATAGGGGCATGGGTCTCTGAAATCAGGGGGCAGCTCTTGGCCTTTTCCGTTTCTGTCGGAGCGCACACCTTCACGCTAGCCACTATTTATGTACCCAATGAAGGCCAGGAGGGGTTCCTCCATACCTTACGCAATTACTGATAGGGGGAGACATCAATACTGTGTTTAATAACCAGCTTGACCGTTCCGCTCAGAAACAAGGCCAAACTGGGGCATTGTCCGAGAGAGGGAGGGAATGTTTAAAGGATTTAGGTCTGGTTGACATTTGGCGCGCCCTTCATTCAGGCAAAACAGACTTTACATTTTACTCCCATGCCCACAAGACCTATGCCAGGATAGATTACTTCATAGGTTCCCAGTCTCTGCTCCCGATGGCGCATTCCTCAGACATAGAGTTTCGAGCGCTTTCTGACCCCGCAGCCTTGACACTAAAGCTAGCGCTCCCTCCCATAGATAGACCACCATACTCATGGCGGTTACGCGATACTCTCCTACACCGCACAGAGGTAGTGCAGCGACTCACCAAGACCTTGGAGGAATTCTTAGTACTCAATGATACTTTGGACACCTTGATAGTGACCTTATGGGTAACTCTTAAACTCGCGGCAAGAGGGGTGCTCATTGCTGTGTCCTCAGCGGAAAATAGGATCCGTCGGTAAAAGAGGGAGGAACTATCCAGACAGACGTCGGAATCGGAAAACATTCATAAGCAGACTGGTGCGCCGCGAGTGTGGCGTCAGTTAGAGGCAGTGAGGTCACAGCTGGCTAGCCTTGATCTCGATAGAGCGGAGTACACCGACCTCCGTTTAAAGCATTCATTCTACACAGGGGGGGACAAATGCGGACGCCTGTTGGCCCATAAATTATGCGCTCAGCGCCAGGCGGCTACGGTACAGATGATCTGCGACACGGGGGCACTGAACTTACTCGAGACGCGGATATTTCCCGGGCGTTTCGAGACTTATACGCTGACCTGTACACTGCACAGCAACTACCCGAACAAGACTCTCTTGACTACCTCCAGGGGTTAACCCACTCCCGGCTGTCACCGGATCAGGCCTCCTTGGAAAGCCCAATCCGCATAGAGGAGGTGATCTCAGCCATAGCCAGACTCAAACACCTAAAATCCCCGGGGCCAGACGGGTTTACCGCTATTTTTTATAAGACCTTTTGCACTCTTTTAGCTTCGATATTAACACGACTTTTTAATGCAATCGGGGATACCTCTGATATCCCTCCCACAATGCGCCTCGCCTCGGTGGTGGTCCTTCCTAAGCCCGGCAAGGATGGCCGATTATGTGCCTCCTACCGACCAATCTCTTTGCTGAATACCGACTTAAAACTCTTCACAGGGATTTTAGCGGCCGGGCTAGTTCCACTGATGCCAGGTCCGAAAGACCCTGCCTAAGCTGGGTTTGTTGCAACCAGACAATGTAGTGATAATACACGGAGATTACTCCATCTCCTGGACAAAGCCCACCGCCAGTCCATCGAGCGAGTGATGCTGTCTGTCGACGCCGAGAAGGCGCTCGACAGGGTGCACTGGCCGTTCCTGGAGGCTACCCTGCGGGATTTCGGGGTGGGGGACCGATTCCGCAAATAGGTGTTCAGTGGCTACAGCCACCCATCCGCCACGGTCCGGGTGAACGGACACACCTCTGAGTCATTTCCGATAACACGGGGAATGAGGCAGGGATGCCCGCTCTCGCCACTGCTCCTTGCCTTATACATGGAACCTTTGGCTCAAAGGGTGCGGGAGAATCCTCAGATTATCGGGATCCAATTTGGGGGAGAACGTCACACAATAAGCCTATATGCGGATGACGTCATTGCTACACCGGAAGCCCCAAGGACATCGTTGCCAGCCTTTTTTGCGGAATTGGAGGCGTTAGCGGCTGCCTCTGGCTTCCGGGTAAATGTATCCAAGTCGCAGGCCTTGGGGTTCTCCTTACAGCCTTCCTCTAGAGACGCCCTTCACCAGATATGCCCCATTCGTTGGGACACGGAGGTTATACCATACCTTGGAATAAAATTGGCAACTTCGGTTCGAGATTCAGTTTCCTTGAATTATAACCATCTCCTGTCACAGACTCGCCACGACCTCCAACGATGTCGACCGTTTGGCCTTTCGTCGCTGGGCCGTGTGGCAGCGCTTAAAATGAATGTGCTTCCGAAAATACTATGGGGCATATTAGCAAGAAGAGGCGATAATCATCGCTAACCCTGCTTAGCGTGATTTTTTTTATCGCCGGCTATCGCTGGAATATATCGCCACGCTAACGCTGTATTAGCAACGATTAGCGCTATGGCGATGAATATTCCAGCGATAGCGGGGAAATGGGCCAACATCGCTGAAAAACCAGCGATGTTGCATGGAGAAGGAGAACACCTTGCTGATACGACCCTGTGGTCGTATCAGCATAATCCACCCCCATGTTAGGTATGGCTAACACCTGCTAATTGCAGGTGTTAAATAAATGGCGATGACCCCGGTTAGCGCGACTTTTCACGTCGCTAACTGGGGCCATGGCCACCTTGCTAATAGGCGATAGGCCTGTTAGCGGGTGTTTCCCAGGTTTGTTCGTCGGGAACGCCCACTTTGCATGTCATTAGCGATAAATATCGCTGACATGCAAAGCGGTAAGAAAACGGGCGCTAATGCCCGCAAACTGTCTCTAACTGCTGTTAGAGACAGTTTGCTGATAGGGCGATATGAATATCGCCGCTTTAGCGGCAAAAAGTGCCGCTAAAGCAGCGATAGTGCCCTTGCTAATATGCCCCCAAATCTTTTCCAAACGCTACCAGCAGAGCCTCCCCCTGGTATGCTAAGGTCTCTCCAGCGTGAGTTTCTTTCGTCTGGGCGGACAAAAAGCCCAGGATGAATAGGGGCTTAAGTTATAAACCCCAGGAGAGGGTGGTCTTGGGATTTCCAATATCGAACGATATTATCGGGCTACCCAGCTGCGGGTTCTATTGGAATGGTCCCAGAAAGAGTCTGAGAAGCATTGGCTCTTTATGGAGCGAGCCCTGGCAGGTCAGCTCCTATTGAGAATTCCTTTTATGCGCAAAACCCAACGCCCAACTGGGCTCTATGGGTCACCGGTCGCCAGGGTGACCCTGAAGGCTTGGGATGCGACCGCCGTTCGCTGCGGCCTCACCATGTTTCCGTCTCCACTCATACCTATAACTAACAACCCCGAGTTCACTCCCGGTCTGGATCAAGTGGCCTTCAGGCACTGGACTAAGGAAGGGCACAGATCTATTGGCCAGTTCTTTGTTTTAGAGGGCCCCCTGAGTTTTGAAGACTTCTGCTTTGATTTTCAGCTCCCAGAGACAGAGCAATATCATTTTCAGCAGATACGTCACTGGGTTATGCACCCATCCATAGGCGAGGGGGCACAAAGGCCGCTCACCTCATACGAGAAGTGGTTACACACTAAAAAGTCAAGTAAGCGCCTCATCACGGAACTCTATCATCTTCTGAGACCCCCGGAGCAGTTGAGTAAATCTGCGGGGCAGAATTGGGACGCTCATTATCGCAGAAAGAATGGGGGGACATTTTTTACAGGTCAAGACACTCGGCTCGCAATGTCTCCAGCAAAGAAATGGCCACCAAGATAGCTACTTATTGGTACCTTACCCCATCCAGACTACATAAGAGCTACCCTGACCGTTCCCCGAGCTGCTGGAGGGGGTGTGAGACTGAAGGCACACTGACACATCTGTTGTGGGAATGCCCAAAACTCATGCTATATTGGGAGCAGATCCTTGAGGAAATAGACAAACACTTTAATACACAAATAACTCACCTCCCTGCGCATGTCCTTTTGGGCCTGCCTAACGCGCTTACTTTTCCTCTCCAGTCCCGCAGAGGTAGGCAGATGGGTATTGCGTTAGGCGCAGCCTTGCAGAATATTTTGTCTCACTGGGGCACAAAGAGAATTCCCACGTTCCAGGGGTGGCTACACAGGATATGGCACGTAATAGGGATGGAACGCATCACCTTTTCGCTTCAGGGAGACGGTACTTCCTTTGCAGACTTGTGGCGTCCCTTCATGACTCTGTTGAGGCACCAACTTTCGAGAGCTCACATGTCCCAGATACCTGAGATTACCACGTCTACCTGCGTTGACGCAGGATCAGGCCCATCCCGCACAGACATAAAGATACTAGGCAATGACTTGCTATTCCCCTTTGCTGCTCGATGGGGCGGATGGGGGGGAGGGAGGCGGTACTAGGAGTAAGGGGCTGGGGGAGGGCCGGGGAGGAGACCGAGGGGGGGGAGAGAGTTGGGGGTTTGTTTTTCTCATGCCTTATTGTTTGGCTTACACGTACGATTTTAAACAGATGGCATTGTAATGTTTGATTGCAATATTGCTTGTACCAATCAAAAGATTTAAACCTAAAAAAACTATGGGGCATATTATCAAGGGCCGGCGATAAATATCGCAAAGCGCGCTTAGCGCTTGCATATTTATCGCCGGCTATCTCTGGAATTTATCGCCCGGTTAGCGCGTTATTAACAACGCGCATCGCCGAGGCGATAAAAATGTCAGGGATAGCGTGGATATCGCCGTTTTCCATGGGAAAACGGCGATATCCTAGATGATAGGGCCTGTGGTCTTAGCCACAGAATCCACCCCCCATGTTAAGTATGCCTTAGTCAGGAATTTAACAGACGTTAAATTCCTGCGTTAAGAGCATACTTAACGCGATTAAAATAATCGCTTCCCCGCATTGTAAATATCGCGAAGCTGCCTTCGCGATATTTACCCATGTTGTTTCCACAGACACGCCTACTTTGCATCTCATTATCGATGCGAAATCAGGCGTGCTGGAAACGGGAGCAAAATCAGCAAAACACGCGATAGCGTGTCTTTGCTGATAAGGCGATATAATTATCGCCGCTTTTCGGCCGAAAACGGCCGCAAAAGCGGCGATAATTGTTTATCGCCGCCTTGTTAATATGCCCCTATTTTTCTCTGGACTAGTTTGTGTCTGTTGTTCATTTATTTCGTTCATGGCAACTGTCTTTGGCTATAATGGATCAATGGTAGCCTATGAGAGGTTGCGACCACTGTCTTCCACCATGCCCAGTAACTTGTAATCGAGTTGCCACAAGAAAAAACAATTCACCTGGAGTATTCGGGTATAAATTTGTCCATCTGCCCCGGGTGTTACTATACATGACCATTCTCCTTGGGGACCAAGACCCATGATGCAAACAGGAAGTGCCTGGGCCCTTCATTCATTGGATTTATCAATATTTATTTTATGTTGTGGGTAAAAAACAGAATTTGAAAGTAATATTTTCGACATTTATTTAAACGACAAGTATATACACGGACACATGAATATCCATAATAATATAAAAAGACGAAAGTAATATAACAATTCTTTTTGAAAATATTTGACGTTGTAATATAAACATAAACACAGTACAAAAGTGTGTGTACGTCTGCAGTTATGTAAGTTTCGTAGGGAAATCCTCCTATCTTTTTTTGGCAATTACTCTGTGCAGCTCGTAGTCAAATGACAATTTTGAAAGATACTCAAAAGAAGACCAGCATTCAGCATTTTCCAGTTTAAAAGTAAAAACCCTGAACGACAGATTTATATGTAAACATCACTAAAAAACTAAACCTGCTAATGCTTCCTAGCCGCACAGATGTCCTCAAGAGCCTTCCTTCAGATACATTTGGAAGCAGGTGGAATGTTAGCTCTCATAGGTTTCTCAAAAGACAGCAAAGAGTTAGAACATCTGGCATCTACTAATGCTGAAGCCCTTATTGTGGTCAGTGCAATAGAATGCAAATATGCACAGATCCTGCCCGTATATCAAAAATACCACCTCATAGTGTTTCCTCCAGAGTGTTAAGGATGGTACCAAGGGGTGATCAAGAAAATCAATTAGCAATTGTAATTCACCGAGTTAGGGACGAAAAGAAAAATTGGAGCTTCGAGAAATCAGAAATAAACAGCCACAGAGCTAAAAGCCAAAAATAAAAGTGGGGCTACTGCAACCACCAGCGGCGTAGCGTGGGTTCCCAGCGCCCCGGGCAAGGCAAGTATTTCTCTGCGCCTGCACCTGCACCTGCTCCGGCCCAACACTCTCCTAGCTATAGGGCCCAGGTGTGCAGACGTCGCCATCTTGATCTCACTGCCTTATCAGTGGCCACACTTCTACTATTTCCAGCAGACGAGGGGAAACGTTTCTCAGCAATGTGATTATTTAAAATCTAATAGGACAGTTTTTTTTGTCTTTTAAAATTTCGCACCTCAAGAATTTTGCGCCCAGGGCAACCGCCCCTGTGGCCCCGCCCACGCTACGCCACAGGCCACCACATCAATGGGCAGAGATATGAGCCTGTTGCAATCATTGGTGGAAGAATCGTAGTCCTCGCATTTTTGTTCGTGATGTCTTGACTCAGTGCTTGGGATTGATGAATGGTTTTAAATATAAACTCAAGGCCTTGAGAATGGATTTCTCTGGCACTTTTCTTTTCCTCTTCTGCATAGGCTGGTGTGGACGTCCCAGTGCACTGCTCAAACATCCTTGTCTTTTTTCAGTTAGCATTCCCAGAACAGCGACCACAGCTGCCCCATCACCTCGTTGTGACATTTTAGGACTTTTTATGTTGTTTGCAATATCCAGCGTAAGTAAAGCTATCTTGTTACAGAGTGAGACTTCCACACTGTCCCATATCCTCCCAAGAACAGTCAATAGTCATGTTACAGCAATTAAAACTCATGAAAGTACTGATCCGGTGGCGTACACGAGGACCAGGTTAGATACAGCCTGAAAATGGAGTAAAACCCGTTGTACGTCTACATGTATCATCAAATGCTGCACGAAAGTCATAAAGACAGTTGCTATAGATGTATTTTAGGTATAGTTTAGGACACCGATGCTAAAAATAATGCTAAACACTGTTGTGGGGACTTATTAAATATTGTAAAATAAGATGGTATGTCAAAAACAAGCTCAAAACAGCATACAACTTTTGCCCTCTAAACAGCAAAGCGCCTTAACAGAAATCTAGGACTGAGTACGGTGGTACAGGTACACATTACTACAACATTGGCCCAATAACTGACCATTGAAAAAGTACATCAGCTGTGGTCATTACTTCAGTGAAGCTATTGAAAATTGTGGCAGACACATAAAGGGCCATATTATCAAGAATGGGTGATAACATTATCGCCGCTTTAGCGGCAGGAAACTGCCGCTAAAGCGGCGATAAGTTATCGCCCGTTCTTGATAATATGGCCCAAAGTTTTTACAAAGTGGCAACATTTTGAGCCGGGCTGTGGAAAGGCTACAGTATACACTGGGGCATATTCTCAAGGACTCATCGCTGATTTAGCGGCACTTTTTCGCCACGAAAGTGGCAATAGATTTATCGCCCTATTCACAAGCCTGCGCTAACAGCCGACATCGTCAGTTTACCTGCGATAGCTGCCGCTAAAAACATCGCCAAGGCTGACAGCGACAACTAACGCTAATCATATGCAGAGTAGGCATTCCAGTGCAAAAACTCACGATAATACCACTTCGCGATATTCTCAACGACCAGCCAGATCGGCGATGCGGTCCAAAAACAGGCGATAAGGCACGTCAGCAGCAGGGACTTAAGACCTGCGTTTTTCTGGTCTTAAGGAGGACGAAAACCTGCAGTATAAAGGGAGCCCAGCCCAGAGCCACATCTGAAGACCAACAGATGCCATGGAGCTACTAATGAATGAATGGGCACTTGTATAGCGCATGGCTACCCGGAAGCATCCCAGCGCTGAGCCATAACCAGAGAACCGAGTGCACTAAGGGAAAAGCCACGTCTTGAGTTGTTTCCGGAATGCCAGATGATTAAGCTCGCTCCGAAGGTCCAGCGGAATGGAATTCCACAGTCTGGAGGCATTAAACGAAAAAAGCCGTCCGCCACTTCTGGCCTTCTTGATCCTGGGGACTACTGCCAAGTGAAGCCCGTCTGAGCGGAGTTCCCTATTCGCCCTGTAGGGGCGAATCATGCCGTTGTTGATAAGGGGTCCGCTCCCCACAAGCGCCTTGTGGGCTATGCAGAGTGCCTTAAAATTAATTCTCTGTTCCACCGGAAGCCAGTGAAGAGAGCGCAACGCAGGCTTTGCGGAGCACCTAATGGGAGTCTCCGTAAGAAGCCTAGCTGCGCAATTTTGAATGACTTGAAGTTTTGCAGTTACTGACTTTGGGGCTCCCAGGTAAAGGGCATTTCCGTAGTCAATCCTCGACAAAATTAGTGCCTGGATCAGTATCTTTTTTGCTGGGAAGGGTAAGAGGGGGAGAATTTTCCGAGTTGTTCTAAGTAGGCCATAACAGGCAGCGGCGGTCTTCCTCGCCTGAACTTTGAACGTGAGTTCATGGTCCAACCATATTCCCAGACTTTTGATCTCAGTCTTGGGGACTGGCACCGGACCCATAGAAGTAGGCCACAAGGTGCTAGATAACACGCTCCCAGGGTTGCCAAGAATCATGAGTTCTGTTTTATCACCGTTAAGCTTCAAATAAGAAGCTCTCATCCACTTGGCACAGCCTCAAGGCAAGACCGAAGGTCATTGGTCTGATGGTTGGAGCGGTTCAATGAAACGACCAACCGCGTGTCGTCAGCATATGTCACCATGTGGATCCCAAAAGGAGATACAACATCTGCCAGCGGGGCCATGTAAACATTAAAAAGAGTAGGACTCAAGGAGGAGCCCT
This sequence comes from Calotriton arnoldi, assembly GCA_963921515.1. NCBI lineage: Eukaryota > Metazoa > Chordata > Amphibia > Caudata > Salamandridae > Calotriton > Calotriton arnoldi. The sequence continues at coordinate 28,688 of CAWUFW010016349.1, forward strand.
GCGAGACTCCGCACTGCAGGGGGATGGGCTTTGAATGCGTATCGCCTTCACAAACCTGGAAGGACCTGCCCTCCAGGAAAGATTGTAGCCATTGCAGGGCTAATCCCGTCACTCCTGCTTCCCTGAGGCGGCTGGCCAGGACACAGTGATTCACCGTGTCGAAGGCTGCACTCAGGTCGAGGAGGATTATTGCTGATGACCCTCCTGAGTCGAGAATTTTCCTGGTTTCTTCCACTACAGAGAGTATAGCGGTTTCCGTCCCTTGCCCGGGGCGGAACCCCGTTTGAGAGTGGTGGAGGACATGATTAGTTTCTAGGAATGTGGAAAGGGTACGGTTAGCAATTTTCTCCGCTATCTTACTGATTCCCGGTAGAAGCGAGATTGGACGGTAGTTACCCAGGTCAGCTGGGTCTAGCGTAGGCTTTTTCAACAAAGCTTTTACCATCGCCCTTTTCCATTCCAAGGGGACCATGCCCTCCCTGAATGAAGCATTAATCAGACAAGTGGCAATGGGGGCAATTATTGGACCCACCATTTTCAGGATGTTGGGGGGTGCCGATTCTAACGGGGATCCACTTTTTATAGCTGACAGGGTGGCTAAGAATAGTTCCTGGGTCAGCGTGGGAAAGGTCTCCAGGTTATTTTCCGCTGGATGCCTACCAGCATTAGTATTCTCAATGGAGATATTAAAATCACTTTGGGGAAGATGATTGAGAATATTTTGAACTTTAGTCGCAAAGTATTCGGCTAGTTCGTTGCAACGGAGACCGGAGGGATCAAGTGGGACCGAGGGACAAGGCGCTTTGAGTAATTTTTGGGCGATTAGGAAGATTTCTCTGGGGCAGCCCGCGACGGACACAATTTTTTCTTGATAAAAGGCAGTTTGCGCACTTTTTATTTCGGCCTTGTACCGCCCAACGGCCGCCCTATGTTCCAGTTTCTTCTCAGGGGCGAAGTCTTTCCTCCATGCTCTTTCCAGTTTTTTACAGTACTGTTTTAAAGTACGTAATTTGGGGGAAAACCAGGCAGCCTTTTTAGATCCTACTTTCTTCTGAGTAGAGACTTTGGGGAGTACCACATTAAGTGAGTCCTCGATCCAGATGCCAAAATTAGCATTGGCTATAGTAGGATCAGAGGCGGGAATTGGTGAGGTCATTTTGAGTTCTGATGTCCACCTCTCCAGAGGAAGTTTAGACCAGGGTCGGATTAGTGTTCGTATCGCAGGAGCCAGAGGCACGGTGCTCGGTGGCGACCAAAGAAGAGGAATCATAAAATGGTCCGACCATGGAAGGGGGATGGGTTCTTTCCCCTCCAGATTTCCTAAGTTGGAGAAAATGGGGTCAAGGAGGTGTCCTTTGACATGAGTTGCTTGGGAGACCTTCTGGATTAGTTGATAGGCCGAGAGATCTTGGGTTAGTTCTGTTGCAAGTAAAGCCAAAGGGTCATCAAAATGCAAATTAAAATCTCCTAGCAGAGTAAAATTAGCAGCGAGACTGGCGAGGTTAACGGTTGTTTCTAACAAGGATTTACAGAAATCTCCAATTGCCCCAGGCGGGCGGTAGATAAGAATACCTGAAAATGAAAGAGAAGGTGTAAATTCGATGGAGAAGTGAAGGTTCTCGCAATCGAGCAACGGACTGCCTAGCAGGCGGCAGGTTAGGTAATCTTTATAAATAATGGCGATGCCTCCGCCCTTGCCTATCTCTCTGTCCAGCCTCTGAATCAGATAGCCCGGCTGGAGTGCTTGAACAATGTCCGGCTCGGAATAGGAATTGAGCCAGGTTTCTGTAATAAATATAACTTCTGGGTCGGCGTCTTTTAAAAACATGGATATTTCAGTCGAGTGTTTGTGAAGGGATCTGCAATTGCAGAGGAACAGCTTGTATACTCTCTCCCGTAGAGGAGAGGTGGTCATGCATGCGGAGGGTTTGAATTGACAGTGGAAGCACTTGTCCTGAAGTGACTGAATCGATATCGAATGTGCACATTTTAGCCCTAGTGTTTGATTAAGCTGTTTGAGTTGTGTGCTGGTGTAATAGAATTTACCTGGGGGGGGGGGAAATGCAGGGTTTCCAGTCCCTGGACCCGTTCGGACGCGGACGGGCGCAGACGGGCTTGCCTTACCCAAGAGGGCCACAACACCCATCGCCACCACCCCCAGGACCACCCCCACCCCCAGGACCACCCCCCCTGGACTACCACAGAGGCAGAGCAGGACAAGACAGCGGACCTTCCGAAAACGCACCAGCCTCAGAGACTTAACGCCAGAGGATGTCATTGCCCACTACAGGCTCAAAAGGGCAACCATCCTCTGCATCCTGACCCACATTGCCCACAGGCTGACGGTACCAACACAGCGGACAACCAACATCCCTCCGCAGACAAAGCTGCTGACTGTGCTGCACTTGTTGGCCTCTGGTACCTTCCAACCAACAACTGCCAGAGTCGGAGGAGTCTCACAGCCAGCCCTATCAAAGTTCCTCACACCTGTCTTGGATGCCATCATCAGCTTGATACCCCAGCACCTTCACTTTCCCCACACTGTGCAGGAACAGCTGGAGACCAAGCAAGGCTTCTACGCCATAGCTGGCTTCCCGCACGTGTTGGGGGCAATTGACTGCACACATGTCCTACTTGTGCCCCCTGCTGACACTGCACACAATTACCGCAACAGAAAGCACACGCATTCCATCAATGTGCAGGCAATAGTGGACCACCGGGGACTGTTCACCAATGTCGTCGCCAACTTCCCAGGCAGTGTGCATGATTCCTACATCTTCCGACAGTCCATCATCAACCAGAGCTTTCAGGATGGCACCTATGGAAATGGACTGCTCATTGGTAAGTACCAACGGAACACACCACACACCTCAACTCCACAATCATACAACTCACAACTGTGGGAATGCACATGTAAAAAAATCACATACAACATGCCAACCAACATGCCCACCTACCAGACACGACAACACAAGTAACTGTGGTAACAGGGGCCAGACATGTAGACAAACCATCCACAAAGGCATAGCCCCTCTGCCACACAATTGCAAAATGTGGGGAGAGGTGGGAACCAAGAATGTGCGAAGGAGGCAAGTGACCCATGAATAAGAATGTACACAATGCCAAGTGTGGCGGTGATGTGCTGGACAGTCTTGAGTATGCAGAGCACAGACATGTCCATGTGGACATATACTGCTGGTGTTTGTAGTGTTGTGGACAGTGGACGCAACCATGTTACCTCAGGCAGTGGGGAAGACCTTGGACATGTAGCTATGTCGCCCCCCCTGTAAGCGTAAGCGTAGTGGGCTGGGCCGGCGTACGCCAGTCCAGCGTAGGAGTGTGAATAAATAGCCCGGGGCTCTGGGCGTGGTTCACTTCCGAGATGGCCACCAAAGTAACTACTGCGTGTGTCTCTGTGTCCGCCATATCCTGACCATAGGCCTACACACACATGGCCGACCACCGTCAACGGCCAACATTACAGTGTTGTTGTCAGGCTTGCGGACATGCGCAGACAGGCATGACAATGGTGTGCCGTAGGAGTGCAAGTGATGTAACTGCGCAGCGCACACAAGTAAATAGGCTCGGGGGAGGGAGGAGCAGCTGTGAGGCTACGTAATACACATTGATCCCACACATTTGCCAGAAGCAATACATGGCAAACATGAATCCCAAAGTCGCACAAATCACACACCACAAAACTTGTAAGTCTTCCAACACAGCATGCAGAACCATCAATTTACACTAATCTCACTTACCTCTCACAGGTGATCAAGGATATGCACTCTGCCCGTGGATGATGACACCCCTCCGAGCCCCGAACACCCCGGCCCAGAGGCAGTACAATGTGGGCCACAAGCGCACCAGGGGCATTGTTGAGCGCACATTTGGCGTGTTAAAGTCACGTTTCAGGTGCCTGGACATCACAGGTGGAAGGCTCCTGTACAGCCCAGAAATAGTGTGCAAGATGATCATTGCATGTTGTGTATTGCACAACATATGTGTACGCACCAATGCCCCATGGATACAAGTGCCAGATGCACCGGACGATGATGAGGAAGATGAGACAGGTGGACCACACCCCACTGCAGCAGGAATAGCCCGAAGGAACACAATCATTAACAATTTCTTCGCATGAGCACGTCACATTGTGACTGTCCTTAGCAATCATGGAACAGTACAAAATGACCACATGAACAGCATGTGCAAATAAATTCATTGCAACACACATTCCCTGTGTGCATGTCAGTCCTCTGCATTAGCACATCACTCTGACAAGTGTAAGTGCAACATTAAGTGCTAACATTCTCACAAATAGCAAATAGATGGTGGGTATGTCACCTCTGTACAGAGAGGCTGTTTAGGGTGTCACGTATTCGAAATGCCATTTCAGGGTGTCAAATGTAGTACGTAATCCCACTCATCAGCATATCACATGTGTACAAAAACATGACATGAAGGCTGTCATTGGTGTTCATAAAAAGACACCAGGGTGTCATTTGGGGTCAAATATGACATTTTGGGTGTCTTTTGGGGTCAAATATGAAATTGCGGGTGTCATTTGGGGTCAAATATGAACCACCCTGATGCAGAGATGCACTCTGTGACTCAAGTCCCACAACATGAGCAACATGGACGTAAGGGGGATGGGAGCACAGTGAACACCTCAGCAACATGGGAGATGCACACCAGCCAAAAAGCCAGCAGGAATACCATCCGTGGAACACACTAAGGTGTCCCCTGGACATATGTGCCATGCACAGATCACATGTGTACACGGACGTCATCCATCAATAGTAGTGAACAGTGTCAGCTAATAGGTGCAAGGTGAGAAGTCACACGCCTCCTCACAGCTACCTGTACCCATCACTGTCAGACTGCAGCAAAACACCACTGGTACATCAGAGCATGCAAAATTGACCATGAGGGCACGTACATGGCTGGTAAGGGTTCAACCGTGCCGGAAGGCGAAGCAGTGACATCCCCCTCCCAAAAAAAATCCACATCACATTTCCAGAATGCAAGCAGATGACAAACTAACATTAGGGATGAAAGCTCCTTTGTCTGAACTAGAAGGCGGTAGCACATCTGCACCTCGGACCTTGGAATTGCATGCGCCTGGCACCCCCTGAGAGATACCATAGCAGCTGCTGACGGCTCCCACACTACGCACAGCGCTAACCAAAGACCAACGTATACACACCCCACACACAGAAGTCCTTGCTCGCAGTTCTCTTGCATGGAATGACCTTCACACTTACACACAGACCATCCCAGGAGTCCAACCGCTGCACACTCAAACAAATCATTGCTCCGAGCTGTGGCATCCACATAACTTTGACTTTTTTACACACAGCCCTATTTCCTACATTGACTTGGGGCTAAGTTGGGAAATTGCGAGATTGTTGTTTAGGAGCAATGAGGCCACAGCTAGTTCACACATTCCCAGTCATCTCACTGCCTATCTGGGTCACGGTCAAACATGCGCATAGATATCAGTTCTCAGGGAGTACCTTTTTTTGGAATCACTGCCCCTATATTCATCCATACTTTCATACTTGCTTGATCATAGACATGACACATCTGTGTGAATTAGAATGTTTTAATCACATTCGGTGGAGTGTTGAAGCTGGACCAGTACATGCCCATGCAAACCCCACTTTACATTGTTGCCCCGTGGAGGGCCAGCCAGAGTCCTTTAGGGATTGACAAGTTCATCGGAAGAGAAAGAGTTCAGTCCGCAGTCTGATTGTTGTGGCGTAGTTCGCGGAGTTCTGCTACTCAAAACTCCGCAAAGTTCCGTGAGTGGCAGAGTGCAGTGCGAACTGCAGTTTGTGCTGGTATTCCTGCCGCTCGGGTAGAAATTCTACCCGAGCGGCAGCTCGCGCTCGCGAACTTAACGTTCGCGATCGCGAGCGGGGAAAAAACTCCGCTGCACATCGTGAAGCGGAGTTTTCTGCACTCCGCGAGCTCCGCGGAGTGCGTAGTGCAGAAAACTCTGCAAACTCCGCGAACGGAGCGAAGTTCACCGCCCAGGCCTAGTCATTGGTAACCAAACCAAATATAACATTCCATGTCGAGGGCCAAGGTGAGTGTCGCAGAGTGTATCGGGGGACAGTGGAAGGTGTTATTCCAGGGCATGATGCAGAGGGCAGAACCAAGCTGAAACAGGCCATATGGCGGAGATGAATGCTACCGCTTCCTTCTTACCACAAAGTCAGAATCATCCACATCATCGTCCTCTGATGTGTGATGTGCCTCACATGTGGGTGGTGATGTTTTGTCTGCAGCACTGTGTGGCACTGACACATCAGGGGCCGGAGGTGGAATGTCTGCCGCACTGTGTGGCAGTGACACATCAGGGGCCGGAGGTGGATTGTCTGCCGCACTGTGAGGCACTGACACATCAGGGGGCGGAGATGTGGATGGAGTAGTAGCAGCAGCATTCATCTGCGCCAGGCCTTGTGGCAGCAATGCCATGATGAGGATCTGCAGGGCATGGAAGATCCCAGCTACATCTCGCTGGTGTGCAGCCGTGGCAGCCATTCTTTCCGCCTGCATCCGCTCCATGTTCTCCATGATCCTCCGCATGTGTCCCAACTCCCGGCTGACATCGCTGGAGCCACTCTGACTAGACAGTTGTTCTTGTCTCTGAGTCATGACTCCAGCGATGTCAGCCATGGCTTGTTGGAGAGCATGGAGTGGACTGTGGGTGTCCGTTAGGGACTGTAAGTGGTCCCTGATGGGACTTAAACACCCACGTATGGCAACTAGTTTGGCTGCCATGAGGTCGAACCCCACCCGCACCTGATCAGCCATCTCCTTCTGGCCCTCTAACACACAGCATTGGAATGCCATGTGTTGGTCGTGGGGGTCCTGGGAGACAGCCGTGGTGGTGGGTGCTTCCTGCTGTGTGGTCTGTGCAGGGGGTGGGGTCTCCTCGATGCAGCTGGGCTGCCCTGCTCCTGGGGATGGGGTGCTGAGGGTGTCCATGAGCTGTTGGAGGGCATCAGTGTCGATGGTGTGGAGGTCCTCTTCATCATCAGTGAAGAGATGTACGGTCTGCTCTGCAGGAGGTGTTGATTCTCCCTCTGCAATGTAAAGGGGAGATGCAGTTTAACAGTGTGTTCCATGTATGTTCACGCATTGGACAAGTTTACAAACAGACTGCATCACAATGTACATTGTGACTGTTTGGGAGGAGATGCCTATTTGATGCGGGACAGTGGACATTTCTACAACATCAGGGATGTGGGGTTGTACTTGTACATTATCATCTCACAGTTTCCTGCTATGCCAAATGTGATTGGCCAGTTTCTACACACAAGCGGCAGCAGTTGTGTCCTCTGTTCTGTTGTGAAAGTGTTGCAGTTTGTACCACATTGTTGTCAATGTTGATGTGCTCTGATTTTTATGTGTGTGTGCTGCATTGTGGTAGAGTCGCCCCTGCAGCTCTGATTTTGCTGGCCCTTATCCCTTTCAGGCGGTGTGCCTTTCACTTCTGTGCTTATACAGTGCTAAGATGTTGCAGACTTGGGTAAATTGGGCTCTTGGTGGGAGTTGGGACTCTTGGGCATGGTTTGTCCGCAGATGTCTTGCTGACGTCAGGGGTTGTTTGTGCACGTGGATGTGTCTGAGTGTGACCTGCTCCTTTACGGATGTGGTCCAAACTCAGCCACCTCAGTGTCGTGGCATGCACCATGTCATGATAATTGGACAGCAGCCATGCTATTCGTCATGCAGTGTCACTTGCATTGTCAGTGTGGCTCATGGACCCGCAGCTTTGCTGGGTTCAGCACATGTGCATGGGTTTGTTGTGAGATTAGTGATGTGTGGGGAGGGCCCCCTCTGGGCACATTGTCGACGGGGGCCTACTTGCTGTTTCTATGTGTGCTGCAGTATGCCAAGGAGATCAGGGACATGATCCAGAGTCATTGTGGTTGTGCACTGTGCTATACTTAATTGTGCATGTGTGCCATTGTGCCCATCTCCCCCCATCCCCCCAGTCCCTGGTCGTTACTCACCCTGTTGCTGTTGGGTCAGGTCATGTTGAGCAGTGTCCGGTCCCCCAACTCCTGCCACCGTCTCCCCACTGATGACTGTGGACACCATTTCCTCCATCTCATCCAGCTCCTGCTGTGGCGCTGGACTCCCACCTCCAGTCTGCATTGCTGCTTTCCTGTTGTTAGCGAGTTTCAGCTTGGTTTTGCGCATCACATCATTCCATCGCTTCTTGCAGTCGTCCACTTCCCATCTCATTCACCTTGGCCAAGATGGACTGCCATATTGCATTTTTAGTTGCCAATGACACAGTGGAGGTGATGAACAGTTGTTGGTGGTGTTCTATCACCACCGTAATCAGGATCTTGTTTTCCTGCGGACTGAATCGCGGGTTCCTCTTCTTCTTCTCCTTCCCCGAGGTCACTGGCTGGTCCTCCGGGGGGTTTGTGGGGTTCTGGTTGGCCTCTGTAGTTGCCCCAGCTTCCTCCATGGTGCTTCTCAGTTGTTTGGGTTTTGTTTTTATTTTTTTTGCAGCTTTTATGGTGATTTTTCCCGCCTGACGTGGGAATAGCAAGCCTGGCGCTGCTTATCGCTGATATTTTTATCGCTGTTGGGCCCATCGCCACTTTTTTCACGTTCGGGTTTCCTTTTTTATCGGCGTCCCGGTAATTTTAACGCGGACATTTGACGCGTTATCGGGAAACTATCGCCTGTTGCTGGCGTGTTCAGAATACGCCGTTAACACGGCGTTAGTTTCCCGCGATAGACGGCGTTATGTAAAATTGCGTTATCCTAGGTTGGCGATAATTATCGCCCGTTCTTGTGAATATCCCCCACTGTGTTTTAAATAGGACTTCATGATTTTGAGGCTCCGTAATATTCTTAACTGGTTGAATCTCAGCTGTGTTATTGTTTTATGGCTCACCAAGTCCCTCCCTCTGCTTAGATTGGACGTCTTACAAAAACCTATTCTCGCCTAACAGTTATGTTTGTTATGGAAAAAATGTACTCTTATCCATAATGCATCATGGAAGTATTTCATACCTCTGCCACAAGAAATGGCTTCCAAAATTCTATGCATGGAATTTTATAACTTACTCCACCAAAACGTTAAATGAAGTCTTCATTCTGAATATGTGTGTGTGTATCTATATGTGTGTATATAAATATATATATATATATATATATATATATATATATATATATATATAGAGAGAGAGAGAGAGAGAAACAGACAGAGAGAGAGAGAGAAGAAAGAAGGACTTAAGATTTATGCTTAGTTTGAAGAAAGAATATTAAACCACAGCTGAGAAAAGCTCCGAATACTGAGGGAGGCGCCAGCCCCACTCGCGGATGTCCCAGGTATTATTCGCCGGATCCTCGGAGAGCATTCTTGCAGAGTTTAGCCCTCCTTCCCGGATGTCAAATGACCCCATAGCAGATGGCCTCTTTAAAAATGTTCTCTAAACAGCCGTAAAGAGACAGCACTGTGTGGGAGCCCAAAAAACAGACCACCCTCTACGTTCATCTGCTAAATACCAAACAGGTGCATAATGTCTGCGCTTCTACACAGAGCTCCAGATTGTCTGAGTCATTCACTGTTGTCCTCTTTACAAAATGTATTCCAGCCACAATGATATCCTGTTAAGTTTTCTTCCCCTCTGATTCGGTCTGTGATTTTCTTTATTATTAATAAATTGTTTGTAAACGGTTGTTCACCAAGAAGAATGTAGAGCTACCAGGTATAAGTTGCATAGCAGACAAACAGTGACAAAGTCAACATTTCTAACTTATTTTAATGATAAAGCTTCAACTTTTGGGTGATGGGTGTGAATTTTCTTTTTTGTGGTGACGTTGTGCGAAGTTTCCGCTTTTCGCGCTAAAACTTCCTGGTTTACCTTGAGCTTCACCTTTGCAAATTTATCATCCACATAGAAAAATATTTTTTTATCACACACCACATATTTGAAGCCACACAAATTATCAAACATCCGCAGAATTTTTCTAGGCACACGGGCATTGCAAAAGAGAAGAGCACTGTATGTTTTCTGTGGTGTTTATCGCGTGTGGGTCCAGGTGAAATTTTGGTTATGCATGTGAAATCAAGTCAGATTGGTGATTTTTTTGTTATGCGGCTATGGTCACTTATTGCTGCTTGGAGGTTGCTCAATTTTACTGCATTTTCACTATGAGGTGATTTGAACAGAAAATGTGTTGCAGGGAAAGTAACACTGCACCTGAGAGACGTCCGCTTGTCTGCATCTCCCGTGACTTTTGTTGGCTGGTATTCAAATATATTTTATGCAATATGCATAATTCATGTAATTTTCATGAAAATTATGTGCATTTCGCCAGAACAAGTAAGTCAAAATTTCATTTACCTCCTACAGTTTTACGGGGAAAAAAGTTATTCCCAACTAAATATATCTCCGATGTAAAGTAGGATTCACGATTTTAATGTGGATGTTGATGAGAAAAATGCCTTGAGGCCTTTACAAAATTGCAAGTCTTCACAGTTTCACACAGGATGCAAAAAAAATTTGCAACTTCACACACCCCTAATGTTTGTGTATAGTTCTACTATGTGTGCCGTTAGAGATTAATGGTACTTGATGGTAGTTTAAGCGGAGAACGCAAGTGTGTGAGAAGCTGTTGACACTTGTCATCAGGGACTATTTCTATTTAGTAGGACGACAGGGCACCTTTCAGTACGGTTATTATATATTTACCTGAACGATAACCTGCAAATTCACACAGTTTTTCCACAAAATTTCTCAAAAATTTTGAAAAATTATGCAAAATTCAACAAAGCTTGCTTACCGGTACCTTTCAGGAAAGCTGAATGTAATGTAAAACCTTGCGTTCAAAAGTCATGCAGTGTACAGGTGGAAAACCCGTTCGAGGAAAACATGAGGGGCCTTATTTATGAAAACTGTTGCATCGCTGCGTGAATACAGCGATGCAACAGTTTTCACTGCGCCTCCTTGCGACAGGATGGATGCGCTGTATTTAATGTACGGCGCTCCTTATCGCAAGGAGTTACAGATAGGTCAGTATTTCTGACATATCTGTAGGCATAAAAGTGGTGCATTGCTGGGGTGTGTCGGAAAACAGAAGCAACTCCAGCAAAGTGTCCTTTTCAAGCCCCATGTGAAAGGGCCTGTGTGAGGCAGGCGTAAGATATTGACGTGGTAACGTCCTAGAAGTGGCGCACTGAAATCTTATAGATTTCAATGCACTACTTCTACGAGGCTTTTTGCAGGGTAACGCCCACCCTGCATACATTATACCTGGCGCAGGTTTAATGTGGTGCAGGGGTTTACAAAGTGACGCATCAGCCTAGATGCGTCACTATGTAAATAGGGCGCAACATGGCACATTATTTACGCCACCGGTGTGTCACAAAAAGTGCCGCAACGGTGGCGCAAAAGTATCGTAGGGCCTCATAAATAAGGCCCGAGGTTTTCACGTTATATATATGCCTTTTAAAACTTTCAAAGGTTTTTCAGACTTCTTGTTTTTTTCAAAAGTTTTCCTTTTAAACCTATGTTTTTTACGACCTTAAATTTCGGTCTTGTGGTATTTTATTAGGATTCTAGGCCTGAAGCCAGGAGCCAGAGAGGGAAATGGTTAGCAAGTGAAGTCATCTGGGAGATAGTGCTGAAGAATGAAAGTCTATTGGTATCAGTACAGTGTAGGCGAGAGGGAAACTGGTCAGTCCGAACCAGGCAAACCCACTTTATAAGTCAGTGTGCAGAAAACACTGTCTAAACACATACCCTTCCTGGGGCCCCAGGTTTATTGCCTCTTTCTACCGCTCAAAGCACAAAGGGACCAATATATGTGTTGTACCAGTGACCGCATCATCTGAACAGTCCTAATGGGTCCACTGTCTGCCTTACAACAGTTTTAGGAGAGATTTCCTCACAGTTATTGTTCTACTCTCTGGACTGGGGAATTAACAGTTGTGGGGTGTACATTTGCCAAGGCTGACGTCAGAAGAGCTACTGAACTGACAAGCAGCTGAGACCCCCCTCCCACCCCTCAGAGAAAAACAAAGGCCAACTAGATTACGTAAATATGCAAGTTACAACGTCTCTGGGTCACAAGCACAGAAATAGCAGCAGCGCTAAGCCGGTGCCCCGGGAGTCTGAGGAGGAATCTAGTTTAGGGAACAAGAGCAAGCTTGTTAATCAGTCCAGAGTATTTCTTTGTCTTTTCCTAGCAACACCAAAGCCATTGGCAAACAAGGCCGGAATCTTAGTCAGGTGGGGTGTGATTGCAGCTTTGGGCTTCTAGAGACCACTGAGCCTGGGACATCAGAGTACATGTGATCCGGAAAGGCTCCTGCACTGGAAGGCCAGTTGCTGTCGAGGAAGGCTGTTTCCTTACATCCTTGCTCAGTAATTGGAAAGGAGTTTACAAACATGGGCTACTCTTTTTTGAACCCCTCCCAGATGTGCGAGTGAACACCCTCCTCCCACGGCCCTACTCATGCACCATTCCTTACCCCCACCGCGTAATCATAGCCGGAGTCTTAGCAGGTGCATAATGGGCGCAGTTTATTTGAAAACATGAAACATAAACATCACATTTCTCTTGGTCATTCGTATGCTCCATGATTTCAACACTGCACCATATCTATAAAATGATCACACTCTGATGCTTTGCTCCATAGACTCCTTACAGCACTTCCAGCACAGCCCCCTTAAGTGACGGCCCTCCCTTTTTGTATCTAGCACTTGTGGCCTCCAGACTTCCCTTGCTACCAATATCTGTTTGGGTGGCCATCAGGCTGCAAGTGCTGTGATGCCTGCTGCTGACCCCAAGCTGTCCAATTGCCTGTTCCCCCAGTGCCCCTGCCGAACGGCATCCCAAGGACACTGTTTTCGCAGCTCGTCATCCTAGGCTAGTGTGCTTTCTTGTCTGTCTACTTTGTACAATTCTGCCACGCTGCCCGTGGTTCCCCGACTTCTGGCAGCCCCCCCTTGCTCCCACATTTCCTCATGAAAACCCCTGCTACTCCAGTGCCCCTACCAGGTCAAGTAGGAACGTATCCATCCCCACCCCTGTCAGATGAACGCCATCTGACTCTTAATACCCTGACGTTTTAAGATTGATGAGGTTGTGTCTCACAAAACCCCACCCGTTCCCCTTGCAGACTTTTGGCATTGAAACATTCAGCTTTCTTCTAGATCTTTCCAATGCTGCATGGTTCTGGATGCCCCGCAATTCGTGACGCGCTATGACCTCAGATCAGAGGACATTTTTACGGGCGGACCAACCTTGCAACTGCCATTAACCCGGATATTATGGCCCCAGCAAGTCTTTTCTTCCCAGTGTTGCCAAATCCTTCCCCCCCCAAGGTGCACCGGGGCTGCATCAGGCCTTTCTTCCCGCCCTAACATTTCTTGGATGGTGGGTAGCAGTTGTGCCCATCGCATGCCCGACTGCCCCCAGCCATGTCACCGCCGTGTTTTGCAGCCATATGACCTTGCATTCCTTGTGCGCCTTGGCCCACCTTTGCTCCCTTGTGAAGTACGAATGTCCCACACTCTGCACCTGTCTCCGTGGGGCCCTGCAGTGGGAGAAACACAGTCTTAACTCGTTGTGGGTCGTATGTAGCCTTTAAAGACCCCAGATGCCCAGCGACCTATCTGCTTGATGCACTCCTCACCTAACCCGCTAACCGCTGCCATGGTCGCCGCCCCTAAGCGAAATGAATACGACCCAAACTCCTTGGCTGGCAAACCCACTTTGCTTATTGCCATCCTCAGAACTGCTGAAAATTGGAAGAGGCTCAAATACGATCCATCCTGGTGCCTGAACAGCGGTCTCCCTTTGCCTATTCCCAGCCCCAAATACTCCTGCATGAGGCTTACTGGGCAGCATGCCTTGTCCTCCAAGCAATCCAGCCTGGAGCTTCTCCCTTTCCCCTCCTGATCTGTTTTGGAACTATGCAAGTCTACTGTCATATGCTCATCACCAATGCAGATGTCCTCCCCCCGTAGGCACGCATACCCTGGTTTATTTATGGAAGGGGCCACCAGCTCGCTGATCCTATATGCCCCGAAGTATGCCAAGGTGAATGCTGCTCTGAACAGCACTACTTCATGACTCTGTCCGCAGATATAGGGGAGCGCCCCTAGCAGTTTTGTTAGCAATGGAAACTCAATTTCCCATCTGTGATCTCTGTGCCTCGGTTGCAGCCTTCCCCACCCATACATTGCTGCCCTGCAGTAGAATGAATTCACCGGATCCACCCCCGTGGCCAGTTTTGCAAAATGTGACATTGCACTGAGGTGTGCCTGTGCCCACGCCTTACTTTTCCCTTCCTTGAAAGCCCACTGGATGACGGCAGTTACTTACTTAGTCGTCAATGAGCTGTGCCCCCGTGCCTTTAAATTGGAAGACTTCCAGGCACTTACAATATCTTTGCGCTGTCTTGGGCATCAGTACGTTCTCCACCAACATCCTTAGGTCAGCTCCACCAGGCCCCACATCTGCTCGGGCATGGGCGTCATAACCTGATCCACATGTGGGGCCAACTCTTGAAATCTCTGCCAATGAAAAGGGGACACCGCATCAGCTATGGAATTATCACAATCCGGCACATGCCGAGCTTTAATCGCTGTATTAATACTCAGCTGGCACCTGATCAAGTGCCTTAACAGCCTCACTACCCTTGGACATTTTGTGGTCCCTAAGTTCAATGCCTGCACTATCACATGGTTGTCAACCCACAGCATGATCTGATTGTTGGTGAGTTTTTTCCTTCCAGATTGTAAATGCCACGATGATGGGGAAGAGCTCGAGCAAGGTAATGTTTTTTGTGACCCCCGCTTTAAGCCAAGACTTTGACCACTGGGCCACCATCCAGGCAGTGCTCATGATTGCCCCAAAGCCTTCTCTCCCAGTGGCATCTGTGTACAATTCCAATTGTTTGGCTGTCAACCCATAGCTCGCGACACATCAGTGTCCCATTGAAGTTAGCTAGGAAGATGTCCCACTGCCCCAAGTCCTCCTTCACCACCAGCGGAGCCGCACCCTATGATGCTTTTTTGACAAACCCTTTGTTAGCCATGCCAGGCATCTTGCAAAACGCCGTCCTGCCAGGACTACCCGGTTGGCAAAGTTGAGCTTCCCCAAGAGCTGTTGGATCTCCCCCAGTGTGGCCTTCTTCCTATTTTGGAGCCTCTGTACTAAATCACGCCGGTCCTCCACCGTGCCTGCAGGGAGCCTGCACACCCCTTCCACCATGTCCAGCTCAATTCCCAGAAAGGCTAATTTTGTGGGTGGCCCCTCTGTCTTCTCCACCGATAGTGCACCCCTACCTCCTGTGCCAACTCCATGAAGCTTTTTAAAAGGCCTGCACAGTCTGAGGTGCCTGGCTTCCCCATGAACAAAAAGTCATCCGAATAATGTATTCGCCCCCCTGCTGTGTGTCGTGACCCTACCTCCCACTCGAGGTAACTGCTGAAAGTCTCAAAATATGTGCATTCGATCGTGCACCACCTGGGAAGGCATTTGTCAAAATAGTATGCGCCATCTAGTTGGAACCCTAGCAGGTGGTAACTAGCAGGGTGTACTGTTAAGAGGCGAAATGCGGCTTCAATGTCTGTCTTTGCTTGCAACGCTCCTTCCCCCATCGTCCTGATCCTATCCACCGCCTCATCTACTATGGCTTAAGATACAGAAAAAGCTCCCTTGGTGTAGCTCATCATTGTCTGACTCGCCCTGCGGGTATGACAAATTCTGGATAAGCTGACATTTCCCTTCCTCTTTTTTGGAACCAAGCCCAGTGGGGAGACCACAAACTTGTCAAAAGGTGGTTCTGTAAATAGACCTGCTGTCGTGCCCAAGAGGAGCTCTTTCTCTACTTTCAGTTTCGCTACCACAGGGTTCTCCATGACTGACTTCAAATTGCGGCTAAGGCGGCTAACCTGGAGACCCTAGTAGGGTATTTGGAACCCCACTGTGAATCCCTTAGCTAGTAACTGTCCACCCCTCAGATTGGGATACTCGCTTAGCCACCGTAACAACACCTCTCTCCTGATAGGGGTGGGGAGGTGGGCCAGTGGGCCGGTGGGACTGGCGATTGAGCTTCCCCCGGCCACCCCTCTGCCCTGTTACTTCTTACTGCTATCCCTGGGCCCGATTCACAGAACTAACTTAAGACAAAATCCTAAACTTACTACCATTTTGGTATTCACAGAAGGCACTTACTCATTTTGGTATTCACAGAAGGCACTTACTTACTCATTTTGAGTAACTTACTCATTTTGTGTAACTTACTCATTTTGTGTAACTTACTCATTTTGGTATTCACAGTATTCATCAATGAGTAAGTGCCTTCTGTGAATACCAAAATGAGTAAGTTACACAAAATGAGTAAGTTACTCAAAATGAGTAAGTAAGTGCCTTCTGTGAATACCAAAATGAGTAAGTGCCTTCTGTGAATACCAAAATGGTAGTAAGTTTAGGATTTTGTCTTAAGTTAGTTCTGTGAATCGGGCCCCTTGTTTTCCCCTGTACCCTTTGGCTTTCTGCAGTCAATTGCTGGGTGTGCCCCGCCGCAGTTCCCACAAGCATGTCTGAACTTGCATGCGTGCTCCCATTTACATTCATCCTTATCATATTTCCAGCATGCTGTGGGCCGGCCATTCCCATTCCTGGTTCCGGCGTTCCCTTTTGCTTTGCTCCCGTGTTCGGGGCCTTCATGTCTCCTTTTATTTTGTGCATTCTGAAAGGAGTAGTCCTGCATGGTTATCCCTTCCCTTGCCGCCACCATGTGATTAGTAAATCCCTTAACACCCTGATGGTCCCACTCTATCACTGGCCACGTTTGCATTTTTTTTCTGAACCCTTCATCGTAGCGGATCCAGGCATCCCCTTACTTCTGCTGTGCTTCGTGCACCTTTTGCTTATGGAGAAAAAGCCCCGCTAAATTGACCTCTCCACCCTTAATCTTTTTATGACTTCATCTTTCTTATCCTGTATTGTAAGGTCCAGCCCCACCTGCAGCACCTCTAGTAGTGAGAAGATATCAATGTACTCTTTCTGCCAAATCCTCTCCTTAACCACTAGCGGAATTAGGCTGGTTAGGCTAGGCCTTTCTTGTGTGCTGTAATGGGCGGGTCCCCCTGGGAACGCCTTATGTACTTACCCCCCCTGCATCCTTCGCTTCCTCTCCGGTCCAGGCCTTAGTGGGGTCAGTCCCCCCCGCTGCCACCATGAGGATACTCGCCTCCTTGGTTACCGTCTCTTGCATTGTTGCTGCACTCCCTTGCTCCTTCTGTTGGCTACCTGCGGTGCTGTCCTTTAGGGGTGTCGCCACTATACCTGCCCCCTGGATATGCTTGTTTCCCTGTTGGTCTTTGGCTGCTCTTGAGGGTTTGGTGATACACCACCCTCTCATTGCTACCCTCTGTAATTTTTCTGCCTGCAACCCCTTAATGTTCCTTCCCCATGCCCTGGCCTTGCCATGGAAACATGCCAGGCCAGCCATATGTTGGGTAACCCGGGGGAGAGGGGTGCCCACCCCAGGACATGGCCACCATGGTGCGCATATGCGTGGCCCCATGAATGGTGCTGGATAGTATGCTGAGTCATTGCAGTCTGCTCCTGTGTCATTACTCAAGGAGGGCTAGACCCCTCCAGCTGGACCCTAGGGCCCTGTATTGCAGCGTTCACCACCTCCAACTGTGCCCCAAAATTAGCAATGCTTGAAGCCACCCCTCCGGCCTCGCTGCAGCGCATGGCCCTGCGCCCCTTTTGTGGCTCTTGGTGCCTGCTCACCGTTCTCTCCTTCTTTGTCAACCTCCCTCACCCCTCCGTGCCCTACGGTCCTCACCTTCACTCCCCTCAGAGCTGCTTTCAATGCTGCTGGGCATCACCCTCGAGGAAACCTTTGCCCTCCTGTGTCCCTTGCCTTTTGTTGGCTCTGCACTTGCTGCTTTACTTTTCCTCTCTTCTTTGCCCTTTGACACCTGCTTCTTGTACTCTTGTCAGAGGAGGCTGCAGTTTTGGCTGCAAGCTTCCCTTTTCATGGCTCCTTTTCCATGTCCTCTTTCTCTCCCCTTCCTGGGCTCTGAGCAGCCTTTGATAACCTGGGCCTCTTCGCTGGTACAGCCAGTTGTGCAATCACCTGCTGTAGTGTAGTTCCTATTTCCCTAATAGGCTCTGCGCATTGGAATAATATACCCTATAGATTCGACATAGGACTGAGGTCAGTATGTCCCTAGCGAGTATGTTAAACTTAATTACTTTGTGCCAGCTAACTCAGAGGCCACTAGAAACTCCTTGTAAACAAGAAGGGAGTAGTTTCTGGCAACCGCATAAACATGACAACTTTGTTTCCCTTTAGAATCGGAACACTCTCATAATCATGGAAACAATAGATAACAGTTTCACTCAGCTAATCGTGCATGCTTAGTTTCCTCAGAGTTACACAGAAAGAATAGACGGGCGTTTCAATAAAAGGATTTATTGAACAGTCTTGTTTCTCGTGTAAGAGATATGAGCTGTTATGATCACAAGACAGTATGCGAGATATATAATGTACAGCGTGAGCAGTAGAAAGAAATAATACTGCGCTAGCATTATCTTTTAGCTATGACACATATATTCATATACATAAATAACATAAGCTAAAAATGCGAGTACTCATAAGATGCTTGTCTAACTAGTTCTACCCTAGTGTACCTAACCTAAGTGTAGTGCAAGGTAAGAAGTAGGTGAAGTATTCTATAGTATGGTATGCTATAGTATACCAAGTCTAGTATGCCAAGTCTAGTATGCCAAGTCTAGTATGCCAAGAGTCCCTCTAGGTTCTAGTCAGCTCCATACCTTGAGAATGAGAGAGGTGGGAATCTCCTTCCGGGTCTCGAACTCTAACACCCCACGAAGGGAGTCAGAACACTGGAAGCTGGATTCTCTGCGAGCAGGGATGACAGCGTCTCTTGTCAGTGCGTCAGGCCGGGACACGGGCTCTTCTAAAGTCGAGGTGTCCTCCTACTTGCTTGGGCAAGGGAAGGTATATTTATACCCGGTAGGTGCCTTGGAATGTTAGCATTGACGTAAAGTCGGGCAGAGGAAAACGTCAGGAATGAACCCTTAAGGTATAGCGGTTCATGCATAATAAATGAGTTCTTGGAGAAATCAATAATCCTGTGCTAGGGGAACTTCCAAGAGCTTAAGGGTCTGGTTTCTAAGAACTCGTTGTGACGTTAGGGTGGACGGATGTAAGTGACCATGCCTGTATTTGGATAGCATGGCTAATGCCTAAATAAGGACTGGGATCTTATGCCTATATAAGGGCAATGCGAATTGTGCCTATATAAGGACATGTTTCAGGAAAACCTATATACAGACACCTAAAGCGGAATACAACACCCACTCCACTTTCGAATGAACAATAATACTAAATGCTAAACATTAAATGCTAAACATTAAACTGAGTACCACATGTTGCTAAAAACATTTCTAAAAGCATATAAAAAGAAGTTTTTAAAAACAAACTGTTGCCAGACATGTAATGCAATAGGTACTGTACATTTAAAGCATTTTTTCATTCTAAGCATATATTGGAAATAAATGCAACATGAATGAATAAACAGAAATATATACATATGACGAAATGGTTGACAAGTTTTCAAAAATCAAAGCCATTGCATATCATGGTACTAAATGAAAATGTGGTAAATAAGGTGACAATGTGTCCCTGGAAGTTTTCAAAGAAGTCCGTTCTATATGAATAGTTCTACTGTAAGCAGGTTGAATTGCCATGTATTTTCAAAAATAGAGAGAGAAAAAAATAATTCAATTTTTAGGAAGAGTTCCAAGTTTTGTTCTGTTTTGAAAATATGGAGGCCAAATTTCATTGCTTCCCTGGTACACTGTGAGCCGAATCAAAGTCAGTGTATGGGTCGGGTGTAAACATGAAATCATCTATTTCTGTAGACAAAAGATCGTCTACCGATGTCGGTGACAGTTGGAACACCTCGTTCAGAAGGTTAACTGCACAGAGATGTGAAGCATCGCCATCAGCATAGGATGCCGCAGCAATGTTCGCGTCCATTGTTACCTGTGTGCCTGTTGATCCATCTCGTAACTCAGCAGCAGCAGGAAGCGTCTGTGAGATCTCAAGGAATGCCGTCATCAGGATTGGTAGCCTCTAGGGACAACACAGAGCATGGGCCGTTATCGGGTCCAGCAGAGTATCATGACTGATGGGAGTGTTAGACAGGTGTCTAGCACGCATTCTTCACCGCATAGCAGGCAGCGTAGAACAGGTAAGATGCAATCTTGCCAGATTGGTCTAAATGACAGAAACCATGTTGTATTAAGTTCCCGTAGACGAGGTATGCCCAAAAGTTGCACTATGCGCTCACGACACTTCCGTTCTAGGAGAGCTTTCTCCAAATTGCTGGGAGTGACGCTGGTTGATAGGCTTGCCATAGCGTAGTAGGAATAAAAACAGGATTCCCGCAACCAGTGCTAGAATTAATGGCACACCACCAAACACCGAATGTGCGAAGTTTGGAATGATTCCGAGGACTGCCTGAAAAGGTGTTAACAGTCCTGAACAGATGGTCTTAAATACATGTACAATCCCGCTCATATCAGACATGTTTAAGATACGTCCCATCATTTCTACAAAATGTATAGGGCAATTTGTACGAATTAGAGCCTGTATCTCAGCCGAAGTCCTTGCAATTTGTAAATCATAGATTTCTTTGGCCGAGGTCAAAGGCACGGTTTGTTGCAAAAGCATGGCTTTCATTCTGCTTAAAGTATCAAAACGTATAAAAGAAACATTCAATGAAGGCCATATAGGCGACTACCTGACTGTGTCTATTGGGGGAACAATACTTGCATACAACAAGTAACCCTGGAGCTAACCGTTACCAGATATGGGATGCCTGGCAACATGCCACAGCAACTCTGATCATTCAACATGAGGTAACTCCCGTTAGAAAGTTGGCCAAACGTTGGATTAATCACAGTAGCTGGTGTACCCTGCTGGTGGCAGGACAAGTTTGCCACAGAACCATTACAAGCCCCGTGTAAAGAAATGTCCTGACATATGAGTGAACCGCTTAGTGCATTTTCACAGTGTGTACCGCTTAGAAACACTTCACGATCCCCACTCCAACATCTGTATTCGTAAGGTAAATCCCAGGATGTCTTAATGTATTCTTTACCCAACCTTTCATATTTGCCTGCTTGCATTTGTTTGAGGCAATACTGAAAATGAAAAGTAGTGACAGGCAGAGATATTTTGCCATGGATAAGCCATTCTGTAGTTGGTTTTTCTGCTACCGTAAATGGTAATTTTTCCAGTTTTTCAATGCTCAGCACTGTATATTTTGCTCCCCTTTGTGCCAGTTTGATCTGTTTGTCTGTTAGATTGTATTCTGAAAACAGAGACGACGTGTTGATAAAACGCCAGGGCACATAGCCTGCACGCAAAGATTGCAGCGTCCAGCCTAATAACATAATAGAACGTAACTGAGATTGGCCTTGTTATAACATGGCTAAATCTTGTTCCAGTATGTCAATAGCAGAAGATACAATGTTGTCCAATGAATAAATTCTGGATGACAAAGTTGTTAACCCATTGTCGACCACAGTGAGAGATTTCTCTAAGTTAATACGATCAAGCTCACGTATTCTTTCTGCGGCCTCTGCCTGTGAAACCTTCCATACTTCATTATAAGCAGCATAAATGCCGGCATATATGAAACGTTTTTGGCGCGGTATTCTTGGTCCTAGCAAGAAATCCCTAAGGTCTGCGTCTTCTTTAAGTAAAGATAAGTTTTGTTTTACATCCTCGAGTGTAGATTTTTGTAGCCAGTCGAGGCACAATTTTCCTACACTGTATGTTGTTACTACCCCCGGATGTTGTCGTTGAACATAACGTGGGACTGGCCTATGGATAGTAAAGCCCTGTATTCTATTCAGGAATCTTTCTTGACAGATGTTTGTGTCTGTGGGCCAGAGCAACCATTTTTTCCAAATAGGATCTGTTCTGTTGTTTTGTAGTATTGTGTCTACTGTGACCGCTCCCTGTGTAGTGCTATTACTTGCAGGTGTTGGTACAGAAGGTGTGTTCATGTCTTTGATCTTGGCTAAACCAAGGCAAGACGTTTGTTGTACAGTGTCATTCAAAAACATTATTTGCTGTGGGATGATACATGCTCTAAACAAAGCTTCTATCCCCTGCATTTGTCAATCTTTAGAACCCCAGACAGATTTTGTGTCGATTGTGTCTTTCCAAAAGTAAAATCCTTGTCTAGACAGTTGGGTAATAAAGGCTGCAGAATAAATCTGTTTTGTATTAGTGAACATAATTTTCTGTCCTGTTTTGTTTACATTTTTATAGTAAAATGTTTCTGGATCAGATGTATTGTACCCTGAAAAATATGGAAACTTATTTGCAAATGTTTTTGAACTACCCTTTGGTGGTGTAGGACAATGTTCCCATTGGTTAAACATAAACACATTTCTAGGTGTTGCAGATTTATGCAAAAAATGATGACCATAGTGGTTGTAACAATAAAGCTGTTCGTAGTCTGATGAACCCTCTAAGTATTCATTGTTAGAGAATGCTGCAGACCTTTCTAGATCAGACATCATGTCATTTACAGTCTCAAAGTCCCAATCATCAGAATAGGTACTGGAGGTAATAAAATCACTTAATGAAATTTTAAATAAATGTGGAATGTTCAAAAGTTCCGTTGGGCCGAATATATCGAAATCGATTTTGTCCCACACTATACCATGTTGTATAGGAACGGCTGTGATGTTCACTGCTGACAAGTCTCTTGCTTCACGATGGGATGATTTGTGTGGTTTTAAAAGTAAGTTCACATTTTTACTTTCAGTGTCCATATGGATGTATCTGCCATTTATAAGCACGCTGATAGTCATAACCAAAGCTAGCCAAAGCAGAAAGAAAAATATTCCAGAAATAATCCATAGTTCAATCCATGGTGAAACCAGATAAGTCTCTTTCAGGAAATGAAAAAGGTCTTGTACTTGTTGTTTGAAAGTTTTTGATGCTGGCATCGTTTCAGGCTCACTTGGATCCTCAGAAAACGTATCAAAGTTAATGAAGTAGTCAGAAGCAGTTCGGTCAATTGTTGGAATTGCATCAGGATTTGTTGAAATCGCTGGAACCAGTTGATCACTTGTTACGTTGGTGTAGACAGGTGTATCTGGACGAACTGTTACTTGAGTTTCAAGAGGGATGAGTTCCATAGCATTGTTGCTTAGTCCTTCATCTGTTACTACTGAATTCTCGATGGTTATGAGTCTTTCAGTCTGAACCTCTTGGATAGTAGCGAGAGGAGTGTGTCTGCTACTAGGTCGGAGTCCACGAGGCCTACTATTTAGTATTGGCCACATACTGTGGTTTGATGAGGTCGATTGACACAAATCTTTTCTCCTTTTTTCCAGCAAGGGGCGGCAGAAGTACTGTTCTTGTTCCGTGGACGGCTAGGACAGTTACTGGTTGTCTGTAAGAAGGTCCAAATTCCTTCTTGTCCGCAATCTTCTCTCTGACTAGATCCCCAACTTTTGGGATCCAGACAGGCCTTGCTGGGACTGCCGGTTTTTCCCCAGAGGTGGTTGGCTTCAGGAACACGTTGCTTTGTTTCGATCTTAGTTCATTTAGATCCTGTAAAACAGCCAAACGCTCTTTGATATCAAAGGGTTTATTTTCCACCACTGTGCCTTTACATTCGAGATCAGGAACCCACATTCTTATCCCAAATAGGACCTCATATGGAGTGACCCCCCCTAGAGAACTTCTTGGCAAATTATTTAATGAGCGTTGGACCCCATAAAGATGTTTGACCCACCCATCACCCGAACCTAATACTCTAGCTGTTATAGACTGCTTTATGTCCCGGTTTTTCCTTTCCACAACAGAATTTCCCTCAGGATGAAACGGAGAGGAGTACTGCAATGCTACGCCCAAACTGGCCATGGCTTCTTTGTAAGCCAGAGAGCTAAACGCAGGGCCATGGTCAGAATGTAGTGTGCCAATTGCGTATGTGCTGATAAAGACTCGCAAATCTTTTATAACAGTTCGAGCGTCAGCCGAGCGCTGAGGCCATATCCATAGGAACCTTGACTTAGTATTTGTGGGATTGCATTTGTCCAAAAGGATGCCTGCGCATAGATAGTCTAATGCTGTCTAACAATGGTGTCTGCACTGGGCAAGCTACCTTGTAGCATGGTGACTGGTGGCGTTCTGCCCTAGTCTGTCTATTGCAGTCTCTGCAGTCATTGATGAAGATGTGAATCTGTGTATTCATTCCAGGCCACCAGTACATCTCTTTTAATGTTAATATTGTTTTAGAGATCCCTTGATGTGACAGACTCTCCCCCAGATGTGCTTCATAAATCAAAGCTGCTCTAAGTTCCATGTTTGGTATTACCCTATCCCCCACTCCAGGGATTCGAGCAAAAGGAACGTTGTTTGCATCAATTACATAAGAGTACTTGAGTGGAAATTTCTTTGGTAACGCTGCACCACTGCCTTTGCTTGAAGCATTGACAGCCAACAATATCTCACTGTCTATTCTCGTTTTTGAACGAGTGATCGCAGCTACGGAAGCCGTCTGAACAGCCCCCTTTGCGGCTTCATCAGCCAATGAATTCCCTGCAACGTGAACGCCATCACGTTGATGACTCAGCGTGTGTATCACGTGAGCTTTTGGTAGTTCGTTTCTCAACTGAACTACTTGTTCCCAAAGCGTTTTATGCTTTATTGTGCCACCTTTTGCATCTTTGAACCCGTTTTCAAGCCAATTCTGTATATATTCATTATACGACTGAACACAGTAAAAAGAATCGCACACTATAAGTGTGGGGAATTCGCGATCTGTATTTTCAAGTGCCAGTTTAAATGCTTGTAGCTCAGCTCGCTGAGCTGTACAATCTCCTAGAGATTGAGTTTTAGTGACCATTGGTCTGAAGTTACCATCGTGCATGCGACCTTTAACGATTGCGCACGCTGCACTGTAAGCTTGCTTACTCCCTGTAGCGGGTTGTGCTGATCCGTCAGTGTAAATTATAAATTCGTACTGCTCGAGAGGCAAAATTTCAGTGGGCAGAGGACATTCATGTTCATATTGCAGGAACGCTTGTGTTTTTAAATCAGGATCAAAAACATATTCAACATCTGTTGCAGCAAGAGAGTTAACCCATTGTATCCATCTAGGATGTAAAGCTTTTGCATTTGGAATGCTCGCTTTTGTAACCGCCTCTAAGGCTGGTACTGGAGTTACGACAATAATGCGTTTCCCTTGGGCTAGAGCTCTTTCTTTTGCTACAGCGGTTTGAACTGCAGTCAGTATTTTTTCTGTTGAAGTGAAGCGCATTTCTGCTTGTGTATACAAATGTGATTTGTATGCTATTGGTACTTTTTCACCCTCATTAAATGTTAAATAGGTGAATCCGCATTGAACCGAAATTATTCGGATCACTAAATTGCGTGTATTTACGCATGTTTGTAAGTGATTTGTTGCTAACATGTTAGCTTGGAGTGAACGCAGGATTTCTGTGAGTTCCTGTGTCCAATGTTTTGTTGAAAAATCAGGTTTGATTAATTCGTAGAGAGGTTTAACCCTTTCTGCGTAATTTAGAATGTAAGTTCTTCCAAAATTTAGGAAACCCAAGATGGATTGTAAATTTTTCAGCGTTTTTGGATGTTGGAGCAGCGCGCATTTTTCTAAAAAGTTAGCTGCCAGGCTCTTGCCTGCACTTGAAAGATCATATCCTAGGAAAAGGACATTGAGATGGGCAATTCTGGATTTTTTAAAGTTGAATTTATAGCCCTCAGAGGCGAAGCCCAATATAATGGTACTCACCCTGTTCAAGTGCCTATCTAGGTCATCGTCAGTTAGATAGATGTCATCGACATATGACAATGCCTCATTATCATAAATTTGTAGTAACTCTGTTATCCTCGCTGAGAATAACCCCGGGCTATTTTTGAACCCTTGTGGGAGTCTACAAAATTGACGCTGGGTCCCCATTATTGAGAAAGCTGTTAAGTACCTGCTTTCAGGTGCTATGTTTTGACAAAAGAAACCATTTGAAATGTCCAATGTTGTTTTATATTTTTTGCACACAATGTTATTTATTAATGCTGTACTATGTGCATTTTGCACTGCAAATGTTTTGGAACAAGTGTTCAAGTGTCTGTAATCCAAAACTAGACGATATGTATTGTCTGGTTTGGATACAGGAAACAAAGGATTGTTCATTGAGGAGGTGCATGTTTCAATCACCCCTTGGTATTCAAGTTGATCTAAGATCTCCCTGACCTGTTTTTTAGCTTCTTGCTTTATTGGGTACTGCCTTTGTGCAGTAGGTTGATTTTTTAGATGTATTTTGTGGTGAGGTGAGTCCTCATCCCATCCTACATGATTTTTGTATAATGCTGGGGCCTGGGCAACTGCCCATTTCCTGGCATAAGTATATTTTAGGTGAATTGGAATATGGTTGGAGAAGGCTGGCATAATGATGTCCTCGCCATGTGGGCACTCCCTGACAAAGTTTGGTGGCCAGTCCTTTTCTGCTAGAAGTATATCATAACCCCTTGAAAGTTTCTCCCAAAAGAGTATTTTCACATTTCTTGGTGTGTCTCCCTCCATTCGGAGTGTTATTTCATATAACTTTTGTGGAGTACTAACCCTGGTGTCTAGAGTCTCTACTGTGATGTACTCATTCAAGTCCACTGTCTCCAGAAGTTCCTTCAGGTTCTGGCGAGCTATTGTTACTTCTGCTGCACTGTCCAGCACTGTCTGAGCCCATTCTCCGTTCTTGAGCTGTGTTCTCAGTATTCTCGGCATGTCTGATCTTCAGACCTGCTACCTTCTTTTTTGTGAATTGAGGTTTTGATTTATTTTTCTGAACGTGTTTATCGTCTTTGGATTTTACGCGTTCTTCTCTGTGTTCTGACCGTCCTCTTCTTTCTGATGTCTGTGACAATATCTGAAAGATACGAGAGGAACGTGTATCAGTATCTTGATACCTGTCAGGTTTTCTTAAATTATCCCTATTCCTGAGGTTATACCTCCTTTCAGAGGGCTCCTTTTGAGGAGACCTACCTCGGGATTGAGAACGTCTCTCTTTTGAATTTTGTTTATTAGTTTCCCACTTCTTATTAGAAGATGTAGGATTTTGTTTTATAGAGTCCTTCTCAAGACTTTCAGATAGTTTTGGCTTCAAAGGTTTTCCACCCAAACTATCTCTGCCTAATTCTGCATAAGATTATTCTATTATTCTGGGTAGTTCATGTTGATGTTCTGTAACATCAAATTCCCTTAAGCGTTGGCGGATCGCCACTGATGCTGCCTCCCCTTTAATATTAGATAATATTATTGTTGAGACCTGGTCGAAGTTTTTCAGTAATTTCATACCTAAATTCAGAGCAGGTTCTGCCCCGTATTCGTTTTGAATTTGTTTCAGGACATCTGGTATTACTGCAATTGATGGAACACCATGTGTTTTAGTATAGATGGCAGCAAAGACTGCGCCCCAAGTGGTGCACTCTTCCAGTTGTGGTGTGATCCCCATTGGTAAACAGATTGTTAGGATTCTGTGTTTCTAACAAGGGCTAGTATTTGGAAATACTGCTTCGATTTGAGTAATTTTTTGAGCTATCCAGAATGGAATTTGTTCACGTTTTGTGGGCATTTTACCCATGACTTCGTGTAAAGTCTGTGGAGTAATTTTTTGTGTATTCCCCTGTTGAGGGGTTTGATTTGGAATTGTCATTGGTGGTTGGACTGTGAAAGTCCGCATGACATATTGGACTAATTGTCTGTAAATTTTTATTAACTCTTGTAGTTGAGTAAGTAATTCCTCATCTGACATTACATCGATGTCAGGATGAGGTGTGTAGCTGGCTAGAATTGGCCATGTTGCTCCTGGTCTACCTAGTGGACCGAGCCTGGTAATGTTTTTGTGATGTTTTAGGGCACCTTTAAACCAGAGATTATGCTCCTGGTATGTGAGTGGAATTTCAATATCCTCGAAAGGAATATATTCCTCTGGTGGTTCATCTTCTTTAAAGAAGTGAAATAGTTTTGTTACTGGATTTGATTCTGGGAATATTATCCATGAATAGAATACCTCTGTCTGAAAGGATTCGTGTGCCTCTATCACGAAAACTGCTCTACCACCTCTTGGTGTTAGGCCGTGTTTTATAAGTTTTAGAGTGATGGCTCTCCTTAAGTTTGGATGGATGTTTATAACACCCTCATCGTTTTCATTTAAACCTGTAAAATTAAAAGCTGTTACGACTGGGTCAGCCGCAGCTACACCGTTCTCGGTGCCATTATCCCCGTGTAGGGACATTTGTTTTTTGAAAAATGTAGAACAAGTTTCAAGGAAACAAAAGATGAGGTGCACAATATTTTGGAACACTGTATCCTTCAACGTTGAACAAACCAAACAGCTAATATATATAGGATTTTTTGTCCTATTTTGCTTTGGCGCATACTTAACCCTACCCACTCCAGACGTCTTACGGAGTATGTGAGTAGGGGTCTCTGAGAGAAAAGCACGACTGAGTTACTGAGTATCTAGCGTTAAATTAGTGCCTTACCAAACGTTGGGCGCCATGTAGTGTAGTTCCTATTTCCCTAATAGGCTCTGCGCATTGGAATAATATACCCTATAGATTCGACATAGGACTTAGGTCAGTATGTCCCTAGCAAGTATATTAAACTTAATTACTTTGTGCCAGCTAACTCAGAGGCCACTTGAAACTCCTTGTAAACAAGAAGGGAGTAGTTTCTGGCAACCGCATAAACATGACAACTTTGTTTCCCTTTAGAATCGGAACACTCTCAGAATCGTGGAAACAATAGACAACAGTTTCTCTCAGCTAATCGTGCATGCTTAGTTTCTTCAGAGTTACACAGAAAGAATAGACGGGCATTTTAATAAAAGGATTTATTGAACAGTCTTGTTTCTCGTGTAAGAGATATGAGCTGTTATGATCACAAGACAGTATGCGAGATATATAATGTACAGCGTGAGCAGTAGAAAGAAATAATACTGCGCTAGCATTATCTTTTAGCTATGACACATATATTCATATACATAAATAACATAAGCTAAAAATGTGAGTACTCATAAGATGCTTCTCTAACTAGTTCTACCCCAGTGTACCTAACCTAAGTGTAGTGCAAGGTAAGAAGTAGGTGAAGTATTCTATAGTATGGTATGCTATAGTATACCAAGTCTAGTATGGCAAGTCTAGTATGGCAAGTCTAGTATGCCAAGAGTCCCTCTAGGTTCTAGTCAGCTCCATACCTTGAGAATGAGAGAGGTGGGAATCTCCTTCCGGGTCTCGAACTCTAACACCCCGCGAAGGGAGTCAGAACACTGGAAGCTGGATTCTCTGCGAGCAGGGATGACAGCGTCTCTTGTCAGTGGGTCAGGCCGGGACACGGGCTCCTCTAAAGTCGAGGTCTCCTCCTACTTGCTTGGGCAAGGGAAGGTATATTTATACCTGGTAGGTGCCTTGGAATGTTAGCATTGACGTAAAGTCGGGCAGAGGAAGACGTCAGGAATGAACCCTTAAGGTATAGCGGTTCATGCATAATAAATGAGTTCTTGGAGAAATCAATAATCCTGTGCTAGGGGAACTCCCAAGAGCTTAAGGGTCTGGTTTCTAAGAACTCATTGTGACGTTAGGGTGGACGGATGTAAGTGACCATGCCTGTATTTGGATAGCATGGCTAATACCTAAATAAGGACTGGGATCTTATGCCTATATAAGGCCAATGCGATTTGTGCCTATATAAGGACATGTTTCAGGAAAACCTATATACGGACACCTAAAGCGGAATACAACACTGCTGGCTTACCCACTTGCGCCCTAGGCGGGACACCAGCTGGCGTGCTTTCGCCAGCAGCACTTCGAGATCCTCATCTAACTCGAGGTCCCCGTCCATTTTTCTCAGTGCCCTGCTGCTCTCCGTGGGCCAGGACCTCCCCTTGCTTCCCACTTGGGCCTTCTTCATACCGGGCGGGCCAACAGCGTTCTCGTGATTCCCTGCCCGGCATGATTCACTGATGCGGCTGTCTTCTTAGCTTTCCCCCGCGGCCAGCCCGAGAGGGAGGGGCCTTGCTGGTAGCCTTCCGAAGGCGCCGCCTAATGCCTCAGCTCCCCACCGCCCTGCTCAGCTTCTCAGCTTCCCCCACCATGCGTGTCGGACCGCCATCGCATGCCTCAAGAGAGTCTCAGGATTAGCGGTGACTACCTCACAGTAAGCTGGGCCTTGCGTAGTCTGGGGGGGAGGGGATAACCGTACAGTGTTCTTTCTTGTCCCGCATGGCCGCTGATTTCTGTCTCTGATTCTTTGCTCGAATCCCTGCCCTCGCCGCTCCCAGAGCAACACTTCCCCCACAGGCCCAGGCTCGCTACTTGTGCCTGTGCCACTCTGTAAGGCCGATGTTCTGCCGCTCTTCTGATCTGCCACTCACTCCTGGATGCCAACCCTTGCACCCTTGGATGCAGGGCAATCCCCAGCGGCAACCTTCTCCAAGATAGAGCTGTCACGGTATGCTTTTCTTGACCTTGCCCCCTTTCTTTATTCCCTTGCCCTTGCTGAGCCCTCTGCTCTAATTGGGGGTTCAAATCCCGCCAGCCAATTACCTGCCCACATTTTCCCGGGCACCAGGCTCTTTTCCCGGGTATTTTCTTGGGTCGGTGAGGCCCCGCCCTCGGGAGGCATTCTTTGTGGGCCTTCCAGGTATCAGGCTTCGCCTTCCCGGCCCGCACCATTTTTGATTCCGCAGTGCGATGCTCTAAATATGATGGGTATG
The DNA here is from genome assembly GCA_963921515.1 of Calotriton arnoldi. Classification (NCBI taxonomy): domain Eukaryota; kingdom Metazoa; phylum Chordata; class Amphibia; order Caudata; family Salamandridae; genus Calotriton; species Calotriton arnoldi. The sequence continues at coordinate 59,549 of CAWUFW010016349.1, forward strand.
GCCAAACTGACTGTGCCACTGGACTCCAGCAATACCTCACTGATGCTGTGTAAATAGGTCGAAACCGGTATGTGGTTGCATGTTCTCCCCCCATCTGGAGGAAAACCTGACATGGCAACTGGGTGTGGACTGTTCCTATTGGTACAGGATTAACACTGATTTGAACATGGCCAGTCTATGTCTAGAGAGTATATAGTGAGCAAAAAAAATGAACTTGAATGCAGTGTGAGTAATTTCCAACAGCAGAGACTAATTCAAGCATTCCACCCACCTCCTTTTTTATTATTCTTTTTATTGATGACCTGGATTTGTGGTGAGAGGCAATGTTAAAGCAGGCGAGGTCACATTGGAATCTCACATGCTGGAACATTCCTGCCTCTGTCAGTAGCTGCTGGTGTACTTTGAAGTTCTCCATAGAGAGGTAGATAGCCATGCACAGAATGAGTTGAAGTGAGCAGACCTGACTTGCACCAAGTTAGTTTGACATGGTTGTCTAATTCAAGAAAAGCTCCTTTAAATTTATCTAGAAATTGGTAAAAACAACCATATATTTTGGGAGCAGCTCAAATAAACATTGTATGGAATTTGACTTACCCAGCTAGTATTTTTCAAGATGCATAACACAATCAATAATATTTATCTTTCACCTGTCTTAATTTTCAATCCTGCACCTTCCAATCATTTTCAATACTGCACCTTCCGAATATATTTTCAGTCATATACTGAGATTGAGCCATTTTCATTCTCCCACCCACTGCATTCTGAGTAGATTCTCACTCATATACTTATCACTGAGAATATTTTGGTATTTGTCAGGATGAGAAAATTAAAAAGTTATTTAATGTCACTCTATAGAAAGCATTGCTAACCCTCAGGTTTGAGAGATCTCATGGGCATTGATGGAACAACTGCATATAGAGCCCATAAACGTTTGGACAGTGAAGGAAGTGACCCGATTAGGGCCACCCGGGTCACTCGCGACCACCTCTCAGCCTTCGAAACAAATGAAGAGTCGGTCAGACAGTAGAGAACACAAACCAAAGTTATTTATTAGTCATACACTCGAGCGGAGTCCAGTCTGACCAGCCTCCTTGGATTGCTGCAGAGGGACTGACCCCCGCCAACACGGTAATACATGATATACATTTCCAGTACCCCTAAGGACACGCCCAGACTGGAATTTTCCAGTTAGTAGCTGGTGAACAAAGGAGACACAGAAGGATGAGCTACAATCCTAAGACCGAGTACATGCTATCTCAGTTTCAAGGTTATTCTGCCCGTGCCTGCCACTCTAAGGGTGGGAGCAGGCCTATCTAACAGGAAAGGTATGTAATGACAAAACAGTCTATTCATTAGTGCAGCGAAGCTCAACCTTGGAGACATAGAAAAAAATATCGAGACTGCTTTCTGCTAAGGCAAACAGAATGAGACAGAAGTTTAGTTTCGATCATGGTACAAAATGGCGGCTAAATCAAAATGGTGCCGCAAATGCTAACTTAAATCGTGCAATATAAAGAGAAGTCGACCAAAAACATTTTTCATTCCATCAGACCCTCCTTTTAGCATTTGCTAATACATTTTGCAGATGGGGAGTGGGAAAGATGTAATATGCATAGGAACCAAAAGGACATCAAGTCTTAGAACTATCCATATATTCAGTTTCAGGAATAGAAGTTGCAAGGGATAAGCTAGAACCAAAGATGCCCTCATCTATTTGCATCATTGCGTCAATGCCCTTCTGCAACATAATCGCAGCAGTGTCATGGACTGTCTTCTGACGCTTAGAGGTGAGAAGCGTTGTGCAGTAAGAACAGCATAAGGGGAGACACTGCACCAGAATGCAACAGACAATTAGAATTACAATAAAGTATATCACCCTTTCTAGAATCCAACCCTACCCACCAAAGAGAGACCAACTCCAATTTCCGCTTTCCATTCCTTTGACATTCTCCAAAATATCTCAAATGTGTTGGGTAATATTCTTTTCCATATTTGTGATTCCGACTACACACTGGTCTCCTACTACCGCGCACACACCACCGCTTTTAGCTCGTATGAAATCAACTGCATATCTTGTTTGCTCAGAGTATATTCACATACTTTCTAATTGGGTGGTGATGTCACGCAAGGCCGCTACTGTGGACTTAGACAGTATCTGCAGCTTACATCCAAAATATTCCCTAGCCCTTTCACCTCTGGCCATAGCGGTACCACCAAAGGTGATAATGGAGGAAAGAATATACCCAAAGGTGATACCATTACTATAATTATTGACCTCCAGGTCTGTCACTCCGTCGCAAAATTCCTTTGTTAAAGTCCTTTTAACCCATCTGATATTTGGCTTACTATACTTACAAGGCACCCCAAGAGGAAGCACCATTGCTAAAGCAACATCCTCAGTACCATTATAAACATTGGAGTAAGTACCATTGGACAGAAAGTAAAATCCTGGGTGTGCATAAAGTGGACCTTGATAATCTAAAGGAGCATACCTGGTGTTCATTCCCACTGTACTCGGATCATTCTTTCTCACTAAAGACATTGTATTCTTGAACAATATTATTCCAGAACAATTTATGTATAGAAAAGCGTCAGTACTATTTACTATCGGACAGCATGCAGGGTAATAACGCGCCTTTCGAGTAACTGTCAAATCTTGATAATGCCAGCCCACTAAAGTAATGTTCTGTTCCTCCATATATAAATTGTCACAATACACATTAATGTTGCAACCTAGGTATCCCTTCCCTCGTGGTTTCCTATAATACAAACAAGGACCGGGATATCCCATCCCAAACTCACCCTTTACCTCTACAAATTGTTGTGGGCGAACATATGTATACTTAACCAGTGACAATGGGTAAGCAGTCCATAAACTCGTAACAGATTTAGTAGGGTAGCAAGCTGTACCTTCACCAAAGAATTTCCTATGTGTATCTAGAAATACATTGCTTGGGATTGTCCTTTTTGTACGAACTTGAGAAACAATCTTGTGTGTATGGGGCATTACAATCACACTCCAAAACCCAAGACACCTCCCCCAAAATCAACAACAGCAACAATACAAAAACAGCACAGAGCAGTTTTGTCTCAGTAGACCAAACATTTCGTACGTGAACAAGTGGAACTGCTTGTTGTTCTTTGTCAATAACCATTCTGCCAAAGGGGTGCATAGTGAATAGGAAACCAAGGGGGCAGATTTCCAGCAAGAGAAATGTACAAGTTCCCAGTGTCCGTCAGAGCCTCACTGGTAGACTCCTATTGTTCATCAATGTTGGCGCTATTGAGCACCGGCGGTGGAGCTGTCGGACCAGCTCTTGAAGAAATCCCACGTCGCTCAGGATAAGGTACCCCCCTCCAGGGGAGCACGTTCGGTCCATCCTGTCCAGTGTCCGAACAATGCACCAATCTCGCCTCTCACTACGCTATTGTTGCCTGACTTATCGAGTCCATCCCTGCTAATCTGACTTTTCCTTTGGTGCACTGTTCCTCCGTCGGGGGCGCAAATTGTACCTAACTGCACCAGGCACAGAGGGGTCAGGAAAGAGGGGCTCAGGGGTCTCAGACACAGAGGGGCCAATAGACTGGGACTCGAGCACAGATGGGCCAGTAGAACGGGGCTCCTGAATGGCCCTGACCTCAGGGGGCACTGCCCCATTCAACACTGCATCATTCTCATCCTCCGTTTGGGTCCACGTTAGCTGGGCATCCGAAAAGGGGACAAATCGGGGCACCTGCTCCCACTCCGAATCCCCAATGCCATCAAGGACCCATTGGTCATAAGGCAGAGGAAGAGGTACTTTCCGGCAATGCCAACGTATCCTCAAACATAGTAACCTCGGGCACCCACCTAGCTGGACCTGCTACAAACATCCTTTTCATCTTTGTTCGGGCAGTCTCCTTAGGTGTCTGGTCTGCAAATGCATTCCCTCTACCCACATCATCAGTAATTGCCTTGTGGGCGCTATATTTTATTATCGCTAATTTCTTGGGGAGTGTCAGGGCCAACAAAAGACTATGTATAAGAGGGCCATTCTGTATCCTCATCCCATGGGAAGTGAGAAACCCTCTCTCTGCCCAGAGTCGCTCAAAATTATGGGCCAATCCAAAAGCGTACTGGCTGTCAGTTTAAATATTGACAGCCAGTCCCTCACTCAACTCGCAAGCTCGGATAAAGGCAATGAGCTCTGCAGCTTGGGCCGACTGGTAGGGAACTTGTGACGTCTCAACTACAGTCTGTAGTGTTGTGATTGCGTATGCAGCTGTTTTAGTGCCATCTGGTAGCTTAAAACAAGAGCCATCGATGTATAGTTCCCCTTGGGTGTCAGATAAAGGAACATCAGTCAGGTCTACCCGCCCCTTCGTCTCTTCCTCCGTCCGAAAAATACAATCATGTATATCAATTTCCTCACTCTCAGAAGGGAGGGGTAGCAACATGGCTGGGTTTAGAGTGGCACATCTTTTAATCGTGACATGTGGCGCAAAGAGGGTCAATTCATAACCGGTCAGACGTGCGCTGGTGAGGTGCTGTGTCTTGGTTTTATTCAAAATTGTATCCACAGCATAGGGTACCATGACAGTGAGGTTGGTATCAAGTACGAGCCCAGCCGATTGCCTTATAAAGATGGCCACTGCCGCGACCACTCTTAGACAGCTCGGGAGGGATCTTGCGACAGGGTCGAGAAGAGCAGAAAAATAAGCACACGGCTGTTGCTTATCTCCAAAGGCCTGTGTTAAGACAGAAAGCGCACAACCGGCCGTCTCATGTACGTACAGCACGAATGGCTTCATATAGTCAGGCGTACCAAGCACAGGTGCAGAGCAAAGCGCAACTTTTAATTGCTCAAAAGACTGCTGACATTCAGGCGTCCAAGGAAGGGGTTCATGAACATCTTTAGTGGTTAAAGCGAGCAGGGGTTTTGTTAGTAACAAATTATTAGGGATCCATTGGCAACAGTAGGAAGTAATGCCAATAAAAGCGCGCACATACCTCTGAGTTTTAGGTATAGGCATTTTAACAATGGTGCTGATGCGCTCGGGGGTCAATCTCCTACCCTCCTTCGACAGTAGGTGACTTAAATAGATGACCTCCTGTCGACAATATTGAAATTTAGAAAGGGACACTTTATGTCCATGGTGAGCCAAATGCAGCAACAACTTAAAGGTACCGTCTTTGCATCCCTTTTCAGTGTCAGAAGCAATGAGAATATCATCCACATACTGAAGCAATACATTACCTGAGGGAAGTGTGAGGGAGTCCAATTGGGCTTTCAATGCTTAGCTATATATACTAGGGCTCTCAGTATAGCCCTGAGGAGCTCGACAGAATCTAAAGCTTCTGCCAGTTAGGGTAAAACCGAACAAGTGCCTGCTGTTGGGATGGATCGGGATACTAAAGAATGCATTTTTCAGATCAATAACAGAAAAGAATTTAGGAGAGGAAGGAATCATCGTCAGAAGGGCAGTAATGTCAGGTACCACCGGGAACTGAGGAACCACTATTTTATTAACTTCACGCAAGTCAATCACAAAATGAAAAACATCTGGATGATAATCAGAGGAGCCTGAAGGTGCCCTCTTAAGAATTGGAAGAATAGGGCTATTACACACATTCGCAGTCGTCTCTTCAACTCCCGACTGAATCAGGTCCTGTATAATCCGCAACAAAGCTCGCTCCCCTGCCTGTGGATTTTGTACTGGGAAATATGAGGCAAAATGGCATTGTCTTTAACTTTAATGGAAACTGGGGAAATTTGCAATAGCCCTATGTCCGTGTCACCTGTTGCCCACAACGTGGGTGGCACATCCTTAAATTCAGCAGCGAGGGGTGCATCTTTGGATAGACACTGCTTAGAGCTGACTACATTCGGGCCATCGTCATGTAAACACCTTCCGGAGAACAATAAATTGTAGCATGCAGTTTCTTTAATAAGTCTAAGCCCATTAAATTTTCTCCACAATTTGATATTAACAAGAACAGTGAATCCACAGTAAAAGGACCTCTAGTCAATGTAAGAGCTTAGGAAATGGGGCTTACAACCGGTACACCAGAGAATCCTACCGAAACATTATTATGGCCAGACAGAGCTGCCCCAGGGACCAGTGAACGGGAAATAGAGCTATTCATAGCACCTGTATCCACCAAAAATTCCTTAGCTGAGCCATGCAAATCTGCAGTAATGCAAGGACCACGCTGATCTACAGGTATCTGAACTGGTCCCTCACCCTGTCCCTGGCTGTCCTAGCTGTTAGACATTCCTGTCACCTCATCCAAATCATAGTCATCGTGGTAATACTGTTTGCCCCTAGGGTCGTCAAAGTAGTTCTGGTCAGTGCGACCCTTCGATGTCCCAACAGCCTGAACCCCGTCCTGGCTACCGTCCCTGCGACCCTGTCCACGAGCCCCTCGTCCCCTCGGGACCGCCACATTTTGCAAAAGCACAGGACACTCATTGCGCCAGTGTCCCTCCTCTTTACAGTACGTACACTGATTTGGCCCTGCAGGCGAAGTGTTCCTGCTAGCACGCGGAAGCTGTCGGTCTGGACCACCACGTCCTCTACCATTCCCCCGAGAAGTCTGTTGCAATAACACCTTTGTCTTCAATTCTTTGTGCTTTTTCTCCACCTTCTCCTTCTCCTCATTTTCCCTATGTTTATAATACTGTGCCATACTCAATATTACAGAAGGGGAGGAGGTAGTCCAAGTGCTCTCCGAAGCCTGCAACCGAGTCGCGATCTCAGGAAGCAAGTTCGTAACAAATCTGTTAACGAACAATCGGACACCTCCCTCCACCGACAAGTCCTGTCCGCTAAAATCCCAAAACACACCTTCAAATCGAGTGAAAAAATCAGACACACTTTCATCTTTCTTCTGACGACATGCCATTAACTTGTCCCAATATACCCTTCTTGGTGGAATAAGAGAATGCATGTAAGTAATAATTTGGCCAGGCAAGGCTAGTATCTCGGCCTTAGGCTTCTCACCAGGCTTCCTCTCCTAGTTCCATGCTTTAATCTGATCCCAGGTACCACCCAATTCTGCAACGTGGTCCTGTGTGTGTACCTGTCTCCAAATATCAACGGGTACCAGTAAACCAAAGAACATTTAAATATCTGCAAGCATCATCACTGTTGATGAAGCGGCCTCCGTCAATTCCTTATAATACGCAGTAGGGTTTTTCCTAGGGTCGGGTAACTGAGTCTTAAGAGACAAAACCTCACTCCTCTTCCACGGAGTATAAACCCATTGTTCCTGGAACCGGGCCTCTACCCGGGGTCTAGTAGCAATGTTATGCTGATCCCGTAGCTCTGGTATTTCAGGGTGATATATAGGGTGGACTTCCCTCATCGGGAATTGGGACACTGTCTTCGGGCTCTTCTCAAGCAGCCTACCTCGATAAGCGACCAGTGTTGCGACATTACCAAAGACCTTACTAGGTGCCATATCAGCATCATACACATTGTCCCTAATATCATAAATAATCTGGGGTGCGGCATCATTGAAACACTGTTCCCACAGTCCAATCAATGTAGCCGACATGTGCTTCAGGGCATGCTGCCACACAAACGGCTCATAATCTTTCATCACACTCCATACATCCTCCACACTGTAAATGGGGTGACAAGCCCACTGAGCAGCCTGATTGGCTACCACCTTCTTCTCTTCATCGCCCACATCAGATCGTATCAATATCCGTCCCAGTCGTTCCCTAGCTGTCGCCCAGTCTCTGTCCCCTAATCCTCGTACAGGCGCTCCGCTACTCAGTACCGTCGGGGAGTGAAGGAAACGGGAAGGAGTAGTAACAGAGGGAACGGGCACCAATGTCACCAATGGCTGTGTCATAGGTGTAAGAGCTGGAGAGAGAGATGCCGAAACAATAGGCGTAGCAGGAAGACTCGCGGTCATCGCAGGCGCAGAAGGCGAAGCCAAAGAAAGGACCGAAGGCGCGGTGGCCAAAGCAGCTGGATCAATAACAGAAGAAAGAGAAACAGCAGAAGAGACGGACGATTGAGGCTGCGGGATGGCAGGATATATTTTCTGTGGGGTGTATGGGGGCGGAGGTCGAGCATCTAACAATTCCTCCACAAATGCATCATTTTGTTCTCGAGCAACATAAGACTTTTCACATTGCAATCGAAACTTCCTATCAGCACACTCTATCTCTTTCTCTGCTTTCTCTCTATCATACGCTACAGCTTTCTGAATCACTGTCTGCATTTTTCCCTTCCGAGCCTCCTTATCTGCCTTAATTCGTCTCTGTTTAGCTTCCTTTTGCCATGTTCTGAGGGAATCAAACATCGACTGCCTACTTCTTTTCGCAAACAATTTATCCTATAGAAAATAAATTTTCTGTTCATCGAAAGTGCCCGTCAACGGCCACTGCAGCTTGGCATTGTCCCTCGTATATTTGTGCCATAACGTACTAAACATAATAGGGCCAAGGCCATGTTTGACATACATGTCAAAATTTGGGGTGCCTTCTGGTGGCGCTGGCTGACTTGCTTCCAATCGAGCATCAGTAGAACAACGACGACAGCCCAAACAAAACATTTTGCTAAAACACAGCATCTTTCAGACGAAAGCAAGTTCACTATTTATGCTGAGCAGATATTTGCAAATATCTTACCAAAATTAGTTCTCAGACCTCATCAAATACAAACCAAAGTGGTACCATGTTCACAAAAACTCAAACAAATTCAAGCGCTTGTCCAAAAACGATCCTCAGACCGTGCCAAACACAAACCAAAATGGTACCATAGCCACAAAGAACCACAGCAAACTCACCTTGTGCACACAGGCCAAACTAATTTATTCTCCACTGCCGACTCTTCGGACCACACGGTCAGATCCAAGGGTTTCGCCGTGCAGGACCCCAGCTGGGATGACCACTGGGCGAGGCACCGCCCGGTCAGACAGACGGGGCAGCTGCGAGTACCAGACTCTCTCGTGCAGGGATCCCCGGTCCGCCCATCCAACCCGACGCGGCCCGACCTCCTCACCCTTCTGTGGGCGAGGAAGGGCCACACCCGATGGGGTCTCTGTTTGGGCACCAACTGAAGGAAGTGACCCGATTAGGGCCACCCGGGTCACTCGGGACCACCGCTCAGCCTTCCAAACAAATGAAGAGTCGGTCAGACAGTAGAGAATACAAAGCAAAGTTATTTATTAGTCATACACTCGAGCGGAGTCCAGTCTGACCAGCCTCCTTGGATTGCTGCAGAGGGACTGACCCCCGCCAACACGGTAATACATGATATACATTTCCAGTACCCCTAAGGACATGCCCCGTCTGGAATTTTCCAGTTAGTAGCTGGTGAACAAAGGAGACATAGAAGGATGAGCTACAATACTAAGACCGGGTACATGCTATCTCAGTTTCAAGGTTATTCTGCCCGTGCCTGCCACTCTAAGGGTGGGAGCAGGCCTATCTAACGGGAAAGGTATGTAATGACAAAATAGTCTATTCATTAGTGCAGCGAAGCTCAACAATGGAGAAATAGAAAAAAATATCGAGACGGTTTTCTGCTGAGGCAAACAGAATGAGACAGAAGTTTAGTTTCGATCATGGTACAAAATGGCGGCTAAATGCAAAATAGTGCCGCAAATGCTAACTTAACTCGTACAATATAAAGAGAAGTCGACCAAAAACATTTTTCATTCTAACAACAGACAGTAAACATCTCTTAGATTACACTGATCCTAGAGGCTCAAGCCAGTGGCAGCAATAGTTTAAAGTATGTCCCAGTGACTAAATTAATATTGATATCCATTTTTCATTCAATTGTGTGAAGGTACTTTACATTTCGTCTGTTTCATATAGATATATGTACCCTGCGATGACCACATGAACAAACTGGAGAATTAATACCAGGCTTGCATCACAGTGGTGATGCAAAGCCACACAAACTGTTATAATGGAATTTGCTTTGCAATATACCCCTAACGTAATGCAAAGTAGTACTATGCACTACTTGGCATCATGGATGGCATCGTTGTGTTCCTGTGCAACCTATGGTTCTTGATGCAAAGTCCTATCTTCTAAAAAGGGTAGACAGTGCTTTGCGCCAACAATTTAGGAAACTTTGAGGCAGAGTTAACATTTGAGAAAAGTTTTCTTTTCTCATAACTTTTCTAACTTTGCATATGACTGTAATGTACTGCAGATACAAAGTGAGAACAGTTTTAAACTATGTCTAAGCAAATTATTTTGTACTGGAAGGGTACTAACCATTATGAACTCACTCTGGTGCTATGGAGCAAAGATGTGGATATGGCACAAGACATCCTAATGTGCACCAGCGTAGCAGATAACAGCAGCGCCATACCCTAGTAGATATGGTGAATGAGATGTTTCATAATTAAATGTTTTACATTCATACCGAAATTTACATGTGCACATGAAAATATATTTAATGTGTGTTATTCACATTTAGATTAACTTTAGCTAATGTAGTCCTGCATTTTAAAACGGCTGATGTTGCTATTTTATTTCATATCACATGTATTTCTGTACTCCCAGAGAAGCCGACGCCACATGCACTACTATGATGTGGTCTTTGTTTTCTGTTCTCATGTGAAATGCTTTGTTTTATGCAATACTTGTTGAATGAACTAATGAGCGGTTGCAATGCACCTCCAGAGTGCAGCTTGATCCGGTGTATCTCATGATGTTGGCCATAACTATTAGTTTATTATATGGGAACCATGTGATGGTGTATCAAATGTTGAAATTGTGTGGTTAAAGCTTATGCAATGCAGGCAAGAACATATATGGGAACCATGTTTAGGTGCCTCCAATGTTAGAATCGTGTGATTTAAGCTAAAGAAGTATAGATGATAACTCAGGAGATCCTCTGCTAGCTTCCTTACCTGATTCTTAGCGAGAACCCCTTCTTTCCAGACCCACTGGTTGTATGTGATTTCATAGAAAAATGATTTTATGGATTACAATTACTGAGAAAGTATTCATCAAAACTGTTTAATGGAATTTTTCAGAATGAATTGTATTTACTATTTACCATTTCGTAGAAACCAATTCATAGAATATCTTTTTGAAATTGGCTTTGGCATCACTTTGTAGGGTGTAAATGCAATGGGTTCAGGTCTTACTTTAAGAAACAGTTTTGTCAGAGGTATTTATTTCAATTGTTAACTTCAGGGGGACATTATTTTAGATTCATATCTTTTTCATTGTCAAACAATTGCTTTGGATGCTCTTAATTCACTGACTACTAACCACCCCTAAACACCACCCATCTCTGACCACCCTCAGAACCCATGAACACCCTCCAGCCCTGTCCCCTGACGACCCTTCACAATGCCTAAACAGCACTCATCACTGACCCTAAAAGCCCTTTCTACCCCTAAACTCCACCCATCCCAGAAACCTTAAAACCCCTCACTACCCCTAAGCTACACCCATCCCTGAACCCTAAAAGCCCTTTTAACCCTACACCCACCCATCCTTGACCCCTTAAAACCTCACTACCCGTTACTGAACCGTCTATCCATGAACCCTAAAATCCTCTCAGAACCCCTACACTCCATTTACACTTGAACCCTAAAAACATCTCACACCCCTAAATTCCACTCCTCATGAAGCAAAAAAAAACCTCCCCACCCTTAAACTCCACCCATTCCTGATACCTAAAAGACCCTCACCATACCTATACTCCACCCATCCCTGAACCCTAAAAAACCCTTTCTATGGCTCAACCCATTTTTGATCTGCCTAAAAACTCCTTAGCACCCCTGAACACTACCCATTGTCATTCCTTAAAATTGGTTTTCCATGATTTTGTTTCCTCCAATGTGGTTTCTCAATTTTTGTTTTTCTAGTAATTCACATACATCAGACTGACTAGTGGAACCTTGCCCTGTCTTAGCAGAGCACGGTGCTTTTTTATGATAACTAATTCTGCTTATCTTTCCTTTCAGAGACACCGGTATAATAGTTTGTCTTTGCTTTTGTGACTTTTGGATTGCTTTGAACTATACATTCACCATTGCGTTTATGTAGTGATCATTGATTTATAAATAATTAGGTGATTTGAAATTGTAACTTTGCTAATTCTTTAATAAACCTTTATGGTTTGAATCTTAACCACTCTGTGTATTCCTTGTGGAGCCTAATGTGCTGAAATATATTGACCTTTGATGTTTATCCCCGGTTGAAACTGAAGATTCATCAGAGAGCGCTTTAGGGCTCAGAATTTGCACCAGAATTTGCACTAAGTGCTCCATCAGTGTCACTGTCCTGCTGTCTGCTTTTTATGCAACACAGCAAAGGAACTTTGGTAGCTGCACTATATTGCATGATTTCTGAATAAATCGGGTACAGTATGTCCAAAAAGGACCAACATGGATGTCTCTCTGGGAAAACAATACCTAACCAATTACAAAAAGAGAAATGGATAGAAAACAAATCTACATCCAAAATAGTTTTTTTAGTAAAGATGGCCACTAGAGGGCCTCAGTACATCAAAGTTTGCCACTAGAGGGACTCAGTAATACTAAACTGGGCACAACCAGGGAAGTGATGCTGGTATGACGTCATATACCTTGTTAGATTCATGCATGCTGCCTACTGGGGTGCTGCAGACTTAGAAATCTGTATTTTGGCACTTGAGAGTAAGATCCCTGAGTTTAGTAGTTCTCCTGTGCCCAACTGGAATCGACGTGGTCGGTGAAGACTGTTCAGCATCCTAGATTCACGTTTTTTCAGTCATGTGGCAAAATGAACAAGCCAAGTACACAACAGATGTGGTTGGTGCCTCAAGCATCTCTTTCCCTTCTATACACAGCCAGCTACAGTGTGAAACCCAACCTATCATTGACTGTTCACAGCTGCTAAGTCACACAGAACCTTTGTGCATTTGGATTTCCGACAGGAGGCAAGCTGGATAAATCAAATGTATGGTACCCTTATGGTTTCAGGGGGTAATATGGACCGGATTTGTCCAAGTCTGGGTGTCAGGTTTATTCCAACACAGACTCTGGAGAATGAGAATAGATTCCTCCTCTTCCAGGATGCAGGGAAGGCTTTCAGGACAGAACCTGCCACAAAGCTCAGTGGACTCCACAAGTGCTGGGGTCCCATCAATGCTGTGTCTAAGTACAAGGTGTGACAGTGACCGGCTGACACTAATCTAAGCTACAAATCTTTTTGAGGCAAAGGAACCTCCCACAAGCTTGTGATGTTATGGAGCTATATGATTTCCTGTAATTTCAAGGTGGTAGAGGGCTCAGCAAACGAGAAAAAGCTCTCAAGGAATTGCGTTCTTTTTCTTCTTCACCATATGAGTATTACAGATTACTCTATTTTTTTTAAACACATTTTATTAAGGTTTCTTACACCTTCACGTAAATTGCTGGTTATACAATTGAGCTTTGCAAAGCCTTCATACATAAAGCTTATACTGGAAAACAATAGCCTTAGTCAATCATACCGTTGTACAATTATGTCCGATTAAATCTCCATATTCTTGTTTGTCACTATATCTTCTGAGTCATCCAGTGTGAAAGTCTCGTTTATTCCTCCCATACTCTCATTAGCTTTGTCAGCTCTGTCGTGCTGTAGCATGGTTGCTCAGCCTAATTAATTACAGCTTGCTCTAGGATAATGCAAACATGTATTAGAAATAGGTTCTGACGGGGGCGGTGTTCCCTTGACTCTCCCGGGACGGCGGATCGGGAGGCAGACTTCACGACTTACCTGATGCCTGTAAATCTCCCAGAATGACGGCACCAGCTCTGCTTCATGTGGTGACCTCGGCTGTGTGACTGCTTTAACGCGCAGTTTCCCGCAACTGTCATTTTCCAGCATAGATACTTCTGAGTGGCTCCATCAGCGCGACGCCCGCCATTTTGGATTTGGTGGAATTTCTCCTCAGGCGCTGCGGAGACTCAAATAAGCAACAAAAGTGGAATTTAGTGCTCTGACGCTGCCGGCGAAAATTTACCTCCACTCAACAAGGTAATACTCGACCTGGCTATGTTTTAAATACTCCACGGCAGAACACCTTTTATTGAAATGCTTTAATACCTTCATGTTAAGCGCGAGCAACTTATGACACATGCCGATTAGGAAAGACAGTATCCAATATCTGAAGCGCACCGCACGCAAAAACTAAACGCTCTTCCTAAGCAAAGAAGCATTAGAATAACGAGGCCCGCTTCCCCTTCTCTTCTAAAATGATACAAACCACAATAAATCCCAAAGAAGACCGTTCTGCTCTGTTGTTGTTACTTCAAATGAACCTTCAGTGAACCAAGCCTCGCAAACAAGAAATTTGGGTTCCACCTGGAGGCAAAGGATTCCTACTTTTCACAAACCAGCAAAGATGTGACATTGCCAAACATAGGAATCTCTTCCTTGGTGGAGACGTGGAATTTCTCCTCAGGTGCTGCGGAGCTGGAGTGCACACTGCTTTGTTTAGCATGTTCCTCACATTTATATATCAGCCTTCCACCAGGATTTGCTCCTTGTAGCGGGCTCAACACATGGTAATGTTAATGTGTTTGGGTCCTACTTTGCAGTCAATACTTCTGACAGGGGTTATTCCCACCTGGGTTTGACTTACCTGAGGCTATGTAGAGGATGATTACTTCAATATTATAGTTTTGGCAGAGGTACTTTACCTCTTTATTCAATATATTGTTCTCATCTGGGATATAAAGAGCCTTTTTATAAGTGGTTTTGGTCCTCATCTGGTGTCCTCTGCATATTTTTGTGCACAAAATTACCTCAGTACGCCTTCAAATGGAAGACTTAACAAATTCGTCGCCTAAGGGTTCTTTGACATCAGCTGTCAATACATCCTCTGGACCTAATAAAGAGCCTAGCAAGAGACTGAAAAAGGATCCCCCCTCTCCCCCCAAACAACCCTCATCAGTTTCCATGGATCTTCTGTTAGAGGAAATCAGAGCTCTTCGCCCTTTTGTGGAGGAAACAAACTCCACACTGCAAACTCTGGCAGATAGCTGGTCAAGAATGGAAGAAAGACTCACTACTGCGGAACAGAGTATACAATTTCTCAGCTCATCTAGTACCAAAGTGGACGCCCTCCAGTCTCAAGTGACGTTACTTCAGAAACAGGTTGAAAACCTCGAAAACAGGAACAGAAGAAACAACCTCCGAATTTATGGTTTGCCAGAAGGTTCAGAGGGCTTGGATCCTATTGCCTTCTTTAAATCCTTTCTTCCGAAACTCCTTAATTTGCCAGAAGGAACTCTCCTTAATATTCAGCGTGCCCAAAGATTAGGTCCTGCTTCTTCCATGTCTTCCTCCAACATTAGGAGACCGAGAGGGATCATAATGTACTTCTTGGAATATACTGATCTGCTTAAAATCTTAGCGGCTGTCAGGGCCATTAAATGTATTTCCTGGTCAGGCAACTCTTTGTTTTTTTCTCAAGATTATTCAAAGACTACTTCTGACAGACGTAAGGAATTCCTAGCACTGAGACCGCACCTTCGTTCCATTGGTGCTCGTTTCGGCCTCTTTCATCCTTGCCTTTTTAAGGTGACTTACAACAACAAGACTACGACCTATGAGGATCCCATGAGACTGAAAAGTTTTCTTCATTCTTGTAATGCAGATACTATGGATATCTCATTACCGCAAAGCAAATAGTTTGGTTTTGTTGCACTTTATGTTTTATCACCTACGATCTACTTTAAGATAATCTCTTGGTTTGACTGCTGGTTGAAATTACTGGTTTGCTGTTATGCACCATGTATTACTAACCTTTTTTCTCTCCTTACAGGTTTCATCTTCTTCTCATACGTTTCATCTGCTGTACATGTCGTTTGTCCTGCGGCCCTTCCCGCCTTCCCCTTGGAGTCTGGACGTGTCATTGTTCCATGTGGCCTCATCCTCCCCCACCCTTCATTTGTCTTGGATTTTTTGTAGGTATGTTTTTCCTCTTCCCTGTGTCCTTTTTCATTGTAAGTCTATCTTATTCTGCTCCTCTATATTGCTACTTTTATATCCCCTTCTACTGCATTGATTCTCATTATTCATATTGCTTCTTTTTCCTTTTTCTTCCCCCCTTTTCCATTTTTTTAAGTTTCAACGTCATTCTTTTTCTATTTGTATCTTATTTACTACTTAACGATGTATGCATTGTGGCGGGTTCATTCTGTCATTCATTTTCCTCCCTATTTTATGGTTTTAAAACTTATTACATGGAATGTTAAAGGCTTGAATTCCCCTATTAAGAGACAACGAGTACTATCTTACCTATCCAAATTAGATGCTAATATTCTTTTGTTACAAGAAACACATCTTACAGAGTCTGAATCCTTAAAGCTTAAGAAAAACTGGGTTGGTGAAGTCTTTTTCTCACCTGGCGATGGCAAAAGAAATGGGGTTATCACTTTAGTTCACAAGTCGTTGCATGTTACGCTTCTTTCACAAGAGACAGATAATGAGGGTAGATGGCTCTTTACCAATTTAGAGATTGATGGAGTTTTGCTCTCTATTTTTAATGTTTATGCTCCTACTTCTGGTGACTCCCCTTTTTGGCCCCAAATCCATCGGTTGATTACTCATAACATTGCTAACAACGTAATTCTCGCTGGGTATTGCAATCAAGTGTTTGACCCTTTTCTAGACTGGAAATCTAAAGTTTCTTTCATCCTGATGAAAGCACATAAAACCTTTACACAAACTATAAAGCATCTTCACCTATCTGATGCCTGGAGACTATGCAACCCGACTCTGCATGAGTATACATTTTATTCCTCTCCTCACCAGACCCAGTCAAGAAGTGATTACATTGTTACATCACACAATGTCTCCCAATCCTTATTGTCGGCTGATATAGGTCCCATACTCATCTCTGATCATGCCCCTGTCTCCATCCAGTTAGATATTTTACCTCATTCTGACCACCCCAGGAGAAGGCGCTTTAACAACTCCCTGCTTTTAGATCCTCACTTTAACACTTCCTTTATTTCCTTTTTCAACGAGTATTTTCATCTAAATAACACAGACACCTTGTCCTTTCATACTATTTGGGATGCCTTCAAAGCCTCTGCACAAGACTTTATCATTCGATACACCTCTAATAAACGGAAAATAGCCCGGTCATTGAACACAGAACTTCTCACTAAGATTAAGAAGTTAGAACACACCTATTACACCTCTAAATCGAAAGAATACCTAACTGATTTGATCAATGCTAAGATTCAATACAACAAAGAAACCACTGATAACGCCTCTTTATTTTTATTAAAGACTAGCGCCAAATTCTATGGTGGACAAACTAAATCTGGTAAATTGCTAGCTAGCTATCTTAAGGCCAAACAAAATAAACTTCACATTGAATCCATACTTACCGACACTAATACTCCTAAACACAAAGACGCTGATATTCTACAAGAATTTGTTCAATTCTATGAACAACTTTATACACCAGAGACCACCCCTACAGATGAGAACATCTCTCTTTATCTCTCTTCAATCCAGAAGTGTCCATCCTCTTCATCACTTCTAGACCTTCTAGAATCTGATCTGTCTCAAGTTGAATTACTCAAAGCGCTTCAAACTCTCAAGAAGGACAAGGCCCCTGGCCCGGACGGCTTTACAGTTGAATTTTTTCTGCACTTTGCCCAACTAATCCTACCTAAATTGCACACTCTAATCTCTTCTTTTATTGTTTCTGGTGTCTCCTCAGGTACTTTCTTAGAAGCCCTGATATGTCTTATCCCTAAGGAAGGCAAGGATCTTCGCTATTGTAAAAATTACAGACCCATTTCCTTAGTTAACATAGATTACAACATTTTTTCTAAGGCGTTAACTCTTCGGTTGGAATCACACCTCCCTCAACTGTTGGGTAGGGAACAAACGGGTTTTGTCAAGGGGCGTTCTATTACTGACAATACTTGTTTGTTCTTTGACATCATTTCCAAATCACCAAATATCTCAGAGCCTCTTGCTGCCATTGCCCTTGATACAGAGAAGGCTTTTGACAGAGTGCATTGGCCTTTCATTTTCCAGTCACTAAAATGGTTTGGTTTTGGCCCGAAAATTATTTCCTTGATTTCCTTACTCTATTCTAACCCTAAAGCTGCAATTTTTGCCAATGGTCTCACCTCTCCCTATTTTACTCTTCATAGAGGAGTGAGACAAGGTTGTCCCCTTTCCCCTTTTATTTTTTTAACCTGGCTTTAGAACCTTTCTTATCCAAAATAAGACAAAATCAGTCCATCATAGGCTTCATCTCAAATTCTTTTCAGGTCAAGTTAGCAGCTTATGCAGATGATGTACTTCTATTTCTTTCTCGACCTCACACTTCCCTCCCGGCCTTTTTAAATGAAGTTCAATCATATACTTCGGTCTCGGGTTACAGATTAAACAATGATAAGTGCAAAATCTTACCCTTAACTAAATATACTTTTAAAGACGACTTTTTGGTCTCTAACTTTACTTGGAACCCACTCCATATAAAATACCTCGGTATATGGTTCAGCCCATCCAATAAAATGTCAATTTCTTTAAACTTCAACAAATGTATTGAGAAGCTTAGCACCCTCACAACTAAATGGCATCCCCTACATCTTTCCTGGTGGGGCCATTTCAACACTATTAAAATGATGCTCACACCTATTATCCTTTACATAATTTCTAATATTCCTTTACCCATCCCAATAAAATTGTTTCATAAACTCAATTCCATCCTTATGTCCTTTCTGTGGCTTAATAAAAAACCTAGGATGTCATTGCTAAAATTATCACGCCCGAAATCTGAAGGTGGTGTTCACTTCCCTGATTTACCCGATTACCATAAAGCCTTTTTGCTGAGACATATATCCAATAGCTGTCTGACCCTTCTCCTGAATCGCCTCTATGGTTCGATTTAGAGAATTCATTTCTTTCCCCTTTTTCTTTTCAAGAATACCTATCTTTTTTGCGGAAACCACAAACGTTATGCACACCAATCATTAACCATTCATGCAAAATTCTGAACACACTTCTACATTTTGTTCCACATGATCTGGATACATTCCTCACTTCTACCATATGGCATAATAACTTCATCCGTATTAAGAATAAACCTATTTACTGGAAAACTTGGAGAGATAGGGGCATTGTGTGGGTCCATCAATTATTTGATAATGACACCTTCCTCACTTTCTCAAAGGCTTGCTCTCTCTTCCATTTATCCCCCTCATTTTTACATACATTTTCAGCTCTACGCATGGCTATATTAGACTCACACTTATTTTAAATCCTTGCCTTCCCCTTCTACATTACCAGATCCCACTTGGTCTAACCTACTTCGTAGTTTGCCCACGGCCTCTACTCTTTATACTCGTTTATTACACCCCTCCACTGCAAGAGCCAAAACAAAGACTGAGCTTTCCTGGGAAGCTGCCCTT
Source organism: Calotriton arnoldi (assembly GCA_963921515.1). Lineage (NCBI taxonomy): Eukaryota > Metazoa > Chordata > Amphibia > Caudata > Salamandridae > Calotriton > Calotriton arnoldi. The sequence goes on from CAWUFW010016349.1 coordinate 78,936, forward strand.
GGTACACATTGGCCTATTCCTGTTTGGGACAAGATTTGGAGGAAAATTAGAAAGTCTTCCAGGGCGGCGAGTGCTACACAAACTCTCTTTTTTATTTACAACAGACTCCTATTAACGCCGGTTTCCTTACACAAAATGCATCCTGATATTCTTGACACTTGTTGGTCATGTTCACTTCCACAGGCAAGATCTTCAACTCTTACTTTTTTCATGTCCACAGGTTTTACATTTTTGGAGACAAGTCTGGTCACAAATTAATACCATTTTTGGTGCTAATATTCCCCTGTCTTTTGCAAACGTCTTTTTAAGTAGCCTTTCCACTGGCTGGATTAGCATGAAAGCACAATCGCAAATCGTTGACTTGTTACTGGCAGCTGCTCTTCAGCAGATTACAAAAAACTGGAAAGAGGCCTCTAAACTCTCGTACTTAGCTTGGTGGTACTCTGTATGTCACAATCATAGACTGAACACGACCTTTGTATTTCCAATGTCTCTTGCAAAGAAAATATTACAACTATGGTCTCCCATCACGCATTTCTTAGATAATAGTGCAAAGAAAACTTTTACTCCTGTCCCTCGTATGCAAGAAGTTGCTCAGCCTCCTTGAATTTACTGATTTTGTGATTATTATTACTTTTATTTTGTTCTATTTGTAATCGTTATAGTTGTATACTTATTATTTTTTGAGCCTGTTTCTATTTTTTTTTTATTCATGTCATCAATTTTATTTTTCTTGTGATTCCCTGCCTCTTTGCAATTACTGATACCCCTCACAGGGTATGTTTTTTTTTCTTTTTTGATTTTGTAATTCATGTTATATTGTTGTTTTCCTTATACATGCATTCAATAAAATTAGCTTTTGAAACTTAAAAGAAATTTGTTCTGACAAAAATTGTTACAGATGTGGGCATTTCTTCAATAAATACATGCACATTTGATAGTTGAATTACAATATGCATTTTAATTAACAAAAATTACATGTCCACGTTCAGGCAACTAGGCCTGAATATTATCAGCTGAAAACCATTCCTGCAGATGTTTTCAAGGACGTGTCAATTTAGGAGAGGCACATGAGGGCTGATGCAGGCATCCAGACTTAAAAGTCTCTGTCAAGCTTGAAACAAGGGTGCAAGAAATGCAGAACGCTTGGGGATTTAGAATTGGACAAACATTGCTTTCCAATAAATATCTGTGTCCACCAACTGCATTTATTCTGGCTTTTGTACTAACTTCTATATCTTAATAGATGTAAAGCATACCTTTTTAAATTGTCAAAAGCAAAAAGAAAACTATCATTGCCGCCCCCCCCAGTCTTTAATACCAATCCAAGTATAGCAGAGGTCATTTGGCCCCATTCTTAAAGATTGTTTTGTGATTAGTTACAGCTACCTCTAGGCTTAGAATTGACTTACTCATGAATTCATTTTCAAAACATGCCTGTTTGTGGACCTGACTTACAAACCTTTTTTTCAGTCAGACACCTACTAACAGAAAATGCTTTGTGAAACAGGCCTGGACATTCATGTCCAATGCACACCTCAGACAGGAGTAGGACATTTAATTACTGAGAAAGCTTTGTGAAGTGGGCCAGGGCGTTCAGGAGCAAGGTACATCTAAGATTGGAGCAAAATAATTAACCACTTAAAAAGCTTTGTGAACATTCAGGAGCAATGCACACTCAAAAAAGGAGTTAAAAAATGTATTAAAGAAAATGCTTTGTGAATCAAGCCTGGATATTCAGGTGCAATATAAACCAAAAAAGAGGTGTGAACCAATTAATCACAGAAAAACCTTTGTGGGTCAGGCCTGGACATTCAGGAGCAATCTACACCCAAGAAAGGAGTGAAACAATGAATCGCAAATAAGGCTTGGTGAATTAATCCTGGATATTCAGGAGAAAGGTACACCCAAAAGAGGTGTGAACAGTTATTCGCAGAAAAACCTTTGTGGATCAGGCCTGGACATTTAGGATCACACCAAAGACAGGAGGACGGCAATTAATCACTGAAAAATCTCTGAGAAGTAGGCCTTGAGATCCAGCAGAAAATCACTCCCCATACAGGAGTAAGACAATCACCGAAAAAGCTTTCTGGAACAAGCTTGGACATTCGGAAGAAATGCGCACCCAAGTCAGAAGTAAGACAATTAATTATAGAAAAAGATGTGTTAAGCAAACCTGGGCATTCAGAGCAATGGACAATTAATCACAAAAAAGCTTTGTGAATCTGACGTTTAGAATTTTACTCTCATCCCATCTTTGACCAGAAGATCTGCTCCTTCTCTTTGTGTGAGTCCTAGAGTTCTACCTCAAACTAAGTCATCAGGTACCCAAAATGGTTTTCTCTCTCTTGCACTAATCGCTTGTCACCTGCATTATAAAACTTGTCTTTATCTAGGCGTGCTCTTCTGTAAGGACACTGACTCGGTAGATCAGATACCTCAGCTCTTCTGCCAAACTCATTAACCCATCACTTAGTTGTCTACCTTAATTCCCGGTGGCAATAGAAGTCAAGTTTAAAATCTGATGCATATACCAACGGGCCGAGCACATCCAAAATCCTCCTGTCCTGCTTCCACCTTCTCAGAACCTACCTTTGTTGTCCCAACTGACCCGTTTCCCAAGAGGTCACCATGTGGCTATGCATTAGTTAGAACTTTCTTGTCATGGACTTCCACAATGAACTTAAGCATCAAGTGTCAACTAAAAACTCCACTCAACTGAAACTTTAAATACGTAGCCATTTTTTATTTAGAGAAACTTAGTAAAATAAAAAGTTATTCTGAATTCATGTTTCCACATATTTTCCGAAGGCAAATCAAAAGTAATCAAATCCATTCCAGAAATTCCATGAAATAGGATGTTTCTCTTCCAGCTGAAATATATTTGTGGTTGGATCAGTTTTATTACTTCGCACCTACAAGCTGTCTAGTATTAACATCAAACATTCAAATTCCATCTATGTCATTGGTTAGTAGACTTTGGAAATAGCACCATACTATAATAGCTTAAAAAAAGAACTTTACAATGAAAAAACACTCAAAAATGATGAATGATATTTTGTGCATAAAAATACATTTTAATAATAGATGTGATGTGTCAGTTCCAGTATCTATACTTACGTTTCTGTTGCTCTTGATAGCACTAAGAAGCTAAGGCATGAGCATCACTATGGAACAAACATAATAGCTGCCTGTGAACAAAATGCTTGTTTTACATGTAATTACACCGCTTGAACACTGCATTATGTTCAAAAGTGCTTTGTAAAAATTAGGAAATAATTGAGTTTCAAACTACGGAATACAAATTTTAATTGACCTTTATTTCCCCCTGTTCTTGTATTTCAGAAGTCATATCCCACTGATCATACTATGGCCCACATTCTGAGAGACACAGGGAGGCTAGGACCAGGTGCAAGCTCTGTTAGCACCCGCTTAAGCAAGTTGTGTTGTAATACCACACCTCGCAGTTTTCTAGTTTGCACATTTCACCACATAATATCTCATGAATTCTGCACGGGGAAAAACAAGTGAATGAGAGAAAATGTGCAAAAGTTGTGTGTGGTAACTCAGATTCTTCAGGCTATCCATCATTCCGACCTTGGAAACTCAGGGCCATATTTATGACCTGGTTTGCATCGCTCTTGCACCACACAATGTAGAGCAAGAACAACGCAAACTTTAAGTCAGATTTTTTAAGCCATGCAAAGCCACTTTGCATGGCTCAAACAATCTGGAGGAACGCAACGCAGCACAAAACACTTAGGGGCATATTATCAAGAACGACGTTAAAATTATCGCCGGTTTAGCGGCAGAAAACTGCCGCTAAAGCGGCGATAATGGGCTTGATAATATGCCCTTGAGAATTCCAATAGAAGCCCATGTTGACACCAGAACATGGGCTTCTATTGGAATTCTCAAGGGCATATTATCAAGCTCATTATCGCCGCTTTAGCGGCAGTTTTCTGCCGCTAAAGCGGCGATAATTTTAACGACGTTTCTTGATAATATGCCCCTAAATTGCATTACTCTGCCATCTGTAGGCATTTCATGGGCGTTGCGTGGGTGTTCCCATGGAACAATCCTGCATGCAACACAGGCACCCTGACACCATTGTGCTAGGCTGCCAAAAGGGCACCAGCACAGGGGGAAAAGTCAGGAATGCACCTTATGCCTTAATTATGGTGCATTCCTGCCCTTTCCCAGTGATGCAGTGCAGCGCAGGAAGGTGACTTGCTGCGCTGCACTGTGCCACTAGTCCATAAATATGCCCTCAGACTGTAACAGTAAAATTGCAAAGGTAGCCAATGGATTAACCCCAGGGCCTCAAAATGAGGCCCTGTGTATTCTATTCAACACATTTACATCATTCGGGCTTCACATTTCTCTTCCAAAGTCAGTACAATACAGGTCAACTAAAATTAGGTAAACAATTTAGCTTGATCAAGAATAAAATATGAAATTGTGACTTTTTTTTTAAAGAAGCCTGGATTCTCCTTATATTTTTTTTTTTAATTTAAAATATTGTAGAAAACGAAATGAAGCATGTCTGTGCAATAAATGTATTCTATCCTACCAGTCTTTACAAAGCTCAGCTCAGTAGTTTTTCACCTTTACGGGAGTGTTTGTTGCAAACATCTCACTTGTGCTTTAAATTCTCAACATTCCTGGTGATTCCCTTCCAGCAGTGACCTGCACTCCAGATGCAGCCAGAGTCCTACCACCACCGAATGAAGCCATGGCCTACTGGGCTAATACTCTGCTTTGCATCTGACATCACACAACAGTGTATCACTTATCCCTGACATTGGCAGGAGAGACAGCAAGCCATCCGAGCTGGACGAATGGAAAGAAGTAAAACAAATTTACTAATCAGCAGAACCCAGGGGCATATTAGCAAGACCGGCGATAAAATTATCGCCGTTTTAGCGGCAGGAAACTGCCGCTAAAACGGCGATAATGGGCTTGCTAATATGCGTTATAGAATTCCAATAGAAGCCCAGGTTAGATGTGCAGGACATCTAACCTGGGCTTCTATTGGAATTCTATAACGCATATTAGCAAGCCCATTATCGCCGTTTTAGCGGCAGTTTCCTGCCGCTAAAACGGCGATAATTTTATCGCCGGTCTTGCTAATATGCCCCCCAGTTTGAAATAAATATTAGCAACGCCTTTGGGGATTTGTTATAGGAAGAGTTTGGCAATAAGAGGACGACTGTGTGTTGTCACAAGCTGTCCCACAAAGAAAATCCCTTAATGAAGCAGCATTTGGGCTAGAACACTGAGGCGGCTGAGAGTTAATCTGAGCCCTCCAAGGAGAGTGTTATGCAAAAGTGTCAGAAGACGAAGATCAGGTCGTTAGTGGTGAACTAAAAAGGCACACACAGCAAAGTATTGCACCGTCCTGTAGCATGCAGGCACGTTTGATAAAGGGCCAGTATTTTCATTGGATCTTTAAAAGCCTATACTCATGAACAAAAGAGTGAATCCAGAAACATGTCATCATGATGCCAACGAAAAACACATGGAAGAGCCAGGGAAATTAGTGAATAGTATTGCGTCTTTATGACTGGCTAATGCATCTAAACACAAGCACTTCCTAAATAAAATAAAAAATCAAACAATACAGCAATTAAACTGCCATTGTGTCCGAAAAGTATAAAAAGTCAAAGAACGCATGCTGGATCCCAATTACAAGCTTCACGTGTCATCTGCAGTTTTTAACAAGCATTGGCATAGCCAATAGGTCTCGCTTTTGGGACCTTATAAGTATTTAGTTATGCAGCACAATATCCTTGGTGCAACAACATCAACTGTTGCATGGCTAAACACTTATAAGGTCCTAAACGCGAGACCTATTGGCTATGCCAATGCTTGTTACTGTGGCTCCCTTGACAGTTATCTTTCGGTTCTGTTTGCCAGCTTTCTGATTAGAAAGCCTCTCCTCTCCGGTGGGTCAGTAGTCTTTATACTTCTCACGTTGTCGGTAGGATAGAACTTAAAGGGAACAAATTAAATTTCACAACCAAGTTCAACCAGCTAGAGGCGCCAAGTTTGGGATTCTGGAAACTCGCGCCCCTATCTTTTCTCTGACTAGATAGATGACTAGAGATTAGAAGCATTGAGTCACACCTCGCCTAGATCATGAGCCCGAATCACACTTTACCACGCAAAGACCGAGTACAAGGTGACGGCGATTGGCACGAGGACAGCTTTGCTTGCAAAACTAATTGTAATTTGGCCGCTTGAGGAGCGCGAACAGGAAGTGCCGTGTTAGCTCCGTGATGCGAAGGCCCCTGCAGGCCATGCCACACGAATAGGGCTTATCTCTACTGCGACGACAAAAAAAGACCAAGACTAGGCTCACCAGAGGGTAGTCCTCCATTTCAGATGCAGCGTTAGGAGAATCTCTGGCAGCTATGAAACCTTCTTCGTCCTACGTGGTCCTATGTGTCCTGGCATCGCTTGCACTGAGCGTCCACGCATGCCCTTCACCGCAGATCAAGCACCAGCAGGTGAGTGAGAAGGGTGAGAAGTAATAATACTGACTAGCTTTGTGGCTGTAAGTAACGGGAAATAGCATTACTTAGCTCACGAGTACGTGTCTTATCATCCTTAGAAAGATGATAGGCTGAGTCAGCCCCACGAGGATTCGGGGCTGAGACATGTAGTGATGTCTGTGCTGTTATATAGCAGAGTGATGGAGCTGTGTCTCTGTTGTAGTATAGCAGAGGAGATGCAGGCATGCCTGTGCTGAGGTAATGCAGTCACGTTGTGATGTGATTGAGGTGATGCAGACATGCCTGTGCTGAGGTGATGCAGGCATGCCTGTGCTGTGATAGCAGGGGTGATGCAGCCACGACAGTGCTGAATACAGAAATAGCGCTGCACTGTTGCCTCGTCGCTGTAATGCAGCCGTCCAGTCCTAGTTTGTGCTGTAATGTAGCAAAGGTGATGCGTTCTTGTCTGTCGTGTAATTTAACAGATGTGTCGCAGTCGTGTCTGAGCTGTTATGCGATAGGTGATGGCGTTGTCTCACTGAGTTGCAACACCCAGGGGTGATGTACTCTCGTCTCTGTGCTGTAATAGAGCAGAGGCAAGCCGTGCCTCTAGGCTGCAACGTAGGAGAGGTGTTGTAGTCTTGTGTCTGTCCTGTAATATGTAGTGGGAATGGGGTAGTGTCTCTTGGGGGTCTATTGATTGTGTCAGGATCTTAGGTGTTTGAGATCAATACCGCTAAAACCTCCAGAAAGCATAACAGTGACTTACTAACACACAGCAGGTCCGTGCAGCCATTTTTGTACGAATCAATGGTAGCGAAAAGGTTGCAAGAGAGGTATCGAATCCTGTGCCGTGTGGCTGATTTTATTAATTATTATTCGCGGACCGCGAACAAAGTGCTTCACATATTTATTGTCTGTAACCGAAAAGGCGGATTAATGGCAATTTATTTTTAAGTCCGTTCCGTGAGTGTGTGAGTGGCCTTGTAGTGTTTACATAATTATCCGTTCTTAGGTATTTTTTGTAATTTAAAGTTTACCGAGGTCTTTAAATCAGCAAGCTGCAGGCCAAACTTCTGCAGCTCTTGGTGCCTCCTGGTCTTCTTAAGTAGAAATGCCAACCACAGCTTGTGCCACCCAGGAGGCGGAACTTGGGTGGCACAACGGCCAGTCGCGGCCGGCAAGACGGGCGGGGGGGAGTAAATCAACCCCTCACCAGGGAAAACATAGAGATAGTGGGGACCAAGGAGAGCACAGGTGTGAGCAGAGACGTTGGGAGAGACATTGGAAGACTTCAGATGGATGTTCAAATACTGTTTTCCCACAAACAGAACATGCGACCTTTATACAGCATTTTTCCCCAAGGCAATACATTCATGTTTGACACATGATTCACAAAAGATAAACATGGGCTCCTTTACAATTGTGTACATCACTTTCTGTGAAGGCTCTGACATCGGCAGAGGTCAGTGCAATAAACCAGCCATTAAAAGGGAAGCTACGTGCATGAGGCTAAGAACGGTGGCAAAGTGTGACAATAAACAATCAAAATCACTTCCTGGTATCGAACGGGCACAGGCGCAGTGAACCTCACCTGGCAAACCCAGCACTCACCAGAGACCTATAAATTCCGAAGCGCCCTTCATTAAAGTGACAGGAAGCAGGCCTGCTCACAGCTCGAGATGGGCACAGCAGAGCTCTGCGGGCGGGTAATAAAATAAACAAGAGAGGAGCGGGGGCGAGGGCGAGCGCGGCAGCCTGCTCAGCTGACCAAACGCTCGTGCGTCATGGCCTTTTGCCGGCATGTGTTTACAATTATCGCGCACGATAATTGGAAACACATGTTTGCCGCGCGTACCCATCTCAAAAAGGCCAGCCACGACGCACGAGCGTTTTTGGGACTGCTTTCAAAACTCACTTACTAAAAGTCTTCGCCTCTAAGCAGCGCTTGCGCGCTACTCGAGGCTCGACCTAAAAAGGGCTACTTGGTGCCCTATGATAAATACTCTAATGAGAACAGAGAAAGTTATCCTCGAAATGCCATAGAGTTGATACACAGCCCATCGAAAACCATGAAAGCCAATGGCTAACGAGGGCTAATCAAAATCGGTCCTCCTGCTTTACAAGAATTGGTAAAATTTAGGGGCATATTAGCAAGACCCACGCTAAAATTATCGCCGTTTTAGCGGCAGGAAACTGCCGCTAAAACGGCGATAATGGGCTTGCTAATATGCGTTATGGAATTCCAATAGAAGCCCAGGTTAGAGGTCCTACACATCTAACCTGGGCTTCTATTGGAATTCTATAACGCATATTAGCAAGCCCATTATCGCCGTTTTAGCGGCAGTTTCCTGCCGCTAAAACGGCGATAATTTTAACGTGGGTCTTGCTAATATGCCCCAGAGTCTTCCATATTGCTCTAACTGTCTGTAGCCAGACTTAAAATGCCTCCACCATGCTCTGAGGTTGTTTTAAGGGGCTCGCAACTCTGCTGAACTTGTAAACTGATTCCATCCTTGTGGGCAGGTAAATGTGTGAGAATCCTGGTGCTAGCCCCATTATAGCAGCCAGGGAAACAAAAATGTCGAAAGCTATTGTGGGCATGAAGCCAAAACCATGAAGTGGGTACAGCAAGCTCTGAACTGCTACTGCATCCATACAGTAATAAACTAGACTGATTGGACTCTAGAATGGAGTAGCACACAGGCATCACTTGTGTGCAAGCACTCATTTATTGAAATAAGGATACTAGTCCATTGTGATGCCCTGTTTAGCTGAACTCAAGACCAGTCCATTGCAGTAGCGGTCCGTGGTAGTAGTGCCGGCCGGGCGGGGACGTGGGGCGGGGGAGGGGCAGGGTGGGGGGTAGTAAACCACGGATTGCGGCCGAATACAGGTAAGTAAACATTTAAATAAATAAAACGAATTTCGATGTGAGCGCTGCGTTGCAGTGCGCGCAACGAAATTCGTTTTATTTATTTAAATGTTTACTTACCTGTATTCGGCCGTAATCCGTGGTTTACTACCCCCCACCCTGCCCCTCCCCACGTCACCGCCCGGCCGGCCGGCACTCCTACCACAGACCGCTACTGGTCCATTGTAAAGTCTGATATTGACAGCAGTCCAATTGGCATTCCACTGTGTTAAGCATTGATCCATCAAGCATAGCATGCACTGACCTCAGGTGGTGCAATCATCTTATTGGTCTGGTTTTCGATCTGACTTTTCAGTCTGGTCTGGCTTTCAGGCTGGCAGCTGTCTGCAAGATCTCCTGTTTGTTACAAACATAGAATGGGCTTTGGTTCAGCCTCTTCAAACATGAGCTTCCCGAGTGCTGCCCCTTCAGCCATTGGTTTGAGAAAGCATCAATCACATCTTGTATCAGCACAAATGAGTATTTTTATTTCACCAACAAGCTATTGTCTGTGTAAAGTGTCATTCCATCTCTTAGTATTGTCTATCATTGGAATCAATCAATCAATCAATCACAGAATTTGTAGAGCGCACTACTTACCCGCGAGGGTCTCAAGGCGCTGGGGAGAGGGAGGGGGGGGGGATGCTGCTACTGGTCGAACAGCCAGGTCTTGAGTAGCCTCCTGAAGGTCAGCAGGTCTTGGGTCTGTCGTAGGCTTAGTGGGAGGGTGTTCCAGGTCTTGGCGGCGAGGTGTGAGAAGGATCTGCCGCCGGTGGTTGTTCTTCGAATGCGAGGGACGGTGGCGAGGAGAGGTCGGCGGAGCGGAGCTGGCGGTTGGGGACGTAGAAGAAGAGTCGTCTGTTGAGGTAGGCTGGGCCAGTTTTGTGGAGTGCCTTGTGTGCGAGGATGAGGAGTTTGAAGGTGATCCTCCTGTCGACGGGGAGCCAGTGCAGGTTCCTCAAGTGGGGGTGATGTGGCTGTGGCGTGGTACGTCGAGGATCAGTCGTGCGGAGGCGTTTTGTATGCGTTGCAGTCGCTTGATGAGCTTGGCCGGGGCTCCCGCGTAGAGGCGTTCCCATAGTCCAGTCTGCTACTGACGAGGGCCTGGGTGACTGTTCTTCTTGTGTCTGTCGGGATCCACCTGTAGATCTTGCGAAGCATGCGGAGGGTGTTGAAGCAGGAGGAGGAGGCGACTGCGTTGACTTGCTTGGCCATGGAGAGCGTTGAGTCGAGGATGACTCCCAGGTTGCGTGCGTGGTCGGTGGGTGCCGGGGCTGCTCCCAGCATCGTTGGCCACCAGGAGTCATCCCAGGCTGAGGGGTTGGAGCCGAGGATGAGGACCTCCGTTTTGTCCGTGTTCAGCTTTAGTCGGCTGATCTTCATCCAATCGGCGACGGCCTTCATTCCTTCATGGAGATTGGCTTTGGCGGCGAGGGGTCCTTGGTGAGGGAGAGGATCAGTTGAGTGTCGTCGGCGTAGGAGATAATGTTGAGGTCGTGTTGTCTGGCGATGCGTGCGAGCGGGGCCATGTAGATGTTGAACAGTGTTGGGCTGAGGGACGATCCCTGGGGTATGCCGCAGATGATCTCGGAGGCTTCGGATCGGAAAGGTGGGAGGCGGACTCTCTGGGTTCTGCCGTCGAGGAAGGAGGTGGTCCATTCCAGGGCCTTGTCTCGGATCCCTGCGTCGTGGAGGCGTGCGCGTAGAGTGCGGTGGCAGACAGTGTCGAAGGCGGCGGAGAGGTCCAGCAGGATGAGGGCTGCGGTCTCACCATTGTCCAGCAGGATCCTGATGTCGTCGGTGGCGGCGATGAGGGCAGTCTCAGTGCTGTGGTTGCTGCGGAACCCCGATTGGGATGGGTCCAGGATGCTGTTTTCTTCGAGGTATCGGGTTAGCTGTTTGTTGACGATCTTCTCGATGACCTTGGCTGGGAACGGAAGCAGAGAGATGGGCCGGAAGTTCTTGAGGTCTCTCGGGTCCGCCTTGGGTTTTTTGAGTAGGGCGTTGATCTCTGCATGTTTCCAGCTCTCTGGGAAGGTCGCGGTCTCGAAGGAGAGATTGATGATGTTGCACAGGTGGGGTGCGATGGAGCTGCTGGCTTTGTTGAAGATGTGGTGCGGGAAAGGGTCTGATGGGGAGCCGGAGTGTATTGTGCTCATGGTCTTGATGGTGTCCTCGATGTTCACGCTGGTCCAGGCTGGCAGGGGGTCGTGGTCGATGGTGTGTGGCGGGTCTGGTGCATCGATCTTAGTTGGGGCTGTCTGGGTGTTGAAGCTGTCGTGGATGTCGGCGATCTTGCGGTGAAAGAAGGTGGCGAGGGAATCGCACAGGGGTTGCGACGGCGGGATGTCGTTGGTGTTGGAGCTGGGATTGGAGAGTTCCTTCACGATGTTGAAAAGCTCCTTGCTGTTGTGTGCGTTGGGACTGTTTTACACCTCAAAGGTACACCCATCCACACTTTTGGCACATTTATTTCTTCATCTCATATGTGCATTATATATACAAACTAATCCTTTTGTCATTTTTTTATGCAGCAGGCGTTTTTTTTAAATTGATTTTGTCGGTACTCGAGTTCTACACTGACCTTCCGATGACCACCCTATTGGGTAGTTCTTTTGCAGATGTGTACAATCTGCCCCAAAATGGATATCAGTGCATGTGTAGTACAATGATTCCCTTAGGATGTAAATCAGCTGCTCACTTCATTGTGCCTCACATGTGCACTGTATCTTAGGAGCAGTGAGTGCATATTTTTCTACCATTTTAATTGCAAAGCCTTTACATATGCAATTTTGCAACACGTGAAAATGGTCGAAACTCTGCTTATTGTGACCTTTTATTGTTCTCTTCCTTTCTGACTGGCCGAAGAGCTCCCTTGTTCCGGAAGTCGCTAACAGAGTCTGAAAACTTCCAGGACACATCCAGCTACAAAGCAGGGGCCTGCACAATTGCCTTCTTTCTGGTGTGTGCTGGCCCTGGCTCTAATTAAGAAGAGGCTTCAGGCAGAAGTGGTGGCACCTAGGGAACACACTCCATCACAGTGACTGCTTAGACCCTGGGGTGCCTGAACCGTGGCGGCAAAGGAATGGCAGTTCTGATGGAACACACCCAGCCGCACCTGTCTACTTTCTGATATGCACTGCGGTGGAGGAAATCAAACAGAAAAGGCTTTAGACAGGTAAGGCTGCACTCTCATAGCTCAGCCATGGTCTGAGCAGCAATGCTTGTGTACAGGCATCCATCACAGCAGTTTGTGTCACTGTAGGGAGCAGAGGGCACCATGGAAATCCAATGGGATACATGCAAAGTGTTTGGAGAAGCATGCAAGGGTGAAGGTGTTGTTTGTTATGTCCAGTTCTGCTCTTTGCAAGTCTGTTCTGACATCTACTGTGAGATTCCTACTCTACTAGTGAGCGAGTATAAACCACTTTGAAACAATCCACCTTTCAGACTCTATTAATGACCAAATGCGCCAAGTTGAACAGCTGTTATAGCTCTACAGAATTTACACTTTTGAAAATCTTTATCTCTAGTTTCATATTTTCTCTTCCAAGATTCTCAGATATCTACAGCTACATTGGTGTTTGAAGGTATATATTTCAGTGGAACAAAAAAACAGAGTGATGGAAGGAATTAACGTCTGCCACTGGCAATCACTCTGGTTCAATTCCAGTCCATTGTCTTTTACCACTGTGGTACTCTAGACGGAGACTGGCGATAGGCATATCAGTCTGAGTCCTGCTCCTGTATGAAGAATCCAGCCTTGATAGGCCAGGTCCACTTCAGATGAGCAACTGCAGCCTGGCTTCAAACTACATACATTTCATAGGGCCTCAATATCGGCCGACTCTTGATAGTGAATGTTTTTGTACTTTTTGAGAATCAGAACATTAGTCAGTACTTCAGTCATATGAGCTATAATAGCCCTCATGATCTAGTGAGAAAAATTAAATGAGCATTAGCAAAGAAAAAAGAGGTGATTTAAGTATAGACACTTGCGAACCCAGGCATGTATATACGTGCACCTGAGTATATCTGCATTTGCATGCGTTAGCACATTCAAGCAAAACCCATTGACTTTGTCAGTGTTTGTTAAAGTTGTCTATGGTTTTAGGCTTTCTTCTGTGGAATTTCATAATTGAGGGCGAAGTCAATGAAGTGGTCTGAACTAGCCTCTTCGGTCTAAAGCTGCTGGCAAGAATCAAGCCTTCCCCAGAGGCCCCATTCCGGCAAAGATATTTTTTAACCATTTAATGAAAGCATCACTAAAAACTGCAGCCTGGGCAAGTATGTACTAGGCATGGGCAGAGTTCGCGGAGTTCCGCTATGCAGAACCCCGCGAAGTGACCAAAAAACTCTTCTGCGCTATGCGGAATTCCACAAGTGGTGGTGCGTTACCAGCGACCATCCACGACCACCCGTGTTGAGAAATCTCGCTGGGAGGTGGTCTGGAGTAAGATTTTCCTCGCTCGCCAACTAAATGTTGGTGAGCGTGAGCAAGGAAAAAACTCCGCACTGCTGTGCGGAATGGAGTTTTTCCAAACTCCCCACACTACGCAGAGTGAGAAAAACTTTGCAAACTCCACGAGCAGAGCGGAATTTTACGCCCAGGCCTAGTACGTACCACTCAACTCTATGGAGCTGCTAACATGTCATTTCCCACTCTTTGCAACTCAGACCACCACCTTCCATCTCATCTACAGACCTGCCAGGAAAAACAAGGATTTTGTTGATGAATTTTAAGATCTTCTCACCACCTCATCTATCCGACAAGCCCACACCACCCTTTTGGGTGACTTCAACTTTCCATATAACACAAGCTCAAAAAACAAGCGAAACCCTCTTCAACCTCATTTATATATTCAACATAGAACAGTATGCCACTCAACTAACCCACTCCAAAAGCCATATTCTCGACCTTGTTTTCTCAATATCACTTTGTCTGGGTGGAGGAATTCACTCCACTGGTGGAGTTTGTGGAATCCGGGAAGTGTACATTCTGTATGAAACGCAGAGTTCCTGATAAATTCCACCACGTAGCAGAGTTTTTTTCTGTTGGCGGGTGCAAGACTTGTTTTGGTGCATGCTGAGGAGCACGACGAGACTTGCTGGCCGCTGGCGAGTGCACACGAGACTTGGTGGGTGCTAGTGTGGCTCCTGGCGCTTTTTCATGAAGTTAGCGAGCATGAGCAACCATGGCTACACCTCGAGCAGGTTCTCTACTCGAGAAGCAGCTAAATCTACTCAAAAAAGTGTTTTCGAGTTACTATTCTCCTCCAACGGACCATTCAGGTTGTTTTTTGGTCAAGAATCCTTTTTTGTTATTTTACTTTTTTTTCCAACAAAAAGGTAGTGCCCCAGAGATTCCAACTTCCTGTTCCTGTCCAGCATACTCCTCCCAGTGCTTTGTCCATCTTCTGGTCACTTTTCATTTGGATTTGAGCTCGATGGATCACTCTCTTTTTTCTGCTGCATATATCCCAGCAATATGTGGAAAATGTGTTTTTTTCAGCTACATTTGAGGTTTGCTGGGGATTCTGGGTAGGAAAACATTAGGGGATCCACGCAAGCTATACCTCGCTGTACTCCCCCGGGTGTCTAGTTTTCAGAAATGTGTGGGTTTGGTAGATTTCCAGTTGTGCCATCACCTGCTGGCTTACCCACTCGCGCCCTAGGCTGGACACCAGCTGGCGTGCTTTTGCCAGCAGCACTTCGAGATCCTCATCTAACTCGAGGTCTCCATCCATTTTTCTCAGTGCCCTGCTGCTCTCCGCAGGCCAGGACCTCCCCTTGCTTCCCACTTGGGCCTCCTTCATACCGGGCGGGCCGACAGCATTCTTGTGATTCCCTGCCCTTGCCTGGCATGATTCACTGATGCAGCTGTCTTCTTAGCTTTTCCCCGCGGCCAGCCCGAGAGGGAGGATCCTTGCCGGGAGCCTTCCGAAGGCGCCACCTAATGCCTCAGCCGCCCACCGCCCTGCTCAGCTTCTCAGCCCAGACTTTGGGGAATGCGGGGTGAGTGGAAGTTTGTGGATCCACGCAGATTCCAGAACTTTCCACCACAGAAATGTGAGGAAAATTTGTTTTTTTTGGACAAAGTTTGAGATTTGCAAGGGATTCTGGGTAACAGAACCTAGTGAGAGCCAGACAAGTCACCCCATCCTGGATTCCCCTGGGTGTCTAGTTTTCAAAAATGTATAGTTTGTTAAATTTGCAATATTATTTATTGTACTATGTGACCTAGTCTGCCAACAGGCAGGCCAGTCAGTCAGTAGAGCCAGGCCAGTACTAGTCATGGGTGCATGAAACAACAGTTTCTGTGGTATATTTTTTTTTGAAACATCATTTAGGGCTGGTAGGGCACTGGATTAAATTTAAAATGTGGTGTTTTTTTTGTATTTCATTTATTTTGTGTACAAAAAGTGTATATGTGGGGTAATATTTGATATCTTGGGAGGATGTGTGTGGTGACTTGTAACATTTTTATAGCTCAGATTCTCAGCTTCCCCCACCAGGAGACTGGATCTGCTCCTTCCTCACCGACAGAACCCAAAGAATCTGACTGCCACCCTCTCCGAATCCACGGAAATCAACTGCGGAGTACCACAAGGATCGTCGCTCAGCTCCACGATCTTCAACATCTACATGGCCCCCCCCCTCCCCGCCATAGTCAGACAGCACAGACTCAGCATAGTATCCTACGCCAATGACATCCAGCTCATCCTCTCCCTCACCAAGGTTCCCATCACCACTAGACTCAACTTCCAGGAAGGTATGAAGGACGTCGCATCCTGGATGAGCAGCAGCTGCCTGAAGCTCAACTCGGAGAAGACAGAGGTCCTCGTCCTCAGACGCTCCCCCTCTGCATGGGACAACACCTGGTGGGCCACCGCCCTCGGCAGCCCTCGCACCTCCACGGGCCATGCCCGAAACCTACGCATCGTACTTGCATGACCCGACAGGTCAACGCCACCGCCTCCAGCTGCTTCAACACCTTCCGCATCCTCCGAAAGACCTTCAAGTGGATCCCCCCGAATCAAGAAAGACCGTCACCCACGCACTCATAACCAGCAGACTGGACTGCGGAAATGCCCTCTATGCCGAGATCAACAAGTCTCCGCTCCGCAAACTCCAGACCATACAGAACACCGCAGCCAGACTTGTCCTCGGGTTCCACCGACACGAACACATCACCCAATACCTGCGGACCCTCCGCTTGCTCCCCGTTGAGAAGAGAGTAACCTTCAAGATACTCACCCACACCTACAAATGCCTCCACAACACAAGACCCCAATACCGCAACGAGAGAATCTCCTTCCACGTACCCAAGAAAAACCTCAGATCCGCAGACCTCGCCCTTGCCAAAACCCCCGCACATCCACAGAGCCAGAACAGGTGGAAGAGCCTTCTCCTACAACGCGGCCAAGACCTGGCACGAACTCCAGATCGACATCAGATGCACCCCCTCCCTGAACATTTTCAGGAAGACAGTCAAGACCTGGCTCTTCGACTGAACGGAGCCGCTTACCCCCAGCCCCCCCCCCAGCACCTTGAGACCCTCACAGGTGAGTAGTGCGCTTCATAATCCCCTGATTGATTGATAACAAAAATGAAACAATTAAAACCATTAAAAGCCTCCTGGATAACTGAACTCCTAGATTCATCACTTAGTGAACAACAATTGAGAGCATTAAGATGATGATGTCCACTTAAATAAACCTTACAATAAATATGTCTCCAATAGCCTTATCTAACAAATTCTTTAAAAACATTGATGACCTAATATCACAGTTTACTTGTAAATCAAAGAAACTGAGGATAGTCCTAAACAAACAGACTCCAGCTATCATAATACCAAACAGACTTTCAAGCAAGGAATGGACTGCTATGGTTTATGGCACCCAAAAGTATTCCTCCCTATGGCAAAAAATTAATCCGGGCCTAGTATTCCCACTCAAACTGATTTCTATGATCAAGGTGATAAAATGATAACTGAACACTCAATTGTCATCCTAAATATCAACACCCATAGCATTTAAATTTTAGATAAACTCCACAACCCGATGAACAATTCTAAACTAGCCTCTCTCTGGTATAATCAACACATTAAAATGGATTGTAAAACATTTTACTTAAAAGACTGGGCAGAGAAAGGGATTACCATGATCAAACACATTTGCCCAAAAATTAATCCTATACCATTTAACACCGTAAAATGGAATATACCCTGATCTACGTAGAGCTATATAAATTCATACAGTTAAAGGCTGGACTTGAAATAATCAAAACTCCACTTGAACCAGATCACCCAAATCTTAAACAAAATGATTAAAGGAGGCCATTGTGCATCAAACATATACAAGTTGTGTGCCCCTGACCATTCTGAGATTATGCCCAGTTTGCAGAGGGACGTCATCAGAGGGTGTCCATATCATATGGGTCTACTGTTTTAATTGTTTTTAGATGTGCTATTTGCTTGTACCTTTATGGCTGCCTTTTTGATAGGCGAAGAAAGATTTGGAATTGGAATTGAATTGGAACAAAGTATTGCCAAAACTTACTAAGGACAAAATAGGCTCTGCCCTTGAACAGAGCAGATTCTGACTTACACACAGAGCATTCTAGACACCACCAAGACTGCAAAAATTAGGACTGACTGACTCTGATCTCTGCTGGAGCTGTAAAAGCAAACAAGGTAACCTAAGACACATGCGGTTACAATGCAGATACACCAAGCACTTTTGGGAGAAAATCGGTCAATTCATCAATAAGGTACTAGGCATTAAATGGATCTCTGATCTCCAGTCCATTATGGGACCTCCCCATTTCACTTTTACACGTCTCTCTGAATAAACAATATTGGATAGCTGGATCTTATGATAACAATGGGAGCAAAATTGATGCTTTCAGAATGGAAGGATTTCTACCAACTCAACTTCACACTTGGTAGGCTTGGGTTCAATTTAACAGAGGGGCAGACAACTCCTTAAACACACACTTAAATAAACAACCCCAAGACTACACAATTTTGAGCAAACTAGAAAAATATAGCATCTTCCAAGCCCATGTATCCAAAATTGAGCCCACTTGTTAAGTGTGACACATACCATCAAATTGAAAACGGTGTAAGATCATCCAGTCCAACACGAAAAATCTTCCGATACTCTCTTTTCCCTACTGACCTTCCAAGATCTCTATCCCAGCTTCCCCTCTCTATCCATTTCCTCCTTTAATTTTGATAACTGGATCAGTATGGGTTTCTTAGGAAAACCGGCTAATTTTTTCAAAAGCACAACATTGGTTTCTAGTGCTGTTCGAAAAACAGGTTTACTGTTGTAACCAGATAAAGACAAATTCATATTTTGTACTTACCTAAACCTTACCTTGCGAAGACTGTTAATCCTCTCATCGATAACATGCCAACAGCACTTATAATCATTTGTGTTATCCAGTGATGTAAAACTTACCTCATTCCTTCTCAGGAACCATGTACAAGCACATTGTTTTTCTACTTTTCTTTACTCCTTTGTTTATAAAAATGAATAAACCTTATTTGAAATCAAAATATTCTGTTAGCATGGACTTTGTCTCTCCATTGCTATGAATATTGGAAACATCTTACCACCTCCAGAAGGAAACTATTAGCTTTTCCTTCCAGCTCAATTTTTCAGCGCTGCAAATTCCATTGAGTGTGACTGATACCAAACAGCATTTGTATACCACATGGCTTCAGTACTTCATGAAATGTCACATACAGATTTAAAAATGGCCTCCTATGATCCGAGCCTATACATGGGACAGATTACAAGAATAACCATTTGTTTATGGAGAATGATTATTTAATACATTTGTGAAGTACCACACGTCCCAATATGTTGACTTTGGGATATTAACTCTGCAGTAGTGCCTGATAGAAAATTTGGTGTCTTAATGATTAAGGTCTAACCAGACATGAGTAGTAGCTCTTATTTAATATTCCTCTGCCATGAATGGTTTCATTTTGAAGAACATCATGAATCGCAGGTGAGCCATTCTGCTGAGCCTGGGATTTTAGGTGCACCAGAGACTGGGGCCCAGAACTGTGAATCGAGCACCAATGCTAGGCAAAATAAATATCCAGACCTTCATCGTGGAAAGTTGTGATACATTGTGATTGAATATATTATCGATCAGAAAATATATGGGATAAAGTATCTTCCCTCGCCGATTATAATTGTATTCCAAGAGATTTTGGAGTTCAGAGACCAGAGGTAAAAGGATGAGAGATGATTTCATGTATAATGTCACAGCTTTGATAACTTTGTAATATCCTTATATATGACAGGGTATTTTAGTCCTTATAATTAAGGCTCCCTGTTTTCCGTTTTTACTGATTTTTACAGATAAATACAGACAGAAACCCATTTATTTTCCTGTCTGTATTTATTTTTAAATGTGGATAAAAACGGAAATTGGGTTGCTTTTTGAGGGATTCTAAATGCTCTCTGACATGACTGCCAGGCCAATAGGTGTGTGGATTGATAAGTAAGGGGTTAAAAAAGAAAGGACTTTTAGTAAAGAGGCTTTAACAGCAGTAGATACGCACAAGATTGATACAGAAATTTGCATATTTTCATATAAGTGCACTGATTTATCTTCTGCGGGTGTTCACAGCACTGAAACCTGGCAGACATTCAAGCATGAGTGCATATTTATCGGTTAAATAAATGTGGAAATATACCAGTTTCAGCTTCATTTTTTCACAAAACCCAAAATACATATGGATAAATACAGATAAAATTAACAAAAAATAAATATGGATAAATACAGACGGAAATGTCAAAAAAATAAATACCATAAAACCGGGAGCCCTACTTATAATAAATGTGAGCACCATCACTAACACCCTTAAATTACTATTCTCTTGCTTCTTTTATGAAAAAGATACAGTTACAGATCAAATAAAAGTTAGAACTTGCTGCAAACCATATTTTAAGCAACTGAAAGTAAGCAATTAACAAAACTGCTGTTCTGAATTTAGTATTTAAATAGAATCCTCCCTTTTGTGTAATGAACTATGGCAGTGCAATACACTGCATACCTTTGCTACAGTGACTGAATTTTCAGCAAAAAAAAAAATGTAATTAAAGAAAACTAAA
The DNA here is from genome assembly GCA_963921515.1 of Calotriton arnoldi. Classification (NCBI taxonomy): domain Eukaryota; kingdom Metazoa; phylum Chordata; class Amphibia; order Caudata; family Salamandridae; genus Calotriton; species Calotriton arnoldi. The sequence goes on from CAWUFW010016349.1 coordinate 99,485, forward strand.
ACTTAACTGTCCCATTGTTGTAGCATCAGTTGCAATGCAACAGGGAATTATTTCCAGGCAAAATATACACTGGCATCTTGGAGCACTTTTCACACATTTAAAAGCAAGCATTGGCAAAACCAACATGATGCACCTTTGAAAGGTTAAAACTGACCTATCGGCTTTGCCAATGCTTGTTCACATTGGCACTCCCATGTTAGGACACATGCGTGCCACAGAGATGCCAGTACGAACAATATAGGACACCATGTGCACACAGCTTGACTTTGTGTGTTTATTGGTGGGGATGGGTGGCGACAAGGCTTCCCGAGTGTGAAAATTACATTACTTATTGGATGTTCATATCGGAAAATGCTGTGGGCTGATACCAATGCCTATGAGCAGCCCTGTGAGCCAATTCCAAAAGTAAGCTCTAACCACAGTGGCTAGTGTCTGAAAAATGATGTTCAAAAGCCCTTTTCTGTATGTAATTTTCTTATTTTAGGTTAGTAGTGTGTTACAGCTAGATTGTGATAAGGACATTTGGTATATTATCATCCAGTTATTGCAAGCTTCAATGTATTGGGTAGGAGATAAAGTACCCTCCTGTCATATATTACAAGGATATTGAAAGTAACTGAGGAGTTCCTTGACAATGTAGACGAACGAGGTGGAAAGCAGAGTTCCTTTATAGGGTCATGGAACTCTTATATGATACAAGGGGCATTTTATTCTGTATAATACATGGTCACACCATTACAGTTCCCAGAAACCAGTTAATTCCTTTGTGTCTTGCTCTTTCATGTTCAAAGCAGACAAGAAGAATAAAAGCAGAATCTGTACTGTAAAATTAAACAAGGCAAAAAGCAAATAGAAATCTTTACAAAAAAGATAATAATTTGGTTAATAAAAGTCAGGTTACAAATACTGTTGCTCTGATTGTTTAAAAACAAGCAGAAATTCTATCTTTCCCAAATGATCCATTGCATGAAATCTAATAGACATGCTGTCATAAATATCCCCTTTTTGCTGATTAATTTATCTGAAAAGAAAAAAGTTATCAGAAGAAAAAGCCAGTTCTCATTTTCCTTGTTAAACTGCGACTTTAATAATCTTCCGGGACAGACCTTTCTCCCTGGCTACTGGCTCTGTCAGCATGCATTGTGACGTGAGAACTCGACTGTAATAACTTATTACAGTTGAGCAACTATTCAATTTCATTATTACAGGCGATTAGAGGCAGCAGCAAAAGTTTCCTGTATGTTTTGTATAATACATGGAAGCCTGCAATTCCGAACAAAAGGTAATCTCTAACCTCCTTATTACAGTTGAGTTGTCGTGTTTGTAGTCGCCTGTAATATGAAAATTATGTAAATGCTCAACTGTAAAAAGTTATTTCATTTGATTTGTTACATCAATGATGCCTGCAGTCATGGTGAAAGGCAGATCAGAAAGGATAATTATAGCTGCAGTTTAAACAATGAAAATGAGACCTGTTTTTTTCCTTCTTCTGGTCTTTTCTAAAATGACCAGTGATCAGAAGAAAGGATAAATATATGGCAATTTGTTTATTTTTTGCATGTTACGAGTCATTACCAGAAATACAGAATCTCTCTGCATGTTTCTACACATTTAGATGTACAGCATTTTTTAAAAGTCCGACTTACATTAAACTGATTCTAGTATCTTTTTGCAGCAAACTACCTGCTGCTTTTTTGTGTTTTTAATTTCCACAGTACAATTTTTACTTTTATAGTTCTTGTCTGCAAACATACTATGTCTTTCATATGAAAGAGGAAGACACTAAGAACCTGATTTAGAATTTGGTGGACCAAGTTACTCCTTCACAAATGTGATTGATATCCCATCTGCTATATTACAAGTCCATTATAGCCTGTGGCACCTGTGATACAGCGGACGGGATATTCACCACTTTTGTGATGGAGTAACCCATACACCAAACTCTAAATCAGACCCCAAGTTTTAAGTGGTTTGTGGGTAGAGTGATGGTGTGACCATGAAGGAAGTAATAAGTTACCCTCCGGCCTATGTTCGATGGATATTGCAAATCACCTCAAAGTTCCATGACCTTTTAAAGGAACTGTGCCTTTGGCCTCGTTCCTATATACCCAACGAGCTCCTCCGTGACTTGCAATATCCTTATAGTGTATGGCAGGGGAAACTTTATCCATGTGTAGTCTCAGGAAAATGGCAATGCCTGGGGCAGTGCTAGGTTGGACTGAAGGTGTTGTGAAGCCACAATTAGCTTTCCATGGCTTATACAGTCCATATATAGATGGAGGACCACCTGCTCCATGGTCAGCTGTGGCAGTGTTGTAGTAGTAAAGATCAACAGGTCCTCAACAGGACAGCGTGGGAGCTACTGGGGCAAGAGATTACAACTTGACAAGGAGTAGAAGGATAATTTGCATTGAAGAAGCTGTATAAGTGCATTTAAAAGCAAAACAAATGAAAGAAAAGTAGTCACTTTATTTTATATAAAATACTTTTCCTTTAATACTGATAGACACAATACAAATATATATTAAATCGAAATAACAGATGTCTTAAATAGACACTTTTTACACTCTACTGCATAGATACAATTTAAAAAATCGTGCCTCAATAATGAAGCAGGGTCTGAAAGAAACACTCCACTGCAGTGAAGTCTATATACAAAAAGATACATTATACCCCCACCCAATTAAAATAAAAAATAAAACCTTTTTGATGAACCTAAAAATAAAAAACAAATCAATAACGTTTTGCCTTCAAAAGGCAAGTCAGAGGGGGTACCCAAAAATATATCTCTTTATGTATCATACACATTGCAAAGTACACAGTGCTTCCCCACAGTTGAACACACACAGTTAAGACTTATATACAAAATCTAGAATGTATATCAATTTAAAACCAGCCACAGTTTATCTTCAGGCTCCCAATAGTCCTTTTTATTTTTTTAAGGCACATGACTGTACTCTCAGAGGAAAACTATAGGTCGGGTTTTTCCTGCTCTATTGGTGTGCTGTATTATTTCTGCCATTACTTTGTCAGGCATGGTGTGCAGCCTTTGTATACACACGTGTAGGTTTGCAGAGCTCCCCATTATTGGCCTTCACGCGGTTTGTGTGGTTTCATGTATTTCCTACTGCTGAACTCAAGTATATATGCCTCCCCCAGTACTTAACACTGTGTAATAAAACTTGCTACAAGTAACAAAATAAATTTTCTTTTTACCCTCTGTTGCAAATCCATACCGCATTATAAGCTGCTTTGAGCTCAGAGGTGGAGGAACAAATGTTGGCATGGGAGTGCTGGCCAGTAGAGTCACCGCTCTAAAAGCATAGGGAATATGTGGCAGTCTGGCTTTGAAAACAACAACGTTTGAAGGGCCCCTGCATTGTTCATTCTCCATCTAAACTCAAGTTTAATGGGGTGCTTCAGCATTTCCTGCACCCCTAATTCCAGTGCCACTGTTTGACCTTGAAAATGAGCATGTCGTACACAGGTTTATGCCTGTATAGCTTTTCCTCACAGGTGACCGGACACACACACAGGAAAGGAGTGCCTAGTTATACATGTGTACAAAATGGTGAAAATGGAGTGTGCGGACACTTAAAAGCATCATAGAAAGCGCTTTTCACTCCAAAATCCCATCTTGTAGAATTCTAAGATAAACGTGTTTTCTTAAATTTTACAAAGCATAGTCATCTTTGCAAGAAAAAAAGCATTGTAATCATTCACACCTCTAGCATTTCCCATCCTATTGATAATCTAGTAGGATCCAAACTAATAGGACATGCCTGGCGTGCTTAATTTGAGCCAGTGGTTGCCAGTGGAGCCCACCGGCACTCATTTTTGGGGACCAGCAAAACGGTAAGTTCGCGAGTGTGAGCTGCCGCTCGGGTAGAATTTCTACCCGAGCGGCAGGAATTCCAGCACAAACTGCAGTTCGCACTGCACTCCGCCACTTGCGGAACTTCGAGGAGGTTTTTTGTAACTTCGCGGAGTTCCGCGTAGCAAAACTCTGCGAACTAAGCCCAGGCCTGTTCTTTTTCCTCATCAGACTTTGACCCAGATCAAGAGACAAAGAGGGGAAGAAGGAGGAAGGAGAGAAGAGAAAGATGGAAAACAATGACAAAAAAAGAACAGGAACAAAAAAAACCTGCAACAGTGAGATAAAGTGGTAATCAGTGTTGGGTGGTGATGAAAGAAGCATTAGGTGGAATTAAGTCTACACAGCCTTGATATTCTGCACCACAACCTTGGAAGGCTCAGGCCACAAGCTTCTGAGCAAAACTGGGCACCGGCACTTATTATTTTACAAATTAAGCACGGATGCTAGAACTACCCCGTGTAAATAACAAGCAAACTAGGTGTTTGAACAAAATTATGGAAATTGGAATTGGTTATGGCAACCATAACCATGGGTGTAGGTTGATAAAGCTTGACTAATGAAAGAGATCAGGAAGCATCTCGTATTACTGTTCCACAATAATCTATATACTGGTGAGATGGACAGGCATTGTAATGTTTTGGGCTCAACACAAACAATTAGAGTCAATATGGCTCTGTTGTGATCAATATTCACAAAGCCTCATTCATTCTAAGGCAATTTTTTTATTTTGGTCATGGCTTGTAGAGCCAGTCAGTTGTTTCAGACTGAACATAGATGACAAAAATGAAACGCTACAATAATATTGATCGCTGAACAATGGATGTAGATTGCAGGACAGTGATTTAGAACTAACAACCACGGTGACCCTCACTAGGTCAAAGTCCTAGCTTCACTAATGGATCTAGCTCAGTCAAAGTCCAGTAGATCCTTAATGATTTCACTAGATCAAAGTTCCATTGGTTCACTAATGGATCTCAATAGGTCGTAATGAAGATTTGGAAATGTTATACATTAAATGTTTTCATTTTTCGTTAAATAGTTTATTATCTTGTTCTGTTTTATAATTGTGCCATATATATTGTATTAATTGAGTAAAAAGGCTGCAGCTGAAAAGTTTACCCATAAAAGTTTTTTTTAAAAGAACCTAAGAGATAGTTCCATTGCTTGACTAATTGATCTTCCTAGGTCAAAGTCTAATGTACCACTACTAATTAGACAATAACTTGGAAGGCATTCAAAGAATTGCAGAGCTATTAACAGAATGTGCAGTGTGCATGTGTAGAGGGCAGAGCTCATGGTCATCTCTATGCATTTGCAGGAGTTTAAAATGCAGGCTCGTTCTTCTATGGATCATCCCAAACGATTCTGCCAACAGCGCCATAAGAGCGTTCCAGCTAAAACGTAGCCAATCATTCATTTCTCTACTGGGTTGTGAAGACCACAGAACAGTGTTTCTCTAGCCTGTGGAGATCACAGGGAGGAGTTTAGATCACGGTCATGAATAACTCAACCACTTAGAACTATTTATTATCCTCAAGTGAAGCATAGCTTAAAAAATAGGCTGTCTAGATGTCTGACAGCAATGCAACTCGATCATGATTCACACATTTGCTGTTTAGACCTTCTCCATCACGGAGTCCTGGATCATAATCCACTTGATTAGTCGATTGTTGTTTGGTGCCATTAGTCTGTTTTCAAGTCTACATAATTCCCAGTCCCATTTGTTATGTAGGGAATTGCGCAAAACCTTCTATGTCCCAAAATTCTATGGGAAAACCCAAGAGTAATAACAGTAGGTGGTATGGAACAAAAACAAGCCCCCCTTCTAATATTCCTCCAATGGTGATCTCAGGAATCCAAATCTGGGGACCCATAGCCACTGACAAAGGGAATCTGCTGCTGGTGTAATTATAAGAAGAAATAAACCTCCCCTTCTTTACTGCCTTAATGGCTTAATAAGGTGCATACATAGATAGATCCCAAAGGGTGCTTCCAATTCTCCCAAATGAAGTGTCTAGCCAGGCTTCATCATTAAGTGTCACAAATGTCAAGCTGTCCCAGATATTTTTCCACAAGTCAATAGTGTCTGGCATAGTAATGCATTACCATGTTTGCAAAGGGGTTGGTGAACATCCAGCTATAGGATCGGGCATAAGACCAAACACACAGATTGCTTCATATGAGGGAACTGTAAATGCATTTTACAATGCCATGTGTCATCCAAGTATTTCTCTTTTTGTGACACACGAACAATATTAATAACTTATTGCTAATGAGATATTGAGGCTTTCCAGGTGTGACACGACAGCAATCAGGGAGCGGGGTTAATCAGTACTGATGAAGTCTAGCGGTTGCTTTTTGTTCAAAGAAAAATATGTTTTTTAGTTCTAACAAAGACTCCTAACAGACATTTTTGTCTTATTTACGAGGTCTCAAAACCAAGTCTATTTATTTATAATATTGATTACTTAGCTTTCACTCCCCGTAATATTTATCATAATTTTGTGGTATAAAACAAGCAATTTGTGGGGGATATCACATATTCTCAACATCTCTTGAAGCTTTCCAACTAACAGTAGAAATTGTAGGTTTATAGGTTAGCATTCATTTATTCCTTCATCAGGTGTACCCAAAATTGAACATAAAATAATCCATTCAAAGAGTCAGGAGTATCTCAGCAGTCTTGGAACTGCCCCCATCTCTGAGAAAACACATAGTTCTAGCTTGAATTTCACACCCCATTTTTTCCTGATGTTTTATAAATAGCACAAGTTTGGCAACACTTATGTTTGAAGTTGTCAAATACTGTCCTTGCAGTTAGTTTTCTTTTTCAGGCTGTGCACCCTCAGAAAGGCTAACTGCCACCAATGACCCCAAAGTTTGACATGAACTTCAATGGTGGGGCCCTTAGTTCCTCATTATCCACAAGCCTTAAGGACCTGAATAAGTACAAGCTCAGAATCTAGTTCATAAAGTGACGTCCACGCAAAAGCAAGCATAGGTGACTAGCAAACCGCGGGTTCCCCGGAGTACATGGTGGTTGCGTAGGGCAATGTGGTGAAACTACTAGTTGTTCATTTGGTACAAGCCTACTTATTCTATGCATCTAGTACCCTTTATACCATTCCTTCATGGGCTCCATTTCTCCTCCACCATACGATAGCCCAACTATTCAAGAAACACACTGATTAACACCATATAGAAGCATATGGAGCCTAAACGTCAGAAGCACAAGAGAATCCTACTCCACTTTGCTGTCGACTACTTGGTATTGTTTTCATTTAAACGGGTCAGCTTTTCATTTGTCCCAGGAGAGGTTCATGACTTTTAAGTACCAATCTGTACAAACCTGTATACTTAATTAAATATTTTCAACACTCTGCTATCCCAGCCCCAATTTATTACACTTAATAGTGACTGTTAACACTAGGACCAGATCTAGAACAGAAACAATGGATGAACAAACTGTAGCCAAACACTAGAAAGCGTCTTACAATACAGTCCTATGTACATGTTGGTGTTTGGAGGCTGGGCAGAGATTTGCGAAGGCTTGCACAAACATGAGGCTCATGGTGGCAATGTTGAGCCTGGAGAGCTACAAGACCTTGGTGGAGAATTCACAAGTAAATCATGACTTGTGTCCACCACATTTGTTGTGCATGGTTCTACAATGCTGCACATTATTGAAAGAATGTATCTCCTATTGCACAAGTGCAGCAGAGTAAGGTTAAATTGGGTTTCTAGAGCACACCCCACCAGGTGCAGGTACACACATACCTATGTCTAGATTCCCAGTGACTTGTGTTCATCAAGATAGGCGTCCCAGCCACACAAGAAACAGGCGTTCATCGGCCAAAGAGACATTCTGCTGTTTTGATATGTGCAACATTGGGTCATAAGAACATATCCATTTATACCTGGATGCCCCTTCACCATTATTCATGAAGAACACAGGTCCGCATGCCAGTCAATTGCACTCTCTGGAACACAGAGCACTTGCATCACATGGTAAGGTGGGATTCCCACAAAAGCCCTGGACTCTAATTTAACACCACGCCGATTGGTGGGAGAAGACGAAGAAGGCCTCTTCCAGGGAGCTACAGTTTAACATTCGGGACCCCAGACTTCACAGGGGAGTTTGTACGGCCAATGCTACTAGAATGCCTCAGTCTGTGAACCTGTGAATGTCATTGTGAAGCCGGTAGTGTGGATAGGACAACTCGCTGTGGTAAGGACAGCTGTGGTGGCAGCGGCACTTCTCAACCCACATCATGGCTTTGCGGAAGGTCTCACCATCCTCACAACGGAAGCGGACATGTACAGTGCGGGTCTTGGCAGGGGTACAGCAGCGGCCATCTGTGCATGAGCCGCAGAAGTGTGGCTTGTAGCTCCGCGTGCTCTGGCAGCCTGAAAAGGTAAACTTGACGGAGTGTTTCGATTTTCGGGTCCGGGTGCACTTCTTACCATGCTAAAAAAACAAAAACAAATGGTCAGCATACACATCTAACCTGCTTTGTACAAACGATGTATTGAAATTTAATGTGGTAATATTAATAATGAGGGACTGTGGAAAAAACAACAAATGAAAAGCAAATACTTTATTGTGCATTACAAAGCCACTTTAATGGGCAAAGCCAGACCTTTCCCTAAATTCTCCATATGCACCACTGTCAGCAAGAAAACGTCTCCTCTCTAAACTGCCCCGATGGTGAGACAATTGGCTACCAGGCAGCAGGTGTGCTTTGTTAAGTATCTTTGAGGAGTAGGTGTGCTACATAACCTGATTGCAACGAGATTGGCAGCAGATCTCTGGGAAATGACCCTTTACGTTCCTGGTGACACAGCAGCCTATAGATGCTTTAGTCGAAAACTCTAAGGGTGGATCTGGCTTAAAAGGGCTCTGCTCCACGAGATTCATAACTTGGATCAGGTTTAAAAAGGCACAAGCTTAAGCAATGCAAAGAATTACATCAAGAAATAAGAGCTACTGTCTGATGTGACAGACATGTCTGGTCAAGGTGACTTTGAAATTCCTGAAGGTGTGATTAAATATGTTGGGCTTGGTTCACAATGGTAAATTTGGTTGTAAACATAAGTTTAAGACGCAATTTATCTCTTTTACTCCTACCAGGATTTCACAAAGGGATTCCTGACACATCTTTGCCCATACTTCTCATTTTTGTAAGCACTACCAGTCATTTCTCTAGTATTTTATGAATGGGAGTAGGTTTCTTGTGCGTTTGACGTATGATAGAGGACATTGGAGGACTTCCAATCACTGCAGGTCATTAAGGGTCCAATTTGTAAAACTATTTTTATCAGTTGGTGAGAGAGTCCTGACTAACATGTCTGGTTACTCAAAAAAAAAAGGTAGGGATAAATTATGCAGACATTCATACCACAATGAATTGATGAATTTTGACTCGGATTATAGATTCAATCAATTATCAATTTCTTTAATTACTTAATTACATTAGCGTGTCTGTGCATCTGTTAACTTTCCATCATCCTGTTTGTGAATCTCCGATACAAAAAAAAAATAATAATAATCGGACAAAAAAGAATGACATATATAAAAACAAACCCTCGTCACTCCTACATTAATGCATGTCATGCCATGTCCTGCAGGTACCACGGGTACAGACAATGGGTGGAAGGCATGGCCAGATGCCTTACTCAGAGACAATTCTACACTGAGCAAGCACGCTGCTCTGTGTGCACGTGAGCTAGCTGCCTCTCCTCTGCACCCAGTGTCTGCTGTACATCAGCAAAGTCTATGACCTGCTGATTCCAGGAGTATAGAGGCTGGGTGCAGGGCAGGGACCTGAACCTAGTTATTGATCAAATGACAAATATATTTGTTCATTGAAAAGCATAGACATGCCTCAAAACGTCAGTGAAGGGGCATTTGGTTTATGATACAAAACCTAAACATTAAACTTCAATAGTTATGCATTATTGACCTTTTTAACCACAAGCATCCCAAATTGTTTTTTAAAGAATGGTACCCTTTCTTCGAATCTTTATGGAGAAGTTAAACGTTCAGATTTTCATATCTGAAGTAAAGCCATCCAGGTTCTGGGTCGTATTTGGGGGGAGTCCAGGTACTGGGGCGTATTTATCTGGTGTTACTATTATTAATATTTTCCATCCATCCAAAACAGAGTTTATTGATGACAACAGACCTCACTTCGCGGTAGCCATGGGTGCGTAGTGGTACCACTGGCTTTCTCTTGATAGATATAGCACTGCTCTCAGTGATAGATCTCACGGGTTATTAAGGCAGTGAAAGGAGCAAATAGTAAGCCAGGCTTTAAAAGCTGTCTTTACTTTCTGTAGTTTGCGGTTTGCCCTCACTCTATCTTGTAGCAGCCAGCAGGTTGCTGTTGATGGACAAAGATGGGAGAAACAGGTCAACCATATGATATTATCAGAGAATAAAGGGCACATAATCATTGTCATCTAAGGAATTTTGAGGCCCCAGGCAAGACATATTTTAAGGCCCGTTCATAATAACTTGCAATTGTATTACCATTTTCTGCTAATTGAAGCCTACATGGTGTCAAACAAACTTTCAGACACTGGGTTCACAAAAACATGTTTTAGACCATTCTTTCCACGCCCCCCAAAAATCCTTAGTATACCACTGGGCAATGAGAGACAAATTCAGAAGGAGAGGAGAGAGGTTGAGATATGGAAACATACAGAAGTGGGCTAGATAGAAAGAATGTTTACTTTCCCAGGGGGACCCTTGGAAGCTGCGGTCTCTGGGCACGACCAATTTGCTCCTGCCTTAAAACGTCTCTGCACATGATGTAATTTCTGATATCCGTGGCTTTTTGGGGAATGTTTGTCGAGTCTGGTTCCACAGAGTGCTTGTGATTCACTTTCTTCCTTTTAATTTGTGGGAGATTCTCAAATACAGACTAACAGTGGTGAGTGGGGGGAGGGATGATTTCTGTAACAACTACTTAAAGAGGAGAGTAAATTGACCTAGAAGGTCAGAACAAGTTTCAGTAACAATCAGAGAATCTTCTTTTGCAAGCAGAAGAATGGTGCACTTATAACTGTCCTTTACCTTTGGTTTAGCGGGCAGAGGGGTGTCGCAAGGTCGTATCTGGCAGAGCCGCATCTCCTTCATCAGCTTGCACAGAGGGTTGTCGTTGGTGATGCGGGTTGAGAAGCCCATGTCACACGTCGTGGAGCATGGCGACCATTCCGTGGTCTGGACCGCACACCTAGATTTGCTAGATCGGGAATGTGGCATCAAACCTGTGCAGGGCAATAAAAGAAAACCTTATTATGACACAAGAATTAACACTAGTATCAACTCCTACTTAGCATGTCAATAACAACGCTGCACAGCCGTGCAATCTGGTGGTGTGTAAACTAGATGTTTTTGAAAGCACAACTTGCCTGTCCCCGAAGAAAAGTCAAACCCTTCGGCTTGTCTTTTAGGGTGTGCTGGGCTACCAGGAATCAGTCACTATTAGTGTGCAATTGAATGTATGAGGGTGTTTGAACCTGGTCTAAAGTTTGAGATGAAGCTGCCATTTCTAACAAACTCAATCGTCTCTTTCTGCTTAATAGGGATCACTGCTATTATTAAAACTCTAACGTATGGCACCGTTTAGCAACTTCAGAAGAATGAAGTGTTGAGTCCACTGTCCTGTAATTCAAACCTCTGAATCTGCCGGTTACTTCCTCACAGATCTTTGCAGCAGACGCTAAAGCCACTGAGCTATATTATCTTCAGTCCTCAGAAAATAACACTCTTTGTATTACTTGGACTGAAAGATTATATAAACACATTAACACTTTTTATGGAGAGTTCCAACAATCCATCAAAACTTTCATTTGTTAAAATTGCCAATCCTCAGACGTCTGATATCTGTGGCTGCCTTTATTATTTCTCCAAGGTCTCCCTCCTCAAATGAATACATTAAAAAAACCTTCCCTGCAGCTTATTTTTCAACTAATGTTTCGGCATCCTCCTTTTATTGGGTCTTCGTGTGAATATTTCCATAGTATGGAAGAGTTTCCTATCAAGAATAGGCACTAAGGCTCTCCAGAGCGTGATGCTAGGGCTAAGACTGACGCATACAGTATTTGCATACTCAGAGCTATGGGGAGATTCTGAGCTGAGCACCAATAGCTGCAAAGACATTAAATGAGGATCTACTGCTGAGCGAACTACAGGTAGATGATGCAATAGAAGCCAATCACAAATAAGCCAATCAGAAAGAAGATGGCAACTTAGTAGTACAACCACTAAATCTTCAAGCATGATTTCTAGACCCTTCCTAAACACCCATTCTTGTCACATGACATCCTCATTAACACAGGGAGCTCTCAAATTTTCTTTTTTATTAATGAAATCAAAGCTTTGTAAACTTCCGGATTTCACCTTTCAAGGAGTAACCAAAGTTCTCCTTCACCAACCAGAGGTTTTTCTATGATTTCGTAGCAATTTGCACCACATTGTGAGACAATATGCACTCTAATCAAATCCAGCCCAAAGATGGAAAATGTATGCAGACTCTTTGTCTTCAAATTTACCTTTTGCAGAGTTTTTCTGTGCACAAGTTTAAGAACTTCTCCCTGCAAATTTACAGCTTGCGGCATAAATTCTAGCAAATGCTCAGATTTTCACATGAATGCAAGGAAGCATACAGAAAGGAAAGTTAGCAATAAAAAAAGCTAAACCACTTCGCACCTCCCAATAAAAGCAGGGCCGTATCCCTAACTATAGTGCATATTAAGGAATGCGAGAGGGTGCCACTTGAGCACACATGAGAGCTTTGCGCCTTACCTGGTCCTTGTTTGACACCGCCGCGCACTAGGCTGATGAGCTCGTTGCTGGAGACCAGGTCGATGTCACTCTCCTCCCTTGCCTCTTCAGAGGACCTCCAGGTGTCGTCTGGGTCGCCGGTAGTGTCACCAGAGTCTTCTGGGATGTGGTTGCTGTCGCACATCCACTCCTCGCAGCACTGGCCAGGAACCTTCACCAACCGGGGGTTAATGCAGTCACTGCTGGGCACCGCCATCTCCTTGGGACAGAGGGGCATGCAGCCCACCACCCCATCAATGCAGGTACACTGGTGTTTGCAATGGGGCTGGAAGTTCTCCCCGTTCTGGTAGAGCTGCCCAAAGAACTCGCACGGCCTTCCTTCAGACTTTGCTGTGAACGGCAGAAAAGCTAACAATCAACCAGACTGGAACAGAACAAAGTGAACGAGCAATTCACTGACATTTCCACTAGAGGGCAAAAATGTCCCTGTACTAAATTAGCCAGATTAAATTTCTCCAGTAATAAAATGCATTAGCAAAGCCAATAGACCTGTTTTGCATTCAGAGCCCTGCCTAAAACATTTTTTTAAAACCTGCTTCGGTGAATAAACATAAAAAAAACCGATTGGTTTGGGAACATAATGCATCTATGAGATAAAGAATTTAATGTGTGAAGAAACAAAGTACTTTTGAGATGTAAAATAGTCCCTCATGCATTGCAACAAAAGCATTCCACAGTGGTGGGAATGATACATCAAATGGCCAGTAGCATGAAGTGAGAGGGAAACACTTCTCTGGGCAGAGCAAAAGGCCACTATATACGCTTCAAAGAAATGTTACCAAAAGGCCACACTACATGTGCCATCAGGTCAGGCCTTAAAATAACAGTGTTTATTTCCAACCATTCCCATTACAGGCTGCTAACACCATTGCATATAAGCAATTTCAGCTACAAGTAAAAGCCAGCCAACCCTTTTCCTGAAATAATAACAGGACCAGACAGAATTACATCTTCAAACTAATCATGGGTGGATATTCATAAGGGTAGGTTGGTTAACAACATACAAAATCATAGATGGGTAAATAGGAGAAATTGATGTTTTTCACTAAGGGGTCTGAGAGCCAAGCTAGAGTTTCTTATGATATAATTGAGAACTAGGGGTGTGTAAAAATTGCATAATTTTAGCATAAAATTCTTTCTTGTGTCACTTCTTGAGGCAACAAGACATGTTGTGCTAAACAAGTGCAAAAAGGCTGTGCATGTTCTGTTGTTTTCACACCTTCTGAATAATTATTTACTGCAAACAGCACGTAATTACACCACAGGGTGTCATTTTGGGAATTTCACATAACAAGTGTAGTGCGAAATTCCAGAAATTATGCAAATTACATCAGCATAATTTACATTTCACTCACGCCTGCTGAGAACCAAGAGGTGAAAAAAATCCCAGTGATTCACTTTTTACCCATTCTTTAATTGTATGTTATGCATGCCTCCCACAAATCATCTGCCCCTGCTTTCACCATTTGCCCAGAGGCAGAGGAGTATGGGCAAGCCGTACATAACATGACCTCACCAACTCCTCCCAAAGATTAAAAATAACATACCTGACCTCCTGCCACCCACCTTCACTACCCTCCATATTTACACTCATTATACCCAAACTGAATAAAGAAATCACTGCTTTTCTGCCATTCAACCCCACCATTCACAATATGTAATCTCACCCTTGCCCAAACTGAAAAAATATTTGGTTTCCAAGCACCAACTCCACCACGCTCTGCGTCCTTCCTCCCGCTCCCTATCCAACGCATGCTCTCCACTCACACGAGTGAGCAGCCCGCCCCATGTGAGCGCCGCTCGTCAGCTGACTTGCTATCCCCCGTCGCGTGGATCTGCAGAGACCTGCGGCAATAGAGCACTATGGCAGTTGGTGCAAGCAATGCACTAATCGCGTTCTCCCTCAGGTCTGTAGAGACCGGGAGAGGCAGGAGAAGGTGGATGACTGCCAAACACCATTCCGCTGCCTCACTCATGTTACCATAGACCCCGGCAAGGCAGGTGACCCAGGGGAAGTCAGTGCTTCCTCTGGTGAAGTCACAGCACTGGAAAATAACTGCTACGATACATCATAGCAGTAAAAAAAATAGATTACGATCAAGTTATTCATGCGAATAGCTTCCAATGGAGACTATGAATAGCATACTGAATTTCCAATGAATAACAAGGATGTTTTTCACGGAGGGGCTCTGAGTGACATAAAATATCCAATCAGAGTGAATCTTGTGTTGTTACAATGGCAATCATAACATCAAGGTGAAAAACATCTGCTTTATTCACAGTTGAGTAGCTACAATATTATGTTGTGTATGAGCTCCAAACACATCCTCTATTGTAAACAGGCTTTTGGAATTGAATTTCAAACAAAGAAATAAGCATGGATTGAAAGAGACAGGCTCCCTCTCTAGGACTGATCATTGGTCCGTCACAGCAGTGGGAAAGAAGCTTGGTTTCCAACTGCTGTAATGTAATCGCAGCAGTTGGAAACAAAGCTGCTTCCTTATTACATTGTAATTTAATTGCAATGAATAACATCATTTTGTAGAGACCCTACAGGGTAGTTTACATATGATTGGGGCTCTTTTGTAATATATAGAATTATAGACGGGTAACTGAATAGCAGGGATGTTTATCACAGAGGGGTTTGGAGTGGCATCAAATAAACAACTGTGCTTGTGCCCAGGACTCGGAATGGGGATTAAAACTTCCCCTTTATTCACTTTTTACCCATCTATAGTTTTGTTGTGTGCCCCCCTCCCCCAAATCATTTGCCCCTTCAACTGCGATTCGGGGGCACAGCAGTAACCGGCCATCTTTACATAACATGGCTTCTCCTCCCTGTCCCCAAAGAAAAAATAAAAATAAAAAAGCAATACCTGGTCCTCTGCTTCCCACCACCTCTATGCAGTCTCTCCACTTCTCACACCCAAAGCTGTGCCCTCTGCTCTCCATTGGAGCAGAGAACCTGCATAGCACTGACGGTCTCTCTGAGTGCCCGGTCAGCTTTGCCTGGAATTCCATTATGACATAGCAACAGTGGGAAACAACTTTTGTGTCAGATTGTTGTTATGCCATAGAAGTGAATTGCAAGATATAGAATTTGGCAGTCACAAGAGTGGCAGTCAGTGAGAGCCATATATCGCACATAGAATTATAGAGGGGTAACAGTGAATAGTGGGAATGTTTTTCACCAAGGGGTTCCAAGTGAAATCAAATAGCAAAGTGTGAATTGTCTTTGATGTCACTTAGAATCCAAAGGTAAAGGTAAAAAACATCCCTGTTATTCACTGTTACCCATCTATATTTTTTCAATCTATAGCTGACCAAAATCATCTGCCAATGTTTTCAAGTACTGTGCAGGGACAGAAGAGTAATGGGGGAGACATATTCAAGATGGCATCTCCTACCAGTTGCAAAAAAGCAAAAAACAAAACATCTGCCCTTCTTCCATCCAGCCTGATCACCCCTTGCTTGAGCCGGTGCTGCACATAGATTCTGAGAGCCCTGCCAGAGCAGCCTGTAATTCCTTTATGAAGCAGAAACTGTGGGTACAGCTTTGGTTAAAAATTGTTGCTAAGTCATAGCAGTGAATACCTTATTTAGAACCTGGCATTCATTCTAATAGGGTGCAGTGAGAGCTATACATAACATAAGGTTTTAAAATCAAGCCATAATTCAGGTATGGGTACTCACCTCGACAGATCCCTTTGGTGGAGGTCAGATCTGCCCCAAAATCACAGTGCAGCCCTTTGATGTGATCACAGGGATGGTCCAGAGAGCAGTCTTCATTGTACTGCCTAGCACACACTCTGCAACAGCTGCAATAGTCCAAGATCAAACTGATGCCAGGCGAGCAAGCCGAAGGAACTTCAGGGCAACTGCACTCGGTAGGGCAGGCACAATCCACCTGAGATGGAGAAATTATACACAAGTATAAGAAAGATCTGCGACAAACCATGCTAAAAATAGTGCTACATAATCAAGCTTACTTTCTGGTAGTGAGGGATGGGCCAGAGTGTGGGCCATGACCTGAGTGTGCAAGAGCATGCAAGTTGTGACTATCATTGATACATGGCTCACGTCGTCATTCAAGTGGAATTATCTGGTGGGAGAAGCAACTTCTAGGGAACAGTGCAGAAGGCACTCAAAAAAAACCACATCACAACTATCCTCTGCTGGACATCTTAGCAGAGAGATCAGGAATGAGCTCATATGGACTCAGACCAAAGTGGAAGGTTGTTGAGCATGAACAAGCACCACAAGTAAGACCATGCTTCTGCGTGAGAGCTCAGTCAGTGGTCCAGCCGCGGCACTTGTATCCCACAATTACATCATTCCTTGGAATGATGGTCTATGAGGCGCACCTGCAGAGTCATGGATGGATAATCACCACAAGTAGGGCCATGGTGCTGTCTGAGATCTCAGTCAGTGGTCCCACTGTGGCACGTGTATCCCACAATTAGATCATCCCTTGGAACAATGGGCTAAGTAAAGTAGCTGCAGAGTCATGGGTGGACAAGGTTCACAGTACTCTCGAAATCCAGATATCTATTTCACCAATCTTTAGCAGAATGCTATTACAACTGTCCTATGAAGCTTTATAAAAGAGTGCGTGCAAGACCGGTAAGAGGTTTTGAGGAGGGCTATGTGAACTTGCAAAGTTTATTTTTCCCCAAATTCAAGTAGTTGGTGATGTTTTAGCCTATGGCATTCATGTAAACATGGTGGATTAGGAGGCAATTTTTGGCCCAAATGCCATTGTTTAATGCTAAACATATTTTGCAGGGTACACACACACACATTTTCCAGTGCTATTGTGCATAGAGAAGCTCAGCTGAGAGTAAAGATGAAAAGAAAAATCTGCATACATTTCCAGAATTAAATTAGGTCATAAATATGCAAGGAGCATAAATGGTGCAACGCAGGTTGTGCTCAACTTTATTAGTTTTTAGCATTAAAGGTATTGCACTATGTGTAGACAAAAGAAAACTTAGCATGGGTGAAGGGTAAAGAAATCCTGGTAAAATGGCACCCTCTGGGATGGGCAAAAATCAAAATCTTTGTAAACATTCACAGATGAAAAAAACATTACATAATCCTACTTTAGAGCCAAGCTTCCTGGACTACTGTCGTCAGCAACCCACTCTCCCCACCCTCTTCCCTCCTCTTGACTTTATCCCATCCGTAGCGTCTAACCCCATTTACCATCGCTTGTTCCTGGACATCTGGTCGTGTTCTTTCACTTCCCTACAGAAGATTTGAGCTGTGCTTTTAGGTTTATCACGAGATCCATTGGGGGCTAAGACAGCAAGGCTCTGTGTTGCATCAC
The DNA here is from genome assembly GCA_963921515.1 of Calotriton arnoldi. Classification (NCBI taxonomy): domain Eukaryota; kingdom Metazoa; phylum Chordata; class Amphibia; order Caudata; family Salamandridae; genus Calotriton; species Calotriton arnoldi. The sequence goes on from CAWUFW010016349.1 coordinate 117,542, forward strand.
ACAGACCGTGCTCAGGTCATTGAAATGCAAAACAGCATCCACTGGGGGGGGGACCGCTTGAGTTGTGAAGTCTTACAACTTTGCCTGCCAACAAAACACTTTCTTGCAGGAGAAGCATCCCACAAAATGGTTTTGCTAGGTTCTCTCTTTTTACTTTTAAACTTCACCAAATTTGCTAATATCCTGAAGCTGGCAAATTTTTAAATAAACCTCACGGAAGTGTCACAAAGAGAACTTTGATACCCATGGTAATATTATTTGAAAAACATGTTAAACATATATGGCTCTGGATTGAAATCTCCAGCAGATCCCTTAACCACGATCTTGGAAGTACATACCCTTGGCTCGCAACTCAAATTCAGTTAGGATAAACCAAGCCAGAGTCCACAATACTGAAAGGATGGCAGTACAGTGTAGGCAGACACATTGCACTAAAGGCCCCATGCCCAGAATTGCCAGTACGGTACTGGCACACCACGTTTCCGCTCAAAGAGGCAATTGCACAAAAATACTTGATGCCAACAGGCGGACTTCCTAAAGGCGTGCGGCCAACAAAGCTGAAACCACAGCCAAGTACAGGATCCCTTGCCACCTGTGGAGTACAATATGAAACTGATAAAGTGTCAGGAGTATGGATCACCTGGGAGAGGAAAGACCTTCCCTCCCTTGTAAAGATCACTGGACAATTCCTCACAGCATTGTAGGGAAGTAAAGACCTGCTTATGGCCGCTATATTAAGGAGAAAGGACATGGTGAGGAAGGTAAGCAACATCCTTGACTCAATCAATTCTATGTAGACCGGATGATAAATAAATGCCGTTAAAACACCCTGGTGCCAATCATGTGTGCTTTGGACGTTCCCAGCGGTTGCGCTCTTGATTTACCACCCATAAGCAATAATAGGGAACAACTCGTATGTGGCGTGCTTGTGCCCATTTTGCATCCACTATAACAGAATTGACGTGCTTTTCCCTCGCAGTTACCACCTGCGAAACACTGGCTGTAACCAGTGAGCTCAGCACTTTATGAGTGTAATTCGCAGGTACCGCAAAAACAGGTGCAAATACTGTTTGCATTCATTTCTGTACCATTACTCAAGCACTAACTTTGATCATAATCACTGCAAAACTTTGCTCTATTCACAAATGCCACAAGACAGCCACATTCTGCTATCTTGGTAAGAGTGATCTGGTGACCAGGATATAAGGGCTGATCATACACTTCCAAACTAGAACTTTTACAAAGAATTCAGAAACATGAATTAGTCCTCCTAGAGGAAGGTGTGTACACTTGACCCCTCGAAGACTCTTCAACTTAGTGGTAGGGTTGTGCGGAAAAAAAAAAAAAGTTCCTCAATTGAAATTTTGTGAAATTCCAGATTTTTGCAACTTGCCAAGTGTGCGAAGTGTTACATTTTAAATCTGTATGTTTTTCTGTCCATTGAAAGATGATCTCACTAATTGATGAAATCAATTTAACTCTAAAGAAAGCCAGGCAAGCTGTCCAGGCAGACTTCTTCTATGAAAGTTCAGTACTTTTCTGTTTTATGCACATTAGTATTCTGCAGAAAAAAACCATACTAAGGGTTCATTAAAAAGTGTGATGGGTAGCCTCGCAGTCGGCGGAGATTCTTGCCTAATGGAGTCCCTTAGTGACTCCCTACACGGAGGAGGACACCCTGACAGTGATCTCGAGGCTTTCATTGTGCCCGCAGGTACAGAGGACCCATCCACTGCCCTGCTCCACCATGTTTCCTATTGCAAACAATGAATGGAACAAATCAGAGAAAAGGCCCTTCCTCTTTGACCCTGTGAACCGATGGTGGATGGACCAAAGGGTGAATGATTTCTGACAGTCGACCCAGCTGAGGCTACACTGTCGGAAACTCCGCGGTTACCCCAACTCTACATGAGGTGATGCTCTCCTCCCACCAAACTCTTAATGAATCTCTGTTTTCTACAAAATGTCTTATGCACATCCATTTCAAATAAGGAAACATGACACAAATTGTTACAAAAGCCTCAATATTAAAGCGAGTGTGGCAAAGGGTAAAAACGTTGCAACCTTGATGAATTTGCAAAGTTATCAATAGTACTTTGAAAGGTTTTTTTGAAGGTTGAAAAAGGAGTACTTATTTCAATATGATGTCTGCACCCACCGAGAGGAGACAGTCAGAATACCTGAGACCCAATAAAAGTGCGTCTAGTCAGGGTGGTTTTTGATTGGGGACAGCGTATGTAACATTATAGGGAGCCCCCCCCCCCTCTCCCACCCCCCTGCTGCACAGGTCTCAGCAGGAGTCCCCCAGGTACATAGTCTGCACTCTGTGCCTGAAAATCAGTTACCATGAGGTGTCAGAGACAGTGGAGACGTCTTAGAAATGGTTGTTCCTGGGTACACAACTACAGGAGCTCATTAACTGAGCATCTTGTGAAATATCACACAAACACGTCACAACACACAAGAGTCCACAACGATTCCACACACTCAGGAGGTCTTTGTTAAAAGCCACAAAGGCCCCTGCACACACACTCTAGTTCTTACTAACAGGGAACATTTTGGAAACTGCACAGATGCAATAGTTCTTCAATTTGTTTAATGTTTATGAAATGTTTCAAAAGGGGAGAAGCAGTTTCAACTAATCTGTAACAAAGGCGGCCTTGAAACAGCCTATGTTTAATTGTTTCATGTTGTGTGTGCACTGTTCTTATTTAGGCTCACACACACACACACACACACACACACCCACACACACACCCACACTACTTCACACTCCCCCCATCTGTCTTTCCCAAAAGCTCTGAAGTGGAACATTAAATAAGAATGAATTACACATATTCCTTCCAGTGCCCTTCAGAGGCAATGCCCCACCACCAACCTTAGGCCCATTCACAGAACCTCTGAATTAAACAACATACAACTGGGCCTGAGCTTCAGACGAGGAAGGAACCCACTGCTTATAACCGGCGAAGTCAGGCTACCACGGGCAACCCTTTTACCGCCACATAAAACAAAGTTGTTTATGGAGTAGTCTGGCTGCAATTTATTAGGTACAATGGTTAGTCACCACAGGCAGGCGGGGATTAGTTGTACGTCGTAATAACAAAATGAATGTTGAACATTCACTCATTATTCATATTTTGGCAGTCCTTGATGTTGTGTCCGGATATGAGGGGAGGGGCTTTGGGGAGAAGGGTTAAGCCTTACCGCAGATTCCTGGCTTCAACTGAATACCGACCACTTGTTTCTGTTGCCGGCACAATGGCCTTTTGGGCCACATCTGCCCTGTTGGGTACCTCCAGGGTTGGATTGGGATCAAAAATAGGCCCAGGCCCCCCCAAGAAAAGTGGCCCATATTTTGTAGATTGCGCCATTTTGCGAAACACTGCTTCAGTGTTTTAAGTAATATGAAAAGAAGGGGGACGGGTGGGGTTCTCTAAAAGAGCCATGTTTTCTTAACTTCACTGAGATAAAACAAAAAAAAATGCAACTGTGCCAGGACTCTGTGCACCGATTAGTTCACACTGGTCAACCACACCTGAATAGAAGTGAGGTAACTTCTGCTCAGGCCCCTGCCCCAGCTCAATCTGCATACATTAATGAGACGGGCCAGCGAGAGACTGGGAATGACACCTCCACCCCGTTGGTACAGGGAGATAGCAGAGACCCTTCTGCCTCCAGAAAGACTTCTCAGGCACCCACTGAACAGCACAGACACAGCCCAAATCAACCACCACGCTGCCCCAAAAGTGGCCCACAGCTGCAACTCAGATGACGGCCCATCACCCATTGCCCAAGTGTCTGCCTTACCAATCCAACCCTGGGTACCTCCCCCAATCTCTCCCGTTCGAGAGCAAGGGAGTCTATTCCCCTCCATCTTTAGGTCCACTTGAGGCCCAGGGGTCCTTACGTTTTTCTGCTTCCACCACACCACTGCAACAGATCCTTGATGTTCAGTCTTCTTACCGGCATGGGTGGGTGGGCAGAACATCCACAGCGCACTCCTGTAGGTAGGTCAAGGTTTGCCTGTGCCTGCTGAATGCCCACCTTTATTCGCCCTCCTGGCTTGTTGTTGGTCAGTTCAAACGTTGCCCCTGATATTGCCCAATCGGATTGATGTGATGTCATGGTCTCTGGCTCCCAGGACTTCTTGCCCTTAGCCTCCCCCTGAGGTTCAGCTTGGCCCACTATCCCTCCTTGACCTTGCTTCGAGGCCTAGAGGAGGCGACCACCATTTCAGGTCCACCATTTGCCTGAGGGGCCCTCTACCTCAATCATCATGGCTGCGGTGACTCTGATTACATGCTTCACATGCCAGGCCTCTGCACATTTGTGGGGGTGGTTGTAGGTCCTGGAAACAGGAACTCATGTTAGAGACTCATCTTTGGGAATGAGGAGTGAGAATAGAGGCTGCAGAACTTAGAACAGCACAAGGCAGCCATACAGGCATAGGGGAAAGGGGGGGGGGGCTCCCTGCAGAACTGTAGCACAGGCCGCACTAGTGACTAGAGTGATCTCCCTGTAATGCAACATAATACAACAAAATACTACACAGAGGCAGTGTACAAAGGAAGTGTGCAGATCATTCGGAGTTTGCAGTACTATAAGATATACAGGCATATAGGGAGAGAGGGAGAGAGGGATCTCGGTGTAGAGCGCAAGGCAGCACTCATACAGGCAGAGAGAAGTAACAGACTGCTCACTCGGGGATTTTACACACACACACACACACACACACACACACACACACACACACACACACACACAAGACAAGCCCATCACTTGGATATAAACAAAGTCATAACTTACTCCAATTCAATAACCATACTGCCCATGATGATTGAACCCGAGAGCTGTGATTTACAATCCTTACATGGTAAATGTATGTATATTTTAACCCAAGAAAAGTTTTCCTCAAAATCGCACTAGTGCAGAGTGAGGTCATTTGCGCAGTACTCGAACCCACCCATCCTGGAAAATGTAAGCTGCTCATTTCTCTACAAGTTACACTGGGCCAAGACTTAAGTTACTTTCATTAAACAGCATTTGAAAAATGGCAAATGTTCGCGGATATTTTTTCTCCGCAAGTTTTCCTTTCTCTGAATTTTACTATGCACAAGTGTCAAAGCTAAAGATTTCACAATATCCACAAAGTGGTCAAGTTTTCCATATAATATATTTTGTGAATTTTGCAAACAAAAATGCACCTCCCTGCAAGGAAAAAACAGATTAGTTTGACTTTAAAACCAAAACGTGCATGTCCTTTATCTGGAGATAGGCATTAAGACGTCATATGATGTAATCGATTGCACAGGTCTGTTAGCAGATGTGCACCACTCCTCTAGGAAGGCAGGATAGGGTCCCTGGCTGGAAGAGCCCACTACTGTGGGGCAGCATCCGAAGGAATGAATACTACTCCAAGCTACAAGCCACAGGAATGCGTGCTGTCCCTGGGTGGGCCAACAGATGTCAGTTTAAGAGCAGCATTGCCCACCCCCTCCCGCCCCCGATAGTAACATGCACCTGCTGAACTGCTCTCAGCACATTCACACATATCCACAGAAACAAGGCACTTGTTCACAGGACAGACTATGGCTGTTTCAATAACAAGCCTCACTTTAACTCGTGAGCTGCCGCCAATCACCCAAAAAACAACTATTCACTGTTTTGGGCGAGACAGCTCTGCTGATAGGATTGGACAGCCAGTATGCACGCAGTGTTACTGAGCTGGTTGCACGTTCTGGATTGTAGTCTGGTGAGCGTGGTGCTATCAGCAGTAACTCTTTGCCATTGTTTTGTGATCCAACCACATGCATGATTTGTTTCATAAGAGGTGCAGGTGTCCTTACAATACAAGGGGCGGTGGCTCTTTGCTTTACTTTCCTCCCAGTAGGGCAGGTTTGTCTCTGCCAAAGTTGCCTGTTGGACATCAGGTGTGCAAACCTACTATCTCTAGGCCCCTGACAGGGCCACTGAGATGGGCTCCAAAGTATTTTAGTTTCTCTTGGTGCCCTTGGGGAAGCACCATACAAGGTACACCTTTCTTTATCCCTGACCCCAATGGTTTCCATCATGGTGTAGGAGCTGAACAGTAAGATTTGCTTGAGGCCTACCCCAAAACGAATCATCTGGAAACCTGAAGGGGTGGGGAGGGCCGAGTGGAGGATCTTAAGTTTCTGACTTCTTGTTTAGAGCAGAGAGAAAAAAAGATGGTGGAAGACTTTACCACCAAAAACTCCTGTTGAAGGCTTTGGCTGTCCTCCAGAATGGATCCACAGGAGAGTCAGAGCTGTTCAAGCAGTTTAGAAGAAATGTTTGGTAGATTCAGTAGGGTCAACAGGTCACACTGGGATTTGTGAGGTGATAGAGGGAAGAGCAGCACTGAATATCTGGACTCACCATATTGGCATCTGACAGCTAATTGAGACCGGAGGCTGCCAGCCTCGAATATTTTAAGGGGTCAGTTCTAAACCTGTGTCTAGTCTCAGGATGACCAAAAGCACTGTTCTCTTTGGTGCAAAAATCCCTTCCAAGAACAAAGAACCAGAGATAATAATTATTTTTTCCAATGGTTGAAATCAACTGGGAGAACGTTTGTTTCAATATGCAGTTACAAGCACCAATCAGAAGACTTCAAGGGTTTCAATCAATGAGAGTGACCAGAGAGTAGCTCTCACTGACACCAAGAGAAGTGGACGTGAACACCTCCAAGCTTCATTTGACTACACAGTCTCAGCATCCAAACCAGCCAATGGGCCACCACATAGCAAATCCTATTATTGTTTGGGTGCCTCAAGATGAATGCAAACCTTTATGTGTGCCATTACTTGGTGTTCTAGGGAGCACCCCTGTGGGACTTTATCAAGAGTTCCTGGCCCTAGCTTGGCCAAGGAGTGAAATATGCTAAGGGCATCAAGATATTGAACATTAAGGGCTACAAATGTCTTATCTAGTCTATTTTGCTCACAGAACAACGCGCACTTGCTGTATATTTCACAAATGTACCCTCTACTTTCATTTTCATGCCGTCTAGCCACAGCCTCACCATGCCATCACCACCTTCCCACACATTTACTTTATTTGCACGTTTTATTCTCCTCTATAAAATACATACATACTAACAGACCCAATTCACATGGGAGGCTCCTAATTTTTGTAAGCCAAAATTTGTTTTATTTTGTCTGCCTCTCGCCTAAAATTTGCTCTGCTTCAATGTAAGGGCCATGGGGAAAAACTGCTATTCCCTGATTTTTCAAACTCTCCCTCTTTCAAATTTCAAAATGTTGGCATATATGTAAATGTAAGTTTGTTAAGACACATTAAGGAAATCTTGTGACCATTTTAGCTAAAGTTGATGAATTCAATATATTATTATTTTTCTCTGAATAAAACAAAGTTTAAAGTGACGCTATAGTTAGGTATGGTAATATCTTAATTTGCATTCATAAAAATCTTGTAAATTCATGGAAAAAAACAAAGGTTAAAGGGATGTTATAGCCAGGTGAAAATGTTGTTTAAAACATATCATTTTAAACTAACAAAAGCACTGAAGTTCATCAGTTATTCATCTCAAGTAACTATATCTCGTGCCCTAAGGTAACTATAACTTGCAATCTCAACATGCACAGTCTTGTCATCAATTATGTCATTTCAGATTTTGTAGTGATGTTATTAATGATGGCATAGATCATGTCATGAGTGATGTAATATGTAGGGTAGTTACCAGTGCATGACGAAGACACGAGTTATAGTTATCTTAAGTCACGAGTTATAGTTACTTGAAATACTGAAATGGTGAATTTCAGTGGTTTTGTTAGTTTAAAATGGTGGGTATAAACGCATATTTTCTCCTAGCTATAATGTTCCTTTAACCTTTGTTTTTTCAGTGGATTTCCAAGGTTTTTGTTAATGGAAAATAAGATATTATTACTGTACTGAACTATAATGCCACTTTAATGGGTTTTTTTTTCAGTGAATTTCTAGGGTTTTTCAAAGTAAAGTATTATTTTATTACGATACACAAAGGCAACCCCATTGTTTGCACTGCGTGGAGAGGCACTGCAACCAACCCCTCACATGCAGCAAACCCCACACCATGTGCAACGTGGGATTGGCCAGGCCCTGCAACCAACTCTCCTTGGATGGCCTTTGTTCATGTGCAGCATTGAGTTTGCTGCTGGTCCATGGCCTGTGGCCAGGCTCTATGTCCAACTCTACTCGGGTAACCAACCACATGCGGTACACGGCCTTCGGCCATGTGTCTTGTGTGGTTGGCCATGGACCAAGCCCTGTGCCCAACACCCGCTGGTGCCCAACACCCTGCTGCACACAAACCATGCAAAGCGGGGGATTGAGCTCAGGGCCTGGTGCCTAAACTCCCGCAGGTGAACATTGCTGAATATAAGGGGTGTCATTTTAAGGAACACAGACCTACTGATTTTGTCAAAGGATTCGAACACCAAAATATAAAATGTGGGCCTATTGGCTTTATGAAAGGAGTAAGAATATCAACATATGTAAAATGTATTGTCTTTGTGACCAATAATTAAAATGAAATGTATATTTCATTAATTCACACGGTTCAATGTTTAATAAAAGTAATTATTGCTATAACAATAATAGAGCTTGAAAAAAAGAGAACCATCAACATGTCTCTGGGACTTTTTTCTAACATTTTTCAAGCTGCAAAGTGCAGCCATAGAACCGACCACAAGAGGGCTCTGCACTCCAGCTGAAGAGCATAGAGCGCCAGCTAGGAGTGTTTTAAAAAATATGGTAAGCTCTCCAGGGGTCATGGATTCAATGAACCAGGAGACTTACTGTTATTTTTTTGATGTTGCTGGGGTGCTGCTGCACTGCCTGCAGCAACCTCCCCATTAAAAAAATGTTTGGTGGTGCACCTGCCTCTTCAAGGGACTCTACAAGAATGAAAATATATTAAGTTACTACCCTGGGGAAATATGCAGTGCTTCTTGCTAGGAGCAGTGAATAATAAATGGGTGGCTCCTGCTACTCATTCATTATATATATATATATATATATATATATATATATATATATATATATATATATATATATATATATATATATGTAGGATGTCCTGGTGTCCACTCAGGACACCCAGATGCTTATTTTTTGGTGGTGGCTGCAGGGGGAGCCTCAGGGCCCCCTAGGCTCCATAAGCTCCCTTGCCAGCAGCCATGCTGGGTGCCGGCGGGAGCCAGCAATTCTTCTTATTTTACTTAAATATATTGGGGAGGAGGTTGTGAAGGCCCCCCTCCCTGAGCATTTACAGGCCCCAAGTGCCCCATCACCCGGGGCCATATTTTTTGTTGTATGGAAAGTAGGGCACACTGCCCAAATCACCGATTCTTCATGTGCCCAGGGCCAAAGTCCCTTTTTAAGAGGGGGGCACGGCACCCCTTCCCAAGCTAATACTGACCCTCAGTACACCATCTCCCGGGGCCTAATATGGGAGCCCTGGTGCCCACCCGGGGCATCCATAAGACAACGTTCGGGGCAGGGGGAAGAGCCCCAGGGGACCCATGGCACCGTCAGCTCCCCACATGCATCCATACTGGGTGTAGCGGTTGTCAGCATTGCTCCCGCCTGGCGGAAGCAGGTATTTTTCTATGCTCCCACCAGGTGGGAGCGATCTCCGCTTCCCTGCCCGCAAGAGCACGGGCAGGGAAAAAATATGCATGCTCCCACCCAGTAGGAGCATTTTTGCAACTCCCGCCGGTGGGAGAGCACATTTTTCTTCACCCACCGCAACATTTGTTTCCATGTTGTGGTCAGTCAGAGTGCTCACTCGAGCCAGGTAGCCAAGAGAAAAAAAAGATCCCCATGCCAATCAGAAGACTTTGCTTTTTGAAGTTGTGCATGTGGGACTCCTGCAAGAGTCCTGCAAGCCCAATCGTCAAGCTATACGAATATTTATAACCTTAATTTCCCAAAAACAGCTGAATGGCTTTCCCCCAAATCACAAAAAGTACGCTTCCTAGACCAAGATGTAGCTTCTTGCCAGATCTGGTGTAATTCCGTTCTGTCATTTTAGCTGTAGCGCGTTCCAAAAATATTTATGGAAATTGCAGGGGATTTTGCGTTTTAGAACTCCACCCTCCCCCCACACACACTTGAAGGATCACTCCTAAATTTTCCAGGATGGAATCAAGCAGGAAAGGCACTGTTTTGGAAAGTTTCGTGAAGATTCGTCAAACCCCTCCAAAGATATTAGCAAACCAAAAAAAAAATTCCTATGAGATAGATAGATAGATAGATAGATAGATAGATAGATAGATAGATAGATAGATAGATAGATAGATAGTAGACTTCAGTGCTTACTTCACCTGGGCAGGAACAAGGACACCAGTGGTGACAAGGAGCCGGGAGAGGGATTATGGATTCCTTGCCACTGGTTTCTAGTCACAAAAGTGAAATGCAACCAGCTCGTGCCAGCCTCTGAAACCGATCAAGCTTGACATCTGTTAATACGCGCAGCGCGTGTCACAACAGGCCCGGCACCCGTCACTTACTGACCCGAGTGAGAGCGCAGCCCCTCCGAGCCCTCCACAACAGGTGCTCGGGGAGACAGTGATCCTCGAAGCCGCACTCCGTCTGCTGCAGTGGAGGCTAAGGCCGAGCAGCCCGATACACATCTACTCTCACACACCAGGCGTTAAAAGCCTGGATTGTCGAATGTGACACAGAGGGGCTGCACGCGAAGGGCTGGATTGGATGACAGAGGGCATGACGGGGCTGGCCGGCAGCCACCGAGGAGAAACAACATCTGAGGGCAGCGCCGCGCGTGCACGCGGGCTAAAAGATCTCCAGAGAGACTTCTGGACGCCTGCGAAGTATTTCATTTTCAGTTACAGCCATAGACCAAGCGAGTGCCTGGAAGCGTGCTTCAAGCAGACAGCGAGTACAAAAAGACAGGACCAGCGCCACTGGGGCTTATTCTGCTCAGTGTTAACGCCTAAAAAGTCACATATGTGGGAGCCTGCAAGACTCGTCTCGAAGCAAGGGTGTGAGAGATTAGTGTAGTACAAGCGAAACCCTAAGGGGATTTAATTACACATCAGAAAGATAAAAAGTAAGCAGAACATTAAACAGGAAAACCCTAATGCCGTATTTACTAAATGTTTCAATGGCAGATGCGCGACTCAAAGCTATTTTGTGCAGAAAGTCATGCGGTGCCCAGACCTCTTCACACCAAACCCCTGCTAATCTGTGCAAAAGGGGCCTGGATGGGACAGGCTAGTGCAAAAGCTATAGATTTTGTGCCCCCCCCCCCCCCTTCTACTACAATATGATCTGGCTCTGTCCCAAATCCTAATGCCTAGTTAAAGTTAGTGCAAGCAAGGGGCACATAGATGTGCCTACGTGTAACATGAACGCTTTACAAAAAGCACACATTTTACCAGGCGGACCCCTGTGTGGCAGTCTGAATGTAGGAATGTGTACTGGAGGGCGCACCTCGAGTGTAAACCCTAGGCTGGACACAGCTGGCTCACCTTGGCTAACATATTCAATTTTCAACTATACTAATTCACCACTAATCCTTTATGGGTTCCAGAGTAGCGTGCTACTCGCCAATAAAGCGTCTCAACACCCCATCAGGGTTACAAGCGCTATATAAATGCAAACCTTTTTCCCTTTCTACCCTCCCCAACCCTTCTCAATCCAAATAACTGACTAACATATCCACCACTAAAATTACTTTCATGTTTCACCATAATAATTCAACACTAATACTTCTGGGTTCCAGAGTAGCGTGCTACTTGCGCTTCAAAACCCCATCAGGGGTAGCAAGCGCTATATAAATACAAACCTCTTTCCCTCTTCTATCCCGCCACCTACCCTTCTCTACCCAAATAACTGAATAACATGTCCACTAATCAAAGTTACTTCATTTTTTACTAGACTAATGTTCAACACTAATCCTTAATGGGTTCCGGAGTGGCGTGCTACTCGCCAGAAAAGCGCTTCAACACTCATCAGGGGTAACAAGTGCTATATGAATGCAAACCTTTCTTCCCTTTTATCCCTCCGCTATCCTTCTCACTCCAAATAACTGACTAATATCCACCACTGAAACTACTTTCATATTTTCACCATATTAATTCACCACTAATCCTTGATGGGCTTCCAGAGTAGCATGCTTCAACACCCCATCAGGGGTAACCAGCGCTATATAAATACAAACCTTTTTTTCCTCCTCTATCCTTCTGCTATCATTCCAAATCCAAATAACTGCCTAACCTATCCATCACTTAAAATGTACTTGCATGTTTCACTATACTAATTCAACACTAATCCTCTATGGGTCCCGGAGTAGCGTGCTACTCGCCGAAAAAGCGCTTCGACGCCTCGTCAGGGGTAGTAAGCGCTATATAAATGCAATTACAATACAATACAATACAATAGAGGGAGGCGCAGCGTCATACAGAATACCCAGATGGAGTGCCAGTACCACAGGCGAAGTCGGTGGTCTGAAGGAAAATCCATGCATTCGTGGACAGAATATTGTGTCAAAAATATCCAGGACCAAAATATCGAGACAGTAAGTGCAAATAGGTAAGTATAAATGTACTATTTATAACTCCACATCTATGTACCTTCAAGATATATATATATTGTCATGGTACACACATTAGGAGCTAAGTATAGTAAACCTTTGCTTACCCAGTAAAACCTTTTTTTACAATATTTTTGTCCTCTATTCTGGACACGATATTTTGGACTCAATATTTTGTCCAAAGGCCGGTGTCGTCACCAGGTGACTCTTGCTAAATCTGATGCTTCGCTATTTTCTGTTCTTCATGCACCAGGAAGGTGCTGTTTGCATGCAGTGCACCATTGCAAGAAAGAGTAGATCTGGGACCAGATGTCTGCAGGTTGCCAATGCCGTTGTGGCAAACGTTAACAAGAAATCACCACCTAAAAACATAACCAAAGCATTAGTGCCTGCTTTACCCACAAGGTCTCCTCCCAGGGTCCTGGAGACTGTATAATTCCAGGCCACGTTAGGGGCTCGCACTCCATCCATGTATCCCAAAGTGCATCACCACAGGGGCCTAAGACCTGTATCACTCACACTGCCAGGGTCTCACCCCTTGCTTCTTCCTCAAGGCTTGCACTACATCTATTACGTGCCTATGTCTTGCTGATGGACAAAAGTCTGAGTCACAGGCACTACAAGCAAAAGGCATTCTGTCTTTCCGTTGGGCTTGGAAAGTTGACAGAGTAAGCCACGACTACAGAAATGGAAAGTTTGTTAGAGGGTGGTCAGCTAATATCTGTGAATTATCTTATGCGGCTGGTAGCGGATGTCCAGCTAGATTGTTTATTCCAGACTTGACTTCAAGAGCACAGATAAAGTCAACTTTATATAGAGGATGCTCAGTATGGAGGCAAATGCAGCTGAGGCAGCTTCAAAATGCTGTAGTGAGTGACTATCAGTTTAGAAGTTTGACCAAGGCACTCATTACGAGAGTCCCATTCATTTCAATGGCAGAAGTTACTAGCCCCATTAGATTCATGAGATCCGCTGGAATGTTATTGATTTTGGTATTTTAATCTATAGACTTCAAATAAAATCTGAGAATGCAATCCCAGGGAAAATGAGGATTTACCAAGAGAAATCAACCCCAGAATGATCTTATTTCTTAGTGGATCCTGAGAGTCCAGGTTGTAATCCCCCTGTAACCACATCTCAGAGTTACCTGGTATCTGTAAATATAGGGATGGGGTGGGGAGTGACCAGCAGATCGGTGGGCTTACCGTAATGAGGTCCAGAGAAGGCATTTTACATGAGGGGTTCTCTTTAAGACTATAAGACAACAGTAATAACTTGTCTACTATAATATGCTTCTCAATGCATGTCTGCCATTTCCAAGCGCTGTAAGCAGCATGTGTTACAATTAGACAAATTAGGGTAGTCAATTTACCGACCTCTGAATTATGGAAGACTTAGCCAGCCAGGATGGAATTCAAACACCTGACCTGCACCTCACCACATTTCTCAGTAGCAAACAGTCAAATCACTGAGCTATCCTGACAGCTTAACTTTAGAATGCATGGGCAACAGTGCAATCTTAGCTCTGCAAAGTTTACATAGTACTGCTAGGGTGCAACAGTACTACATACTGACCTGGAAGCTGGTGCTCCCTCCACCCTAGAGTTTAGGAGGGTGGTGACAAGATGGAACGGCAACAATCCTGGCACAGGGAACAACCAGCACCACACCTTGCTGGCACCAGTCCGCATTTCTGAGCTGATACACATTTTTCTAGCTAAGTGAGGTGTGAATTGCAAGACAATGGCTAGACACCAGCTACTGCTGTCGGATCACACGCTTAACCTGCCAAGAAGTTTTACATAATATAAAATGTGTCACCACTGTTTGATATAGCCGATGCCAAATGAGCAGATATTAATACCGCCTTAAACAGACTAAAAGGGGCATAATACACAGCAGCAAAGGCACCAGACAGCTGTTGCACAATATTGTATGCGTATATGTAGCGCATGTACACCAACAGGGGAGTCTCTAGGCACTATTGTCAGACTATGGATGTTGATTGCTACCCAGCTCCATCCTACTCGTCAGGAAGCACTGTCAGCCGGCGAGCAGAGACACGAGGACACGTGTGCATAAGGACACTTTATTCAGCTTCATCCAGTTTCTTCTGTGTCAGAAGAAAGTGGGCCTTATACATGCATAACTGACCATACCCTCGGCGATGCTTTGCTCATAAAATCTGGCATTAGCTAAGACCTTTTGATTTTATGAAATACATATATACTTACTTATAGGTATAGGGGCTTTCAGCCATCCCTTCCAACCATTCGTCTGCTGTGTCATTCACATTTTTCTTCAACCCACTTCAGCCATTGGCTAGCTTCACTGTGAGTGACAGCATTCTGCCCTTTCAGAAGGAGCACATCCACAAACAAAGTAGTTCATTTAAGAGCCAGGTACTCCTAGGGCAAAGTGTGCTTTTTGAGCCCCAAAAATATACTTGCTGATTTATGGTTGACCAGCTTCCCCAAGGCTAACATTTTGCAGAAAACAGGAAAAAAGCATTGAAAAAGCCAAACGACTGGTAGCCAACATCAGAACTATTGACTTTGCCTATGCAGGTTTTCTAGGTTTGGTATAGGCATCTTTCAATATCTGCCAGAGCTCATGAGAGCACACTGAGAGGGAAGTTTGGTCAACTGTCTTCAGCGATTGGCTTGTTGGGTGAAATGCTTTTTGGTTCGGTGGGGGCTTCCTACAGTTTTGTACCAGACACGATAGTTTAACGTGCACGCCTCACTTCCTCAGAACAACCGCAGCCCTCAAGACGTCAAACTTGCTTAGGGGCATCACTGGTTGCTGTGCAAGCAGCATTACCTGATAGGATTCGCAATCATTCCTCCTCGTCCCAGTCCTTGCTCAGTGAGGTTGTAGGTGAGAGGGTAAGGAACCAAATAAAATTAGTCTAACTCACCTATCCACAGGGCTGACTTACTATGGCGTTCTAAAAGGTGCGCAGCCCATATGGGGGTAAAGGTGGGGGTCGAGAGAGAACAGCCTTGACCTCGAAGTCACCTGGTCCAAACAAGTTTATACATCTTTCTTGGAGATCCCCTTCCTAGCCCCTCCCCTCCCCCTTAAAGGTTGACTTTACTTGCGGAGTTTATGACAGCCACTGATCCATGTGCATTAATAAAAATGAGTTAACACGGCATGCCTGGCGATAGCAACAGCGCCATCAACGTCACCAAAGCAGATACAATTCCTCAACCAGTAGTGTAGCTTGCATGCTTTAGGCGCTGGTGTAAGCAAGGACATGGACCCTTGGTCTGCCACTGTAGTAGTAAAATATAGCAAATATCAGGGTTCAATGGTCGGTGCCACTGCAAACACAAGATGATGGACGGAGTGCTGAAACTTTTCAACCACTCACCCCCAGTCACAGATCTTGGTTTAATCCATAGTTCATTTGCTCACTATGCCACCCCAGTCATAAGCATATACGTCTTGACCCTGTTCCTCATGGGAACAGTCCGGCCCGAACTGCCAGGCCAGGTCCTCCCTGGACCGGAAACAAGCATCCTGGGACCGGTTTTGGGGCATCACCCCTCATCAGCCAGGCTAGCTTGAATCCAGTGGCACAGCGAGTAAGGGACCCACGTCCGGGCATACCCTTGTCCACTCCAGCACCAATAGTGTCCCCTTCATCAACTTGGACTCAAACCGAGAGAAGCCACAACTCAGTGCTGGCAGAGAGTTCATGTTAGTCCACAAGACACCAATGTAGGGGACCCATAACATGCGCCCTGACAACCGCTGCGTCACGGACGTGTTTGCCGCTATCCCTTTACCACTTCCTGATGCATCCTGACGTGCATGCCTCTCGCCGTCTCCGCCTGCTGCACCCTGGGCAGTGGACACGCACGGGCAGAACTCTACCTACACCCGCTGATACGAACTTCAGACATGGCGACTGCACTGCATGCATCTACCACATGGCACTACCTGGACAGCAGCCTTGCGCAATGTGATGCCCCCCTCCCGCCGTACAGTGTGTTGAGAGAGCCCCCGAGATTCCCTGCAGGGTGCATCCTAGAGGGCTGCAGGGGAACACATGGACCTGGTGCGTCCTGGGCATCATGTGAGCACCGAGCTTTGCAGACATCCACCACTTGCGTAGCCCTACCTGCACACCGCTTGATAGGACATATGCACCGAGTATTCCATTCCCCCACTGTGTGCAACATCCTAGGACACGCGCCGGGAATTAACGCAGCCACCAATCACAGCACTCGAACTCACATGCATGAAAACTCATCACTCGCGCACCGCCCCTTGCACACGTGGATATGTGCACCCAGGCACACATGCACCAACCACACATTCACCAACCACACTTGCTGCACGTTGGTACTTGTGCGCCCTCCTCTGCATGTATCACCCGCTTGCATCCGAACACACAGCTGCAGCAGGGAACGTGCACCAGGCGGAGCATGCATCCTGCGCGTGCTGCACCCTAGGCACGCGAACAGTGCGGCCACTCTACATGCTTTATCAACTGGAATGTCAGACAGCAAACAGCACTTCCGCGGAACCCTCTCACCCAGCGGCTTTCTCTCCAAACAATCGTGAAAGTGGCGAGTGAGTGAATAGGCAGTAATTGTAATTAGATTTATATAGCACTTACTACCCCTGACGAGGCGTCGAAACGCTTTAACTGATTAACGTGCAGTTTGTAGTACCAAGAGACCAGAGCTCCAGTCCTGGCTTCACCAAATGAGCAGGAAATGTGTTAAATGACGAAAGTTACACACCTGGACAGTCTAACTGGCAGCGTGAATACAAGAAAGTCGCACACATAGGCTGCGTCAGTTGTCTCATTCCCATACGTTTGAGTGGAGTCTCACCCCCTGACAGATTCCGTTGCCCCATGCATGCTCTTAAGTGGAGTCTCACACCCTGACAGTCACCGTTGCCCCATGCACTTAGTGAAGTCTCACACTTAGACGTCCTCAGTTATCGATTGCACTTGAATATGATCTCACATCCTGGCAGCCTTCGTTGCACCATGCACTTAAATGGAGTCTCACACCGTGACAGTCTCCACTGTCCTATGCACTTAAGTGGAGTCTCACACCCTGACAGCTTCCGTTGGCCCACATGCACTTAACTCGAGTCTCTCACTTACATATCTGCTGACACTTACACTTAAGTGGGTTCTCACACCTAGGCAGCCAGTTAAGCGGAACCTCACATCTGAGGATCTTTAACGGTCCTACGCACTTCAGTGGAGTCTCACGGCGGGTCAGGCTCAGTGCCCTCATATACTTGAACTGAGGCACAACAAGAAAGAAGTGCGGGCATCACAGGGTTTGTGAAATGCCCACTACCCTCAGCGCCGTGCCTGCCCTCTCACACATGCAAACACCTTTCGAGTGCCCACTCACCGGCCGGGCGGGCAGCAGCACCAGCAGTAGGCAGGGGGCCCAGAGCAGGGTCGTCACAGCCATCCTCCAGATGGACTCAAAGGGTGTTTTCTGGGTTCAGTGGAGTTTAGAGCAGGGGCACCGGTCACAAGAAACAGGGCTGTGCGGGAAGGGCTCTCACAACTGCGGAGGGAGCTCGGCTGGAGTCGCAGTCACGGGGATGGTTGATGCACTCGGCGGTCGGTGCACAGGTCTGTCCGGCTCGTGCCGCTGTCAGCAGGTTGGTCGCCTCAGCTGGGGTCCGGTAGCCTCGGCTCTGTCAGGAGTATTATGAGAAAGCCGGAGCCTGCAGCGGCCTTTATAGGAGTCAGCGCGCCACACCTCTTTGCCTTACATTGGGAGCATGCCCTCCCCTTACACCTCCCTCTGACATCACCAGCAGGGCTGTCAGCTTCTGTGACATACTGTACACACACGGAACGGCAGCGCCCACACATGCAGCAGCCACAGACTGCCGCACACACTACACTACACCGACAAGACACACATACAGACTAGACGCACAGAAACATCGCGCATGCACACAGACATACTATACCGACACTAGAAAGACACACTGACACATACAGACTAGACGCAGGCAAACATCACGCACGCACACCGACATGCCATACAGCCACTAGAAAGACACACTGTCACCCACGTCCCATACGCATACACACGTACAGGATAATACACATAGACATGACACACGCACACAGACAGACACGATCACAGATATCAGACATGCAAACTGGCACACACGCAGAGCAGATCAACATCAAACACAACGTGTCTCGCCCATATACAGACACACTGATAAGACACAACACCCACATACATACTTGCTAGGTTAACAAGATACAGAGACATCAGGCACAGAGACTCACACAAATCCCATAGACACACATCCAGACAGCACAAGCATAGAGACGTGCACATATGCATCAGACACACATTGTTTCTCTCACACACAAATATACACTGACAAGAGAGCACAAACATGACACACATATCAACACAGACAAGAGAAAGACCGACTCACATTGTCGGATACATACCAAAGACGTAGTCACAGCTAGGATAAACCACACACACGTACATGAGATTCGCAACAAGGGGCGCAGCCAGTGCAATGCACCGGGGCCCAGAGGTGTGAGGGGGGCCAACTATAGCAGCCCTTTGAGCCCTGAGAGGGCACCTATATGATCATGCTGGAGCAAGATGAATAAGCATTAAAGAAGCCTTTACATTTTGTTTTTATGTTGTCACATTTTCTGGACATTCAAAGACAGAGGTCAAATGTCAGTCTAGCCTTCTGACAAATTATTGCTTATTCTTTTAACATGGAGACTGGTGTTTACTTTTCTTTCACTTACAACAAAGTTTGAGGATTTTATAAAGTGAACAGTGTGACAAACTTGCTGGTGTGAAAGAAAAGTCTGCATGATGCTGATTTCTTCCAGCACAACAGCATTTAAATACCTATAAATGAACAGTGCAACTATTTCAAAATAAATAAACATTTAGGAAAGAACAAATGGGGAGCTTTTTTTTCAAATTTTGAATTTCATGGAAAGAAAGATTTTAATAGGATCAAAACAAATCAAGACACTTTTCTTAGTGATGCATAAATGGGGATGCACAAATGACAAAAATTTGCTGAAACCAAATTTCCACACATTATGGTTTGTGTGCTATATAGTTTTATCAGTAAAAGTGTATGTCTCTGCAATTTAGTGGTCATCTCAATTGAAAATGTGCTGTCTGTTAATGACAGTGGCTACCACACCATGCTTTATTAGTATATTTGTGACAGTGTCAGTCGCGGCCTGTGCAGGTAAGTGCGATGGGGCGGTGCAGGAGCGGGGCGGGGTGGGAGGTGGAAGTGACAAATGATGGAATAAGTAAAATAAATAAATATATAAAAGCATTTATCTTGCACTCGCTGCGATGCGGCGATCGCAAGGTAAGTGGTTTTATTTATTTATTTTATTTTACCTATTCCATCGTTTGTCACTTCCACCAGCCCCGCCCCGCCTCACCGCGCTTATCTGCACAGGCCGCCACTGGACAGTGTGCTCTTAAATACTACACCAGCTACATAACACATCATTCCCTCTCTCCTGCTAAATGGGCATGGCCCATTTGTGATACTTGTTCTTTGTGTGATGCTTGTATTTATCAGATTTCTTTGAGTTCACTGCCTAGAAGTGTCATAGGAGCTCTTACAGCACAGGGAGCTTGCTGCTAGCTCCGTCATATTACCTCAACTGCAGGAGTCAGACTCCAAGCAGCAGAATCTACTGAAGCACGTGTAGCAGTTGTCTAAGGCTGCTCAGTACACGCGCAGTGAGGCAAAGGTCTTATTGCGCTTTCACTGAATGGCCAAGCAGTGAGAATTCTCACTTTTTAAAATGTGGAGTGCGCCATTTACCCCAGGCTACCTGGCATCAGCAGAGGTCAAAGAAGAAGTTATGCCCATGCTGCTGGGTGGCATCTGAAGACAAGACAGTCTCAGTAATCCCTGCATTCTGTCTGATGGGCAGAGGGTAAACTACAGCAGTTAGGTAAAGAACATAAACTTACTTAGGATAGAGTGCTAGACTGGGAAAATGAATGATTTGAGAGTTGTTTGTTTCATTTTATGCAAAAGAATGCACATATAAATCTAAAACAAGTTCTTGGCATCGCTATTACACAATTCTTCCCTCTTAAAACCAGATGTAGGACTAGTTATCCATCTCAGATCTGTCGAAACCTGCCAGAATCTCAGAAAACAAGATGTTGCTCCCCAGAGTGGGGTACCAGAGAGGGGTAACTAGAGTAACTGTTATACAAAGTATTGTAGTAGAAATGGGCATGCCAACAAATTAACAGGGAGAGCCAAGGCAAGGCACGAACTGAACAATAGGAACATTTAGCATGGAAATCATGGAACAGATACTATTTAAAAATATGATGAAGTGTGTCCAAAATTCAAAAAAAGAATATTTCTTTGACACTTGTTTCACCTTGGCACAGATTTTATCTGTCAGGAGTCGGGCCGTGTAGCACCTACCTAGCCGTTGATTCCTACAACTCCCATGAGGCCCAGGGAGAGGGCGGAGTCACGCGTCTATAAGACGACGCATTGAGCGCACAACCAGCGTGCGTAATTCTAGTGGCAGGGAAGAGTTTACTTTCCTGGTGTACGGCGGCAGCATCGAGGTGTGCTGCGGGGTCTTCACCGGCTGGAGGAGATCCACTACATTCACGAGCACGGCGCAGGCGGCGGTGTACCATACCGCGGAAGCCCGTCGTTGCTGGACGGAGGTCCAAATCCTGGAAGGACTCGGGAGAGTTTTCTGTTTCTTTTTGGAATTAGCCTGATCGGAGGAGGTCAGGTGAGCGGACTCACGCGGTGAGGGCGGCGGTGTGCTAAACCGCGGAAGCCTAAAAAACCGTGAGCATACTTTGCTATTACTATTGGTGTAGACTCCTAGGGCGGCGGTGTACTAAACCGTGGAAGCCTTTTTCTTTCGTTGTTCTCCAACACATCCTCACTGGTGGGTGGCGGTGCTGTAACCGCAGTGGTGTCTAACTTACGGGAAGGAGGAAACCTTGTTTTCTATTTCGGTTGTCCTTTGGAAGAGAGGGGTTGTGTCATTGGCGATAACTTTCTTGCTCATGATTCTAGGATGTCGGGAGGCTTTTCGACAAACAACCTACCCTCATGTGAAGCCCTTACGGGGCCATTTGTATAAAGGCTGCTTGAGACAAAAGGTATATGTTAAAAACAGTAGCGAGATTTATTGAGAGTAGTGAGGTTTCAACACCTGTTATTCATTATTGTTATTCTCTTTTTTCAGGTTCTCATCCCAGCTGTTCCTACCCCTTCCTATCCCTCACCTGATCGCCCTATTTCTCTGTTATATATACATTGGAGTATGGGGATGTCAGGGGTGGAACCATTATTGCTTCATCCGGACCCTGAGGAGTACCCAATCCTGACAGAATTACGCACCCAAGATACGATACCCCTCCCGGTCCGGGGGTAGCAATAGATGGCGTCCCTAGACGATGTTGTACAGGCCCTGGCGTTAGTGCAACAGGAACTTGCGGCTTCCAGGTTAGAAACAGCGGCCTTGAGAGAAAGGGTAGACAGGCTGGCTAGAAACCCTTTTGATGCAACGGTCTCTAGCACCCCACAAATACAGGTTACGGTTCCTCCTCCCATACCACTGGCAAGCCCAGAGAGGTATGCAGGGGATCCGCAGAAGATCCAGGTCTTTCTTACACAGGTGTTGCTTCATTTCTCCTGCAGGCCTTCATCATTTCCAAATAACCACTCCAGAGTGGCTTTTGCAATCTCATACATGATCGGAGATGCCGCCAATTGGGCAGTTCCTTTGGTAAGGAACAATGACCCGGTGTTGTCGGATTGGGAAGCGTTCCGATCCGCGTTTGAACATGTGTTCGACAGACGAACTACTACTTTCAGTGCGGACCGGGAACTCCTTGAGCTGCGACAAGGAAAGCATGATCTGGTCACGTACCTCACTTCCTTCAATCGTTTGGTGGCTGAAGCTGCGTGGCCCGAGGAAAAGAGAATGTCTCTTTTCTATCAGGGGTTGCGAGAAGAACTCAAGGATGTTATTGCCCAAATAGATCCCCAGCCTGGTTCCTGTGCTGATCTCATCAGTTTGTCCTTACGGTTGGATGGTAGGATGTATGAGAGAAGTAGCGAAAGGTCTAGAGGGGAGAGAATGTTTTACAGGTCAGACAAGACCTCCAGGAAGGAGGCTGTTACCACCGATAATCACAGCGAACCCATGGAGGTGGGAGCCATCCGAGCACCACTTTCGCGGAGTGAGAGAGAGAGCCGACGTATACAAGGGTTGTGCATGTATTGCGGGAAAAGAGGACACTTTGTACGTGAGTGTCCCTCCAAACCAAAGGCACCAGGACCATTGTACCGGAATAAGAAAGCAGCGGTGTCGGTGTTGAGCAATGGGTCAGGGTTGTCAGTGGAGCCTCCTCCCCTTGGCTTGGGAGAAAGAGAGTGGAAAATACCGTCTTTGTCGAGTACCAAAGTTAGGGACACCGAATCCCACATAGTGGTGGCGGTGGGACTAGAAACTCAGCATCAGGTACACCAGGTGTTAGCCATGCTAGATTCGGGGGCCACGGGGAATTTTATTGATAGCGGGTTGGTGAGGCGACTAGCTATCGGTAAGGTAACTCGTGAGACCCCTGAGGAAGTGTTCGCGGTGGATGGGAAGCCGCTCAAATCAGGTCTAGTTACAGAGCAAACTGAGACCTTAATAATCTCCATAGATGATGGAGTTAGACAACATGTGGAGGACATCTCATTGAATATCATAGAAGCCCCCAGTATGAGGTGATATTGGGCATGCCATGGTTGTGGCGTCATAACCCTACGGTAGATTGGAGACATAAGACCATTAAGTTCTTGTCTAGGGAATGTGAGGAACACTGTTTACAGGGGTACGAGTCTCAAGCTGCCGCTTTGTTACACCCATTTTGCGCAGCCACAGCGGCAGAGAAGGAGGTCGTATTACCAGAAGAGTACACGCAGTTTGAGGAAGTGATCATGTAAGACTCAGGCCGAACAACTCCCACCTCATCGGGCGTACGACTGTCAAATCGATCTGATTGAGGGAGCCACCATTCCAGCATGTAGAGTTTATGCGTTATCAGAGCCGGAAACCCAACATCTTAGAAAATACCTGGACCATTTCCTAGATATAGGTTTCATTCGACCCTCACGATCTCCTGCAGCTTCCCCTCTTTTCTTTATATCGAAAGCGAGTGGAGAGCTTAGAGCGTGTTGCGATTACAGAGCGCTGAATAAAATTACAGTTCGTAATCGCTACCCTTTGCCTCTGATACCAGTTCTGTTAGATCAGGTGCGTGAAGCTACCATCTATACCAGATTAGACCTGAGAGGGGCGTATCATTTGGTGCGCATCAGAGAAGGTGACGAATGGAAGACAGCGTTTAAAACGCGATATGGGTTGTTTGAGTATACTGTGATGCTGTTCGGGCTGTGCAACGCCCCAGCGGCTTTCCAGTATTTTTTGAATGACGTTCTAAAAGAATTTGTGGACCACTTTGTGGTAGTGTATATCGATGACATCCTCATATACTCTGTGTCGGTCGATATACATCACAGTCATGTCATGTGGGTCTTGGAGAGGCTGCGTGAGCACCATCTGTTCTGCAAACTTAGCAAGTGTGAGTTTGGGGTTCGTGAGGTGGAGTTTCTAGGGGTGATTCTGTGTCCGAACGGATTGAGTATGGCGGAACGCAAGATACAAGCCGTACAGAAGTGGCCCATTCCAACGTGCACTAGGGACGTTCAGTGTTTCTTGGGTTTTGCTAACTACTACCGCAGATTCATCATGAACTTCTCACAGGTGGCTGTCCCGATCACCCGGCTGCTTCGCAAAGGGGTTCCCTTTGTATGGACACCTGAGGCATCTGCGGCTTTTGGTCATTTGAAGGAGGCGTTTACCACCGCCCCTGTACTAACACATCCGGCAATGGGGGCTCCATTCATCGTGGAAGCCGACGCTTCAGATGAAGCCATCGGAGCCGTACTGTCTCAGAGGGATAAAGACACCGGACAACTCCACCCGGTGGCCTACCTCTCCAAGAAGCTAAGTGCAACAGAGAAGAACTACACTATTGCTGAGAAGGAACTGTTAGCAATCAAAAAGGCCTTCCAGGAATGGAGACATTACCTGATGGGAGCACGATATCCAATCACGGTGTATTCTGACCACCGCAATTTACAGTACATGAAGACGGCCCGTCATCTTACACAGAGGCAAATGAGATGGACCCTGTTTTTTGCGGAATATGATTTTGTCATTACCTTCCGGCCGGGCACTGACAATCGTAAGGCCGACTCCCTTTCTAGACAGGAATCTGTGGTAGAGAAACCAGCCTGCATCCCTGAAGCCATCATAGATCCAGCAAAGGTCATCTGTGTAATGCGAGTGGAGCGATTCCTGGCAGACGTGAAGAAAAATAGATCCACTGAGAGGTGGGAGAGATGGGCCCAGGAGGACGAAGCTCGGAGCATAAAACAAGGCTTGCCTTTCCAGAACGGCAAACTGTACCTTTCCAATAAAACCCTACAGAAAGCCGCATATGAATGGTGCCATGTGTCTCCTTTGGCCGGGCATCCAGGAATCCGTAAAACCATCGATCTGGTACAACGGCATTTTTGGTGGAAATCGTTGGTATCTGATGTGCGTGCTTGGGTTGCGCAATGTGAGGTCTGTGCCAGGTGCAAGAGCGATTCCTCTGGGAAAAAGGAAAACTTAGGCCGATGCCAACTCCACACCTACCCTGGCAACACATGAGCATGGATTTCATCACAGGGCTGCCTGTGGATCAAGGATATTCCGCAATTTTGGTAGTGGTGGATAGCCTGACCAAAACAGGCCATTTCATACCGTGCAAAAGCCTCCCGACAGCCGGCCAGACCGCACAATTATTGATGGACAGAGTATTCAGACTACATGGATTGCCCAAAGTGATCGTGTCAGATAGGGGCCCCCAATTTATCGCCAGTTTCTGGAAGTCGTGGTGTAAGGCCCTGCAGATTGAATCGGCTGTTTCAACGAGTTTCCACCCTCAAACCGATGGACAAACCGAAAGGTTAAACCAGACCCTGAAGAAATATCTGCGTTGTTACGCCATGGAGGCACAGGACTCATGGGTGTCGTTGCTATGGATGGCGGAGTTAGCCTACAACAACGCTCTGCACAGTTCTATCGGGGTCTCACCATTCGAGGCGACTTTCGGATACAGCGCAAAGACTCTGCCCATTGATCTACCAGTAGACCTAGCCGACCAACCGTCTGTTCTAGCTCACATGAAGACACTACGGGCTATCCACAGGAAAACAAGGAAACACCTGGTGGAGGCCAAGTTGCTGTATAAGAAGTGGGAGGACAGACGCCGAATCGATGGTCCTGTGTATCAGGTTGGAGACAGGGTTTGGTTGTCTACTAAAAATATCAAGTTTAAGATGCGCAGTGTGTTCCACCCCAAGTATATTGGTCCATATAGAGTGGTACGTCAGGTGAACCCGGTGGCTTTCAAGCTACGGTTGCCTGCAAGTCTCCGTATCCATCCGGTTTTCCACTGCAGCCTTTTGAAGCCAGCTAGGGAAGCTAGGAGGCGGTCGCCACCTCCGGTCTCCTGTGAGGGCGGGCTGGAGTACGAAGTGAGAAGGATCCTGGACGCGCAGTATCGCAGGGGCAGGCTGTGGTATCTGGTCTCCTGGAAGGGGTACACCTCGGAGGACGATTCCTGGGAGCCGTGTGTCAACGTCCATGCTCCTGCGGCTGTGGCCGCATTTTATCGCAGGTGTCCC
Organism: Calotriton arnoldi; assembly: GCA_963921515.1. NCBI lineage: Eukaryota > Metazoa > Chordata > Amphibia > Caudata > Salamandridae > Calotriton > Calotriton arnoldi. Next base: position 143,928 of record CAWUFW010016349.1, read on the forward strand.
GGCAAACCAGGGTCTAGGAGGCGCTGGAAGGGGGGGCCTACTGTCAGGAGTCGGGCCGTGTAGCGCCTACCTAGCCGTTGATTCCTACAACTCCCATGAGGCCCAGGGAGAGGGCGGAGTCACGCGTCTATAAGACGACGCATTGAGCGCACAACCAGCGTGCGTAATTCTAGTGGCAGGGAAGAGTTTACTTTCCTGGTGTACGGCGGCAGCATCGAGGTGTGCTGCGGGGTCTTCACCGGCTGGAGGAGATCCACTACTTTCACGAGCACGGCGCAGGCGGCGGTATACCATACCGCGGAAGCCCGTCGTTGATGGACGGAGGTCCAAATCCTGGAAGGACTCGGGAGAGTTTTCTGTTTCTTTTTGGAACTAGCCTGATCGGAGGAGGTCAGGTGAGCGGACTCACGCGGTGAGGGCGGCGGTGTGCTAAACCGCGGAAGCCTAAAAAACCGTGAGCATACTTTGTTATTACTATTGGTGTAGACTCCTAGGGCGGCGGTGTACTAAACCGTGGAAGCCTTTTTCTTTCGTTGTTCTCCAACACATCCTCACTGGTGGGTGGCGGTGCTGTAACCGCAGTGGTGTCTAACTTACGGGAAGGAGGAAACCTTGTTTTCTATTTCGGTTGTCCTTTGGAAGAGAGGGGTTGTGTCATTGGCGATAACTTTCTTGCTCATGATTCTAGGATGTCGGGAGGCTTTTCGACAAACAACCTACCCTCATGTGAAGCCCTTACGGGGCCATTTGTATAAAGGCTGCTTGAGACAAAAGGTATATGTTAAAAACAGTAGCGAGATTTATTGAGAGTAGTGAGGTTTCAACACCTGTTATTCATTATTGTTATTCTCTTTTTTCAGGTTCTCATCCCAGCTGTTCCTACCCCTTCCTATCCCTCACCTGATCGCCCTATTTCTCTGTTATATATACATTGGAGTATGGGGATGTCAGGGGGTGGAACCATTATTGCTTCATCCGGACCCTGAGGAGTACCCAATCCTGACATTATCACTGCATTGAGAGGTGTTTAATAAAAGTGATAGTTTTTAAAAATGAACTTAGAAACATTCATGCCCTCATACCCCCACTCCAGAGACAACACCATTAGTGAACTAACAGGCAAGTTAGTTTTTATGTGCACTCTTTATGTAGACTATATTATTATTTTGCATGGAGCAACATTATAGTAGGGGTGGGCGATGAATTCTACTCTGCTCGCTGAGTTTGCCGAGTGTTTCCCACTCTGCTCCGCACAGAGCGCGGAGTTCCGAAAAACTCTGCGTAGCGGTGCACAGTCTTTCCTCTCTCGTGGCTCACCAACGTTAAGTTGGCGAGCGAGGAAAATCATACGCTAGACCACCTCCTGGCAAGATTTCTCTACGCTGGTGGTCGCGGCAGGTCGCTACCGCTCGTGTTGAGAAACCTGCCACTCTAATTGAGGAAGCTGCCGCTCAAGTAGAACATCTGCTCGAGTGGTAGAAAGAAGTTGCGCCCTCTTGCGCTTCATGTGGTGCCGTTCATGCTGATTTTACAGTGCAGGACAAACTCCTGGCACTAAAAATCAGAGCGAGCAGCGCAACTTACCTCACACCGCCACTTGTTGAACTCCACAGAGCGCGGCAGAGTTTTTTTGTCACTTTGCTGAATTCCGCGTAGCGGAACTCCACAAACTCCACCCAGGCCTACATTATAGCCCATTACAGTCAAACACAAGAGTTTTATGTACAATACACATCCTTATGTATTTCTAAGTTTTTTCATATGCAGTAATGAAAAAATACGAGGGAAGATAAAAGAATATAATTGTCTATAATCACACAATTTGTTCAAGTAGCCAAGCCAGGATTAATCCTAGTTTTTCTGGTATCACACTGTGTAATTTAGCCACTAGATTGGTGTCCTTTCTCACTCCTGTTTGACATAAACGTTTAATGGTTTGCCTTGCATTCTTGGTGCATGAGTATTGGGTAGCAGCAGAAGCCACAAGAAAGCTTAGCGCATTTTAGGGCTCAAACGCTAACGAGGAACTTGAGCTGAACCAGTGTCTAGCATCTGGCACAAGCCTTTAGTGGCTCATCCATCTTTAGACTTTATTCTGGGTATTTTGTGCCTGAAATATGTTTAAATGCTGCTGCCAGTGTGACACCTGTTTCATATGTGAGGATAACTTTGCTTACACAGCTGATGACCATCTTGTACCTGTGCTGCATGTGATGGAAATTTGATTGCTCCCAAATGCTCCAAATTGTGCATGGGTGTGGTTACATAGAGTCTTGGACTGCTGCTGCAGATGCTGTCCATATTCTATGTATGCGAGGGAAGCTTGCATTGTTTCTGACCAGATAGGTTTGTATTCTATGGGTGTCAGGGAAGCTTGTACTACTGTCCGGCACTGTACATGTTTTTTTTGTGGAAATATTGCAATGCATGTGAGTCAAGTTTGCATTCACGCCCCAGTGCTGTTCCTTATACTTATACCAAATCTGAAATCCTGCTTGTTCATTGTATCTAAGTGAGGCTTTAAATGGTGGTGCGTAGATCCACACTAGTTCCATGTCTGCAAAGGAAACTTGGAGTTTCCCTACAATACCACACTTGTTCTGTGTCTTTGAATGAAGCTTGAACTTGCTGACCCTGCAGTACCACACTTGTTCCAGGTCTTTGAAGGAAGCTTGCACTGGCCCTACAGTGCCACATTTGTTTCATGTCTTTGAAGGGAGCTTGGATGGCCCTGCAGTATCACATTTGTTCAATTTCTTTGAAGGAAGCTTGCAATGGCTGGCACTGCAGCATCACAATTGTCCTGTGCTTTTGAAGGAGACTTGCCCTGGTCCTGCATTACTGCACTTGTTCAGTGTCTTTCAGGGAAGATTATGGTGCTTTTGACCAGTGCTGTAGATGTCTTATGCATGTGAGCCAAGTACACCTGCGCACCTGCTCTCTGTGCTCTATTTCTGTGGTTTTGGCCCGACCAAAAGACTATTTTAGCTGTCTCACCAGCCTCATATTTTTGGAAAAATAATACACAATCTAGCTTAGAGAAAATGGGCTTTGGGTAAGCCCACTTCAGTTATTAATCAGAGTGCCATTCACATAATATTTCAGCTATTCAGAACAGCATAGATACAATTGGGCAGTGGATCAGCCATCTTCAGCCATTGGCTTTATTGACAAAGTTTGGCTCTGCCCGGTAAACAATCAATGGTCTTTAGGATGTCAGACAGTCTGAGTAACAGTATTTGCCTACTTACTCTGTGCTACTCTTTATCCAGAGGAGTCCAACCCCTGAAGATATTTCCTTTAAGTCAATACCCAGCAGTTCATGCAAATGTAGTGCTAATTGAGTAACGATAGTACAAGCAGCTGCACTGCCATTGCTACTGGACCACAACTTTCTTAAGCAAAGCAACAGGCGTCACTGCTGCAAGCTTCAAAACCATGCCATCATCTTGAAATGGTACTCTGCACACCCTGCATACATTTTATACTGTTGCAAAATGGCAGAACAGTGTTAAGCTTTACATTTTAATATTTTAATGAAGTACATTCCCTCTACATTTAGTTTGTTTTTCTTAATTTATTTTAGCATATGATTATACAACAAATAAAACAACCACCTTGCTTTTTAGAAGACAAGTAGGACTTTTTTTAATGCCATGACTCTTCTCTGCAAAAATCCACAAAGATTAGACTCACATTGTCTGCAGTGCTGGTCTAAGTGTGGCTAATGGGAGACTAGATAACCTCAGAGGACATTCAGGCTTCAGTGTAGCTTACCTCAACAGCTTTGAATTGTACTTGTGACCCGATGCAGCAGACATTCAACCTGTGCCTCCTATGCCACCGTCTAACCAAACTCTACCCCTTCCTAATAAGCGGTCTACCTGTGTGTGAGCAGTGTACTTGCGTAAGGGCAAGATAGCTGTAATGTTTAGTGAGTGCACTGTGAGAGGTGTGCCTGTCTGAATGCAGGATTAACATTGTCTTTTGTAAGTGCAGAGTAAGCATACAGGTTGAAAGTTGTGGCTGTGTGAGTGCAGTCTGAGCTATGTGAGGGTAGCAACGTGAATGTGGGGTCCCTGTATGTGTGTCTTTGTGTGCATGTGCTTTACAAGGGCCAAACCTATTGGATTTGCTAATGCATTTTAGGGATATGCCTTTGACTTTCAGAAATACAGTGCAGAGTTGAAATACAATAATGTGTGTATGAGAATGGTATTGAGTTTTGATATGGCAGATGCAGACTCTGTTGAAGGAGATTGAGTAGTGTTGGTGGCAGCTGACAGACTGAGATGTCCCCATAGTGTGGGGGCCCAGTTATTTTTCTTGCTCTAGGGTCCATGGGAACCTAGCTACACCACTGAAATTAGAGGCTTTTGTCCACTGTTCACAACCTCGGACACACGATGTATCAGGCACACAGACAAATAGAGAAGAAGCAGACATACAAGACAGATGCACATTTCGGATACACACTGTTCCTTTCTCATATACATGTGGACAGATACAGAAAAAACACACAGAGACAACACATACAGAACAAATCATGCAACATACACAGACCCAGATACATACACAAACACACTACCAGGCACACATTCATCACATCTCTGCATCAAACACACACAGACCACACACAAGCATCAGACACACTCAAGACAAACACAGACAAACCCACTGTTCTCACCCTCAAGACCCTTAGACACCCTAGATATAGACAGGGTCGGTGCAAGGTATGCTGCTGCCCTGGGCAAAGATTTATTTTGCTCCCTCCGGCTCACCATTACATCAGGGGTAATATCATTGAACATTCAAAAAATAAATAAAGAATCATAAAACAATAAATACACCTCATATATTGTTTTTCTTAATGCATGTGAAGTGGATAAATACAATTTAAAATCATGCTGAGTAGAAAATGTAACTTTAAGTAGTTTCAAATGTAATAACGCTACTCACATGCCTAGAAAATGAATAAGGTGAAGGTACTCAAATATCAGGGAGATTTTTCCCAAATAGGAGGCCAACATAAGGTTCCCAAACACCATGCCAAGAAAATCGTCGGCACAGGGCTGTAATTCCACTGTCCGAACATATAACACAGAGATGAACTGCAGCTCAGGAGGTTATCAAACAAAAGGTGCACTATATAGTGCTTTGTCACGTAACCTTACACTGTCCCATGCCCAGCCCTTGCTAACCCATGTCCCCACTCCTTCACCTGCACTATTTCTTGTCCCCCTTTACTTCACATCGATTGTCTCTCCACCCACCTGCTGTCACTTGTCCACCTTTACTTTACGTTGATTGTTTCTCATACTTCACACTGTCTCTTGCCCCCTTTACTTCACATCAAATGTCTCTCACCCCCAGGGCCGGACTGGTGGCGTTGGGCACCGGGCAATTGCCAGGTAGGCCGTAAGGGTGCGGGTCGGTTTTGTCACAGGGGGTCAGTTTGTTACTGGGGGGCGATTTTCTAGCAAAATTGGCCCCCAGTAACAGAATCAGAAGGCCACCATGATAGTCTCTGCATTCTGACCTCTGTACATGGAAAAAGCACCACTGGCATTCGCGAGGTCACTGTTGGATTTAGTAGTGCGTGTGCGCATATGTATTACACTTTTGGAGCTGCCACCCGCCTTATGGAGACAGTGCACGCAGCGCCAGAAACCGACCGGGAGCACTAATGACAGTGAGAGTTTAGGGCATGAGTCAGACCAATGATCTGCGTCCCCTCCCCAAGTTCGCCCGCCGGCACCGCAGCATAGTGCACAACGCGCCATCTAGTCAGTCAGAGACTGACACAGGAGAAACAATCAGTATTATTAGTCTACATAGGCCTCCATAGTATTAAGTAAGTGGGGATGGCGTGTCCTTGTGGTTTCAAGAACAAATACATGTCTGTTTAGTACAGATATCGCATTGCATGGCAGAGCTTATAAGGCAGCGTGCAGCCAGATACGTGTGATTGTAAATGAATCCACTGTCTCGTGTTTGGTAACGAGTGGAGTTCGAACAAATGGGTTGAATACACCTTGCATGTGTTTTTCCCCTGTTCCGTGTTGGGAGGTGAGTGGTACGTATTTATTTTTGCTCGCATCGATCAAGTCTCTTTCAATGTCGTGGAACAGAACAATGTTCCTTAGTATCTTTTGTTCTGCTAGTCACAGGTCTGTTAGGAAACCCAGGAAGTTTGCGCCATGACAGACCAACACTGAGTAGGTGCTGAAATGAAATGATCCTTGGGATGTATGTATGAATGCGTTTTATGTAGTGCAAATCCAGCTATTAAATAACAGAGGGTAATAGTAGGGAGTAAAATTATCATTGTAATAAGTGGAAGTTGTATCTAATTCAGGGACAAGCAAAAAGTCACAGTTATGAATCTTGTCAGGTCTTCGAGAGGGTGCTGTTTTAAACTAAAATGCATGATGCAGAAGGCCTGTCTTCTGGTTCTCTTTCTTGCAGTTTCTGGTCCTTAGACTGACAATGCTAAGACTGCATGTGCTGTGCCTGGCATATGAAGTCTTAAATTTGTCTATGAGGTAGAGTGACATGCTGGATGTGATGTAAATGTCCAGTCCATCTATGGATGCAACAGATATTGAAGGTGATCAGCGGGTGCCAATGGAGGTCTTGGAGTATGGGAGCGATCCAACTGAGCTTCTTAAGTCATTTAATAAATCCTGTGATCTTGCTTTCAGTGGTGTTGAATGGGTGTGTGGAAATGCTCAGATCTGCTAAAAAAGGATCTTCAGCGTCCATGACATTCATACAGATGGTGAATGTAGACTTCTCAATCTGTCACACTATCTGATATGTTCTGAAGGGATGTCATTTGCTGAGATGGAATTTCGACCTTTTCCTCTCTGAGCCACACCCTCACCACCTCCGCCGGAATAGGCGAGGCTCATTTGCTACCCTTGTTCTTTCTGTGATTCTTGAATTTTGCACAATCCCATGACTTCAGTGATGTAACATTGATGGTAGCACCCACACTCTGAAAAGTGTTCCAGTGCCACTGGCCTGGGTGCCTTCGTGTGACATTTTAATGCTTTCTGACCTAGGTGCCATGTATGACGAATAGGCCACGTTACAACGCATGCGATACATCACATACCATTACAACGCAAGTCGTTACAACGACTTGCTGTAGGGGGCGCACTGGATTTTGGAATAGTATAATTTACTATTCCAACTCCAGTCTGTGCAACAGTAGGGAAGGTGTTGGGTTTTAAATCCAACACCTTCTGCCCCCTACAGCAAGTCGTTGTAACGACTTGCGTTGTAATGGTTTGTGATGTAACAACGCGGTTGTTGTAACGACCGCGTTGTAATAGCATGCGATGTATCGCATGCGATGTAAATTATGTTTCCCATGTGTGACATTTCCATGCTTTCTAGCTTAGGTGCTTATGTGTGGTATTACCATGCTTTCTGGCCTGGGTGCTTATGTGTGACATTTCCATGCTTTCTGGCCTGGCTGCTTATGTATGTATGCTGACTGCTTATGTATGTACGTATGTATGAAAAATGTGTTGAAAAATGCATTGTTTTGGCCTTTCTGACTCCAAAATTTTCTTGGGGGGAGAAACCCCTCAAACCCTCCCTACTAGTGGTCAGGCTCACTCACTGCGCTTGCTCGCTACACACCATATGGGGGCTGGCCTGACTTATACTTTGTGTTCTCTGATTCACTACTCTTGTGTCTATTTTTGGTGTTCTCTGTAAGAATGTCTATGGGTATTATTATTATTTTATGCTTATAAAGCGCGCAGCTACCCCCAACGGAGGTGTCCCGGCGCTAGCGGATACAGATGAAGGTGAGGGGAAGCTAAGATGTCGAATCACTGTGTGCTAAGGGAGGCTGAAGAGCCAAGTCTTCAAAGCCTTCCGAAAGATAAGTTCCGACTTAGCTTTCCTGATGTGGTCCGGCATGGAGTTCCACAAGGTCGCGGTTTTAATGGAAAAGGACCGTCCTCCTATTCTGGATTTAGAAAAACGGGGGATGACAAGGCGCTTAAGGTGGTTAGATCTAAGGGTCCTTGACTGATGATATTTGCGGACTCTCTTCTTTAGGTATTGCGGGCCAATATTGTTGAGGGCTCTGTAGGCCAGGGTCAGTGCTTTAAACTCGGATCTCCTCTTGACGGGCAGCCAGTGAAGGCTGCGCAGATGCGGGGAGATGTGATGCCTTAGCGGGACGTTTCTAATAAGCCTGGCTGCCGCGTTTTGCACCGTTTGCAGTTTTCTAAACAGGTATGCTGGCAGCCCCAGGTACAAACTGTTTGCATAGTCGAGCTGTGACGTAATCACCGCATGGACTATTGTTTTTCTGCAGTCCATTGGTAGGAAGTGAAGGAATCTCCATAGGGTCTTCATCTTCCAAAAGCAGGACGAGGAGACATGGCCAATCTGTGTCTTGCATGACAAGGTAGTGTCCAGTTTGAAACCCAGGTACCTGGCGGATGAGACAGGGAGGGGAGGGGGATTGAGTTCTGCGGACCACCAAAGGTCAGGTAAAGGAGGGGAGGGCTGATTGAAGAAAAGTACCTCCGTTTTATCTGTGTTCAACTTTAGGCAGTTAGCAGTCATCCATATGGAGATATCCATAAGACACTGCCTAAAGTTTGAAAATGCCGCCTCGGAGTGATCTTGGAAAGAAAACACGAGCTGCGTGTCATCCGCATATGAGACAACATCGACACCGTGTTGCTTTATCAATGAGGCGAGGGGAGCGAGATAGACATTAAAAAGGGTCGGGCTGAGGGCCGAACCCTGAGGAACTCCACAGATCAGAGGGCGAGAGTTGGAGGTGTACGGGTGCAGCCGGATTCTCTGGGAGCGGCCTTCTAAGAAGGATCTGAACCAAGCTAGGGTAGTGCCAGGGTACATATGACTGGGTAACCTGGTGCTCTTTAAGGTCATCATTTACTATTTACTGTGGCTTGAAAGTGAATACAATTAAATATTTAACAAAAATGTGATAAAAAAACCCCAAGCCACTTTAGCAGTAGTCAGGCTCGCTCGCTGCGCTCGCTATGCACCGTACGGGGGCTGGTCTGACAAAATTTGCCAGGGCTGCTTTCTGTTCCCAGTCCGGCCCTGGTTCCCCCACTCACTCTCCGTTGACCATTTTACTTCACATGATTGTCTCTTAACCCACCTACTGTACGTTCCCCTTTACTTCACATCAATTGTCTCTACAACTACCCACCCACCCACTATCACTTGTCTTCTTTTACTTCACACAGATTGTGTCTCCATTCATCCACTGTCCTTCTTTACTTCACATTGATTGTCTCTCCCACCCACCCACTGTTCATTTCCCCGTTTACTTCACATCAATTGTCTCTTCACCCACCAACCGTCCTCTATCCAAATTTACTTCACATCAAATGTCTCTCCACCCACTTACTGTCCCTTGCCCATTTACTTCAGATTGATTTTCTCTCCACCCACTGTCCCTTTCCCCGTTTACTTCACATCAATTGTCTCTTCACCCACCAACCGTCCCGTCCCAATTTACTTCACATCAAATGTCTCTCCGTCCACCCGCTGTCCCTTGCCATTTTACGTCACATTGCCTCTCCACCCACCCACTGTCCCTTGCCTTTGTACTTCACATCAATTGTCTTTCCTCCCACCCACGGTCTTCTATCCCCTAGACTTCACATCAAATGTATCTCCACTTACTCACTGCCCCTTGCCCATTTTACTTCACATCACTTGTCTCTCCACCCACCCACTCACTGCCCTTTGCCCCCTTTACTTCACATTGAATGTCATTCCACCCTCCCATTGTCCATTGCTCACTTTTCTTCACAATGATTCTCTCAACTCACCCACTGCCCCTTGCACCCTTCACTTCACATCAATTGTTTCTTCATTCATCCACCCGCTGTCCCTTGTCCCATTTTACGTTGCATCAAATGTCTATCCACCCACCCACTTTCCCTTGCTCCTTTCCTTCACATCGATTGTCTCTCCTTCCACCCACTGTCCCTTGTCCCTTTCACTTCACATCAAATATCTCTCCATCCACTCACTGTCCACTGCCCATTTTACTTCACATCAATAGTCTCTTACCCCTTCCACCCACTGTCCCTTGCCCCCTTCAATTCACACTGAATGCTTTTACTACCATCCAACTGTCCCTTGCCCACTTTACTTCCCAAATATTCTCTCCATCCACTCACTGCCCCTTGAGCCTTTATTTCACAAAGATTGTCTCTCCATTCACACACGTGTCTCTTGCTTCCCTTACTTCACATCAATTGTCACTCCACCCAACCACTGTCTGTGCCCACTTTACTTTACATCAATTGTCTCTCCTCCCATGCACTGTCCTTGCCCACTTTACTGGACAGTGATTATCACTCCACCCACCCATTGTCCCATGTCCCCCTGCACTTCACTTCAAATGTCTCTTTCTTTACCCATCCACTGTTTTGTGCCCCCCTTTACCACCCATTGTCTCTCCACCCACCCATTGTCCCTTGCCTGTTTTACTTCACATCGAGTGTCACTCCACCCACCCACTGTCTCTTCTCCCCTATGCTTCACATCAAATGTCTCTCCACCCACTATCACTTGCACACTTTAATTCACATCAATTGTTTCTTCGCCCACACACTGTCCCTTGTCCCCCTTTACTTCACATCAAATATCTCTCAACCCACCCACTGTCCTTGCCCACTATACTTCACATTGATTATCTCTCCACCCACCCACTGTCCCTTGTCCCCCCTGTAATTCACACCGATTGTCTTTTCATCCACCCACTCTCTTGCCCCTCCTTTACTGCCCATTGTCTCTCCACATACCCACTGTCTCTTGCCCAATGTACTTCACATCAATTGCCTCTTCACCCACCCACTGTCCCTTGCCCCCCTTTACTTCACATTATTTGCTTCAGCACCCACCCCATCCTGTATCCGTCCCTCTTCTATGCAATGCTCCATTGCTTTGTAGCAGGGTTCAAGTGAACCAAGGGGCATATTTACAATGGCATTGCTCCACGGAGCATCACATTTTAGGACACTCCAGTGGCACAATGCCCTGCTCCATATTTACAAAGCAGCGTTAAGCCAGTTTGTAAATACTGTACCCTTTTACGTAGGTATCTGCGGGAAAGGGGCATGCAATGGGTGTTGCTGTGGGTGTTCCACCACAACAGCCAGTGCTTTTTGACGCTGCCCCATATCTACAAGGATGTATAAATCTGAGGCAGTGTCAAAAACTAACACCACTGAAAAGCAGGTGTTAGATTGGCGCAGTGAGGAGAAATACTTTGATTTCCCCCCATTTTGCTCATTCTATGCGTGCTGAAGGCTGCAAATCACCTTTAATGATTGTTTATGTGCAGGAAGGTGTCCCTTCCTGCACTTAAACAATCGTCTCTGAAATTCAGGCACCTGGTGCAAGGGTGTCTGTATTGGCGCTAGGCAGCTTTTATTTAGCAGCAGCACAAGGGAAAAGACAGCGGTGCGCCGTATTCTTGTGAATATGGCGCATCCCTGCATTTTTTAAATGACGCAGCACAGCACTGCTAAATTGCTTGCAGCATCGTGCTGCGTCATTTCTTTGTAAATATGCCGCCAAGTGTCTAGAGACATATAAAACGATGTAAACATATTGAAGAATTTATCAAGTCAATATCTCTGTCAAAAAGAAAGCGCACACCATTAGATTGCCTGCTGGGATATTTTACCATGACGAGTTTGAAATGAATCTACGCCCCTAGAATGCAATTTACTCTGTGGTAAATATTTTTTGAAGGTGCCGCAGATGACATGAAGCCTCTTGCCATCTATGTTAAATGTAACAAGCACAATGAGTTACTTCAAAGATGGTTTCTTCTTGCGGAGCACAACTCCATATGATACTCAGATATGACGAACAGTGCAGCCCAGAACTCTACAATCTGTAAAGTAGTGGTCGCTAGACCCACATACCTGTGAATAATGCACACAGACACCTTAGTAGGATACTGCCAACTGGCCCAGGTAACGTGCTCCCGGCCCTTTTTATTGGCAGGGTCATCTGACCGGTGACACCTGTGATGGGTGGGTGTACAGTGTATAACATCACACTCCTGAACAGTAGAACGTGACAAGCAGGACACTACACAATCCAGTGCTTTCACTAAACAACAAAACTCTGCAACAGTGCTTGAAGTGGAAAACAATTACACCTGGAACACATACTTTGAGGGTTGTGGCAGAATGTCAGTGGGGTCATGTCGGGCGGTACAATGAGGCGTAGAATGAATGACTGTCAGCTAATGCATTATTTTTCACAAACGCTATCCTCAAAGAAATAGTCAACAAGGACAAATGCCATGGATGATTTTTTATGGATTAAATAACGCGTCAAAGAATACACTGTTAGCTAGACTACGGTTAAGTCACCCGCTGCAGAGATCTATGTGTATCCAGAAAAATTCAGGACATAGTACAGGCAAGCTCATTCTGATGGTCTGGTGCACTCACTGTCATGGCTTTAATCATCATAAAATGCTCTAAATGGTAAATGCCACTGATGGAGAGTACAGCATGAACATGTAGGGCATTGATTTGTATTTCATAGTTCGATGCTGTGCTTTAAAGCTTGCACAAATCCTTGTGTTGTTAAGGTGAAGTGAAGGTACAATGTTATAAATCTGGTAAAAGAGCTTATTTATGCATCCACTTTAAAATCCTGCATGTATTCTACAAGACGAATGTTTGAACTCTTGTATGATTTAAGTCACTCTCAGATTATCCTAAGGTTTATAAAACAGGTTCCAGTGAGTAGTAATAATCACGTATTAACTGGGAAAATCAGTCTGTGTCATACGTGCTTTACAACTGATGATTGCTAATGTGCTTATGAAGAAATACTGAGGGTGAGTGGTTGAAAAGTTTCAGCACTCCGTCCATCATCTTGTGTTTGCCCTAAGTGGCCAGGGGTATGCCCAGACGTAGATCCTTTGCTCGCTGTGCCACTGGATTCCAGCTAGCCTGGCTGATGAGGTATGATACCCCGGAACCGGTCCGAGGATGCTTGTTTCCTATCCAGAGAGGACGTGGTTTGGCAGTTCGGGCTGGACTGTTCCCATGAGGAGCAGGCTCAAGACTGATTTGCATATGGCTGGGTCTAAACTTGGATGGCATAGTGAGTAGGGCCGGACTGGCCGTAGCGGGCACCGGGCGTTTCCCCGGTGGGCCGCCAGGGTGGGGGCTGGTTTTGGGCCCCTGGGGGGCCGTTTTTGTTTCAGGGCCGTTTTTGCAGCATTGCTGCAATATCGGCCCCTGTAACAAAATCGGCCGAAACCGGCCCTGGCAAAGTGCTCGGCCGCACCCCCAACCCCCGGGGGGCCAGCCGAGCACTTTGCCAGGGCTGGTTTTGGTTCCCAGTCCGGCCCTGATAGTGAGCAAAAGAACCATGGATTCAACCCAAATGTCTTGACTGGGGGTGAGTGGTTGAAAAGTTTCAGCACTCCGTCCATCATCTTGTTGTGTTTGCTACGAAGAAATGTATACATGGTATTTCGACAAAGCACGTACTGTACAGTATTGTGCTGTACTTTAGTATTGATATCCCTTCATGCTGCTGATGGGAGTAGGCATAGATCTACGTATCATACATAAAGTCAGAGCTTGGAAAAGTCACAAACACTTCAACTCTCCTTTATCTTTAAGCAACTTGTGAAGTTACACTGAGGATTCTATTAGTTTCTATGGACTGCTGGGTGTGGAGGCCAGGTTTGATCTTTCAGCAGTGCTACCTGTGACCTTCAGCTGCTCCTGGCTAGGACACCGCATGGACAAAAGGAATTAGCTTTACTAAAGATCGAGTCATACGTAGCTGGTCACTTAAAAATAACATTCTTCTGTTTCACAGGTCGAAGCACACTGAATGCCAGACTTCAATGCATGTGCCTTGGTGTAAGCACATTGCACCATGAGGAAGGTGGAATGATTCACAGTGACCAGCACAAAATCAGTTTCCAGCTCCAGAGCAGTTCCCGGAACCAGAAACTGGCTGATTCTTGCTCAATTCCAGCATAGCTCCTCAACCTTTCATTTGCCTTGAAAATCATGATTGTGCTACACTGGATGTATAAATGGCCCTCAGAATAGCTTTGACAGGCTATTCAGTGTAAACGAAACCAATCAGTCACGTAGAAGCATTGTTAGGGTTCTGGGCAGGCCTGGGACCTCACGCTTCAGGCCATCTGCCTGCACTTTACTAGTGCACCTCTAAACTCATTCTTAGCTTGTCCTAGCCCTGGATACCTATACACAGATACCCAAAGATACCCAAGCACTATCAGACACTCATACATCATGGGCATATTGATGACACACGTAATGTGGTTACCAGATGATTCCATGCACAGAGGGACACCGTTTTACAATTCTGGGCTATCTTTTAGCAAACTATGACACTCTTGGAGTTGTAATCCTCATTTACGTTAACTAAACCAATTGGAATAACACACTTGAAAGCAATAATTTTGAATAAAATAATCCAAGGCATAAAATAAGGCGTCACTGATGGCATGAGTCATCTGGTAAAAGTAACACTCATAGACCCACATATAACATAGCCCACCACAAACAGACACCATAGCTCACTGGGTCTGTGGCAGCTGGGTACAGAAAGCTCATATCATGTACAAAATTTTGTCTGACACGAATATTGTAAAAAAAAAACATTGATGACTAGAATATCATGGCACAGAATTTTGTGGGTAAGAGTATTGGGCCAGATGTACGACCCTTTTTTTGCGGCCGCAAACGGGAGAACCTTCCGTTTGCGGCCGAAAAGGGTAATAGCATGTACAAATGCTATTTTGCGAGTCCCTGACTCGCAAAATAGCATTTGCGACTCTCGCTATTAGTAAGGGGCGTCCCTTCCTAATAGCGAGTCAACATGCTATGTACTAGTGTTTTGCAACTGCATTTGCGGCCGCAAAACACTCGCAGTTTACCACCTATTTCAAGTAGGTGGTAAACCACTCGCAAAGGGGAAGGAGTCCCCAGGGGACCCCTTCCCCTTTGTGAGTATGTTGGAAAATATTTTTTAAGAGCAGGCAGTGGTCCCAGCGACCACTGCCTGCGCTTAAAAAAATGAAACTGAAAAGTTTCATTTTTCTTTTTTAAATGCATCCCGTTTTCCTTTAAGGAAAACGGGCTGCATTGAAGAAAAAAAAGCTGCTTTATTAAAAAGCAGTCACAGACATGGTGGTCTGCAGTGCTGAGCCCAGCAGGTCACCATCCCTGGGAGGGCTGTCATTCCCAATGGGCTCGCAAATTGCGAAAGGATGATTAATATTAATGAGCCTCGGAATTTGCGACCCCATTAGGAATCGCAAACAGTGTGAAATACACTATTGTACATCGGAAATTGCGCCTCGCAAATTGCGACTCGCAAAAGAGTCGCAATTTCCGATGCGCAATTTTCTTGGTCGTACATCTGGCTCATTGTGTTTTAAGTGTTTAAGATATTTTTTAATATAGTTATATGTAATATAGTTTTTTCATTACATTGGAATATTGTATGATTTTGTACTTTGTTAGCTATTTGTTTTTGTTAATGGTCTTTAACTTTTTTGTTTTAAAAGTTTTTGGGCAATATTTGTAAAGTGAGTGTTTTTAGTTTATTTTAATTTTATTAAATATTGGCGAGTTGCTGGGTTTATTAGGGAATAGGAGAGAAGTGTTTTTATTATATACATTAAAAACATGTTAGACATTTTTTACAATTTTTGTATTTTAATTGGTTGATTAGATTATTAATTATGTAAATTATCTCATTTATGAATTCTTAAACTATTTGTATTGTAAATAGTAATTTTTTTCAATTGGTCAATTAGGTTATTGGTTATGCACATTATTATATGATCATTTTTATACCCTGTTATTATTTACATTTAATTGAATACTTAGATTATTAAATATGTAAATAATACTTTTTTACATTATTAGATATATATTTTAATTTAATGTTACATGCTTTTGTTCTTTTAAATATTTAGTATTTTTTGCAATGCTTTTTATTTGTTGCGATTTATTTAATTTTTTAGTATTGTTTCAAATTGTGTTGTGGATTGTTGGGATTGTAGGGGAGTAGAATGGGAAGTGTTTTAGTATTTTTCTTAGTGTTTTTAATAGGTAAATAATGTTTAGTTACTTTTAATTAATAACATTTTTTAAATTATTTCTTTAAGTATATTTCAGAAATATTTGGTTCTTCATAAAAAATGGTAAATGTTTAGGTATTTTTAATTCATGTTTATTATGACTTTGTTTATGTTCTGATTTTATATAGGGGTAGGTGGAATATTCTGTTCGACCCACAGAAGTGGTGGAATTTTGGCAACTCCACATTACTCAGGTAATATGGAGTTCCGGCTAAATTCTGCCACTCGCAGCGAGGCTTTTGGCATCCCCTAGTGCGATATCCAGTCTCTATGAGGACATCCAGCGAGATTTCTCTAATGCGGAGGGTCGCAAACGTTAATGGTCAGAAGGCTGCCTCTCAAGTAGAAAATCTACTCGAGCGGCACCCAAATCAATTCATGTAGCTATGCCCTCTGTCACATGGCGTGGTGCCGTTCACGCTGATTTTTCAGAATGGAATGCACTACCGTTGCTAAATCACAGTGCAACATGCCTATTTCCACCCGTTGACAGAACTCTGTGGAATCTCACAGAGTTTATATGTAATTCCATGGGATTTCAAGGAGTTTTTATCTAACTACGCGGAATTCCACAGAGTCAAATTCAAAAAATTACGCCCACCCTTAATTTTAAATACATTTTTATATACTTTGACACATTCCCTACTGTTGCTTAGGTTGGAGTGGAAAAATCAAATCGGACTCCCTCAAAGTCCAACACTTTCCCTACTGTTGCTCTGTTTGGATTGTACTACTGAATATCAACACCAACAATATTGTGGCATACAAATATCGAGTACAAAATAGCAAGGGACACAATATCAAAAGGTAAGTGCATGTAGGGTAGCATAGATTTACTATTCCTAACTCCACATCTACGTACCTTGAAGGTATATGTACCGCATATGTACATTATGTGGAGTTAGGTATAGAACATCTGGACTTACTTGTCTGTCGATATTTGATATTTGATATTCTGTCCTAAATATTCTGTCCCATCGATATTGTTGAGTCAATATTCAGGGGGCACACCCTGTGTTTGGAATTTGAATAGCAAACCTGGACCCTCCAAAGCTCAATACTTTCTTTATTGTTGTTAACGTTGGTGTGGGAAAAGTACATTTTATTTTTATTATTTTATTTATTTTCATCAGAAGAAAAGGGTAGGTGTTTCAAGCCATCTGTGGTTGAATCACTACTTGCTCCACGATCGCTTGTTGCTGATTTTGAACTTCCTTTCCTCTCTTTACGGTGTAAAAAAGAGCACATCTATATATTAAATTATGCATTAATTTTTTCTCTGATAAAAAATACAAGTCATCTAGGTAACATTAACTGACATGCTACAATTAACTTTAATCCAAACATTTTAG
Source organism: Calotriton arnoldi (assembly GCA_963921515.1). Classification (NCBI taxonomy): domain Eukaryota; kingdom Metazoa; phylum Chordata; class Amphibia; order Caudata; family Salamandridae; genus Calotriton; species Calotriton arnoldi. Next base: position 161,472 of record CAWUFW010016349.1, read on the forward strand.
AGAACATACAAAACACCACTGCACTTCATGTATAAATGTCATGACTTAAATCTTATAGTCTCAAGCTGCTATATATCATTTACATTAAAACTCTGCTAAAATTCATATGCACTCTGCTAAAGTCCAGCAGCATCACCCCCTCACAGGACCTCTACAACAACATCTCTGAATTCTTCTGCAGCAAGATAGATTCCATATACAGAAATTTCAACCTTTAACCGAACCCAGATGACCTCAGAACATAACTCCTCATCTCGTCCAGGGAAACAACCATCACCGCATGGCACCCTATCACCTCACAGGAAACCGCCGCCACCTTACAGTCCATCCACTCCCAAGGCCCCATCGGACGCTTGCTCCTACCTTCACCAGAGGACCTCAACCCATCTGCAAAGCGCTCACACTTATCCTGAACACCTCTATTTCATCAGCCACCTTCCCAGACACAGTCCTCCTGCTCGAGAAGCCTCCCACTGAACCATCATTGCTTGCTAACTACAGACAGATCTTCCTGCTACCATACAAAGTTCTAGAGAAACTCCTCGAGTGCCTCACTAACCAGATGTATTTAAGAGAGCTGTTTATGATCCCTGAAGGAGAACAAGAGAAGGTCCTCTACAAATTTCATTTAAGAAAATTACAGTGCACACACATTTGAAGTGGTCCAATATGGTTGGATCATATATTGTGTCAGATGTCAATAATAGTAAACTGATATAGTAACAAGGTTGGTATGACACAAGATATGCAGTGGCGCAATGCTCGCGAGTAGTGTAGGAGTTGGTTAAAAATTACACAAATGGCAATTCCTAGCAAAAGTAAATTTGTAGCAGTTATGGCAAACTATATCATTTCAAAAAGTATTGCCAAATGACATAAATATATAACATCCAGGCATCAATTACAATTAGCGTTGACGGTTTGAACTGTGATATGTTGATTTGAAGTGATCTGGGTCTTCATTAGGACAAAAAAAAAGCTGTGGATACGCCTAGAGCACAAGTCGAGGGAACACACAGGTAGACAGTGTCTACGCACTATTTTCACAGGGTGGACACCATCTTCCGAGCCAAGAACTTGGGCCGCAGAAATGTGCTGAAATTCGTCCCGGTCTAATTTTCAGACCCCGGGACACATTCAGCAGCACCAGCACGTTGTCTTCTTTCATTCTAAGGATCAACGTGCACGCATTCCAGCTGAGCCCAAAACAAAGGCTGAAGTTAAGGGGCCATCAGGCCTCCTTTCATTTGAGTACCCTGGCTGGGAGCTATCTGGAACCTCACCCCTAAATGCAAATGCAATGGAGGGGACACAAAGGCTCACAGCTTATTATTACTTCACAAGTACTTAAGAAAGGCATGCTTTTAACTTTATTCAGTCCCTGTATAGGAGACATACGCATGCACTGTAAGAGTGTGAGATGTGTTGGTCGGCTCCAGTATTTACACAAATAACAATTTTAATACAACTATTTTGTTTTATTTCTTTTAAAGCACTACTCATTCCAGTTCAGGGTGTCAGAGCGATTTACATCACATGTAGACATCATGCATTGACAATAAATCATATGTGTGTGTGTATGTGTAAATTAATGCATAGGATGTGTAGACAGTGAAGGTTACAAGGTGTAGGAGCCACATGTCCTTCATAGCTCACTGTGTTATATTAGAAGGATTACAATTTATGAACTGCAAGTAATAATAGGATCTGTGTTTTAAAAGGTGTAACCCGTGTACCTAGCTTTATAAAATAAAAACTGTAATCTGCATGTTGCAAGATTTGTATTGCAGGAGACATATTAACCCTCTATGCTATGCTACTTTGATTCAAAATTGGGACTAGACAAAACACAGTTCTCTCCAGCAAGTGCATTAACCTCTAGAGTTACCTTACCAGTATTATTACTCCATAAGACTTACTGGCCACACAAAGATCTACGCAGCAGTTGCCTTAACCCAATAAGATATTTTAAAATGCAGAATTTGCAACTAATGAAGCAGAACAGATTTACTGCCATGTTTCTCATTGTTGCCAATTTCTTTGTGGCAGAGTTTTAAAAATGAAGGGCCTAATTATGATGTTGGTCAGAAAGCCATCTGACAGCTCGTAGGAGGCTTTCCGCCCAACATCACAGGTTTCCGTCCTACCGCCATATTACAATACTGGCGGTCAGAGGTAAACCCGGGGGGTGGGGGCGGGGGGGAAATTCTGCTGTGCCTCTGACGGGCTCACAGAGCCGTCTGGTCAGTGGGCAGAATAGTAATCCCATAATGACGGCCAAGCCAGCCTCGGCTCCGTCGTCAGGGATTACGATATCACACTCCAGCTTCCCTTTCATGGCGGTCTGCCTGCCATGAAAAGGCAGGCCAAAAGTGACTTTGGGGGCCCCTAGCAGGGCCCTCTTCCCCCGTGGCCCTCCGCTATGGGGCCTGGGGAGCACCTACAGTGCCCCCCTAAAAATCCCTGCACCCTGTGGTAGGCACCGCATGGCACACGATGAAAGGATGTTTGAAAACATCAATTTTTCGATTGCAGCTTGTGCTGCGGCCCTTTTCCGGCCCCTGCACAAGCTGCTATTGAAAAATGTATATTTCCGACTGCCCACAGGGTGGTCGCATCCTATATTTGAGGTGGATGCTCTGTAGGCACAGTCTTTTATACTGCTTATCTTTGTCAAAGAAAACTCTGTCTCATATTTTCAGTCATCTGAAAGTGTTTACTTAAAAAAAATAGTTTATGAATCACAGAGATTACTAAAAAGGGGATCCCCTGTACAGCAGCAATGGAGCGGGGCTCCAAGATACGAAGCAGAGCTCAAATATGTACCCTACTATTACTACTACTACACACAGTTTTAGTATTAATCAAATGACAAAATTCTCACCAAGAGAATGAGCAGGTGCCTAGCTGAGATCTTAAGAATGACTAGATGGCCTTCACGGAAAATGTAAGTAGATTCAGGCTAAACAAGCTGATTAGTCTCAAGTGCCAGGTAGCAATACATCTGATGCTTGGAGATGGGCAAGCTAAGTCAGTTCAAGCAAGAGAATGTGTCTATAGCAGGTTACAGCTACAATAAAAGAGAGCAATGTCTTTACATTCTTCTACAATCTCCACCTCTTGAATTATTTTACTTCACAACTAAGATCAGCACAACATTCACTAATTGAAACACTTCGTGACCTTCACCATCTTCTCTACTTCCAAAAGTACATTCATGCAAATGAGCATCAGCATCGTCACCATTACCATGTCTCCATAGGCTGTCAGAAGGTAGACCGGGGAGGTGTCCTTGCGTCTAGTGGGACTTGGATTGTCGACAATACAGTCTGGGGTGAGAATGTAAATTAGCAAGATACCAACAATAATTATTACAGCAACTTTGAATAGTCTACCCTACTAAAATACTTTACAACTATCACCATATGCCCATCATCTATGGTATGCAAGTCCTTAACATTTTTATGTATAATGTCAATTTGCTTGTGGATCCATACAGAAATATCAGGGATGTAAGTACATAATTCAACTCCAATTATTATATATACACCAGAAATGAAGAAATCTGGTGACGTCCTATGGTGTAGTGCTGTATTACTGTTCTTTGGGCAACTAATTGAGTATTTATTCGCTTAATTGGATTAGCGGTCAAACTAATTGCATCCTTCCCTAATACTTTAACAACTCAACAAATGTCATTGATGGGTAGGCTTATTCTGTATCTTGAGATTAGGAAAGCCAAGAATTGTCTGAAAAGTCTTTTTTCTTTATCCCAACCTACTCGGGAGGGTGCATGACAAAATGTGTGACACAACATATCCATGGGACCAGGATACAGACCAGATTTTGGCAGCCTCGCATACCCATGATTGTCACAAATGTGGTAAGTTCTAGATTGATCAGTGACACCTCTACAGATGAACAGCATCGTAGATGGAAAAACAGTTCTTGGGATCTTAACTCAGGTCAAAACTGGAAAAGGAATAGGGACAGTTCAGTTTATTAGAGTCACATCAAATTTACTGAGCCTCATGAAGAAGATGTCATTTCCTTCTTCACAAATCAGTCAGCTGAGGCTAAATGAATTGTAGAGAGTAGTAGTTCTTTGGGAGGCAAGGAATCAGAATCATAAGCACATGCACTGTTGCAAGCAGTGGCCATATGGGAGCACAACCAGCATGAAGAGAGGTTCAGGTGCTGATTGTATGAGCCCAGGACCTTCCGGATAGCATTGTCTTTGTAGATCTAATGCTTATTATGGAAATGAGCAGTGGGCTTCGTGCAGTTGACCTCTTCCGGAAAGCTGCCTTAACCCTCTTGCACCATCCATACAATGAATCAAACAAATTTCCAGCAAAGAAGGCCAGCCAGACCCATCAAGGGTTTAAGTAGCTGGGAGGCTATTGGCACGTCCAGTGTCCCTGGGCTCTGTGTACCATTTGCAGTGCGATGAATAGATCCAGGAGTGCAGTGCTTGGCACTTGTCAGCAATGTTGGTGATGTGCAGGACTTGGGATGGCCCTCGCCACAAGGGTTGAAGCGATGACTTCCGTTGGTGAATCTTGATGTAAATCCATTCTCCGGACTGCAGATCATGGCAGACTTCAGTTGAGCTGGTTGGCTGTGCAGCTTAACCCTGGAAATGGAAGCTGTTGAAACAGTGAATGAGTTGGTTGCTGTGTTTTAAAGCCATATCATTATCAGAAGCAAGTCAACTAAAGCTGAAAACAATAGAGTGCTGGAGTGGTACATGGCTGCCCATAATAATTGTGTATAGGCTTTATTTAGTCTTTTGTCTAGGGATGGCTTTCATCTACATTTGTGCCAATAGTAGGAACTTTGGCCATTTAAGGTCTATTTCTTCACATATTTTAGACATTTCGTTTTTCATTGTTCCTTTAAACCTTTTAATCTTTCATGAGGATTCAGGTGGATACGCACAGTGAAAATGTAGTTGAATAACTCTTTGCACAGGTCCTGAACTACAGAAGACACAAAATGAATTTCTTTGTCCCTTTTGATTTTGAGTAAGATTCCAAACCTGGGGATATAGTCTCAGATCAGTTTCTTGGCCACAATAACAGATCAGTTCGAGCTCAATGATAGGCTTCTATCCATCCAGAAACCATATAAACCAACACCGGATCATAGGTGTATGAGCTGCTTTGCGGCACTTGGACGAAATAATTTTGATCTGAACAAACTGTCCCCAAGGGACACAATGGGCTGCTTGTGTAATTTTAACACCCTTCCCTATGCAGTAGGCTTCACTAATGACATACATGTGACACTGGGGCATATTATCAAGGGCTTTATTGCCGCTTTAGCAGCACTTTTTGCCGCTAAAGCGGCGATAATTTTATCGCCCTATTAGCAAGCTGTCGCTAACAGGCGTTAGCGACAGCTTTCAGGCGTTAGAGGCCGCGTATTCCATCGCCTTGCATGTCAGCGATAATTATCGCTAATGACATGCAAGGAAGGCGTTCCCTACTAAAAGCGACTGAAAGCAGTCGCTGATCCCACTACCCCCTATTAGCAAGGCAGGCGAAGCGATAAAATAATTCGCGCTAAGCGCGTTTATCGCTATATTTTATCACCTGCTAGTGAGGATGACTTACCTGTTTAAAGTATAGGAGGTGGATTCTAATGCTGAATCCACCTTAGCGATAATGCGAGAATATCGCTGCTTTTCCAGCGATATTCTCACGTTTTGCCGCTATCGCTGGAAATTTTATCGCTATGGAGATAAACCTTGTTAATAGGGTGTTATCTCAGCGATATTTTCCAGCGATAGGCGGCGTTAACCAAAGTCGCGCTAAGCGCAGTTAGCGATATTTATCGCTATTCCTTGGTAATATGCCCCACTATTGCTGGGAAATGGAGGACGATTAAGGTGCAAACTAGTTCGTTCCTGCAGGACAGATCATACGATCCCAAATGAAGTGTGCAATTCCCGATACAGATGGCCAAATTTGATAACAGAATTTTGAAACCCATCCCTTGTCAGTGTCAGCTTATAATTTTCAAATGCTTGCTACTACAAGTCTGCAAGATCTTGTATAGTGGACAGGAGGGCTTCAACAGTTTGAGGCACATAGAAAGTCACACCGGAATCACTGGAAAATGCTGCTATGTAGCAGCACTGTCACCAAAAATGTTACCTTTAGAAACTGCTTCATGAGCAGATCATGGGCAGCGCACTCAACGACTGCAACATTCTTTGGCAGTTGAAGGGCATCAAATAACCATTTTACATAGAATCTGTTTTTAATGGGGTACCTGCATATGTGCTGAATCCTTGCTGCATTCAGAAGAGGTCAAAATTAGGCCTGGGTGGTAAACTTCATTCCGCTCATGAAGTTTGCAGAGTTTTTCCCACTCTGCAAAAGAGAATGTGAAAACAAACTGACTTTCAGGATGTTTGAGGATAGGCAAGAAAGCAGGACATTAATCAACAAACAGTCCATTAGGTGGTGGGCAGAATGTATGACAAAATGGTAGCACAACAGAAAAACTGAACAATACAACAACAATCATAGAATGTAAATCGTGCACAAAACAATATATTTCATTACCTGGATTATTGATGGGCAGAATGGAAGCATTAAGTACGCTAACAGTATGAACCAAAACCTTTTGTTTTGCCAAAGCAGCAATATTTGGAAGGATTCCTTCTTCTGCCTCAGGAGTAGTGAGTATTGAGGTGTATGGGGAGGTTTTTTAATTGGGTTAATCCTGAACGTGAAGGTGTCAGCAAATAAAATGCAGCCTACATTACTAGCATGGTAAGACCACAAAGAGGAAGATACTTGGGCTAAAACATCCGCGATGATTTGAGGTGAAGCATTCACAGTATTATGGATTTTAGAAGAAAATGTATTTTTACACAAAACAGTTAAAACAGCCTTTTTCATTTTTGAAGGACTCATCTAAATAGACACCATCATATGTACAATACAGAGTACAGTTCAGCAGACACAGGAGGGCTCTTTTCAGCAGGCTTGCTGGAGGACTAGGGCTCAAAGGAAAACTTGTTGGTCTGTAATCAGACTTATAGAAATAGACAAAGAACTGTTAACAGGTTGTCGAATACAAATGTTACAAATGCTGACAGCATCAATCATTTCTCCCGAGACAGAAGGAGAGAGCGTTCAGAGGTGTTTAGAGCTGATCAATAACCACTAGTGCCAAATAGCACATTTATGTCCAATGGGGATCAAGGTGTATAGAATGCAGTTGGCTCCTCTTAGGGTTTCCTAAAATGATGAGTACCTGTTTGGAAGTTGAAGAGGGAAATCAAGCTGTTCAGACTGATCATGGAAACCCGTGGGTAGACCCCAGCAGTTTTGTTTCCGATGTTCTAATTGACCATAATTGAAACAGAAGGAGTTACCAGGTGGAAAAAAGTTCTCTCATTCCCTGCTTGTGGCACATGCCTACCCTTCTGCGTCCTTGTCCACTCTGCTCACTTGGTCCTTCTCTGTCCTTCTACCTGAACATTACAGTCTCTCTTTCACTTCTATCAGTCGTGCTCTGCTTGCTGCGCTTTCTGCCTCTCCTTCTAGTTGCACAGCCCCTGATTGCATCCTGTACACTACCTGTTGTTGGGCACTGCACCATTTCCCAGCACATCCAATGGAGTGCTTACTGCATCTCTCAGTGGACACAGGAAGCTCAGAATGTCTAATAAATCGTACCCCCTCTCTTCAGTTTCCTCTAGGACATCATTCGTCAGCTGAGCAGTAAAGTATAGATAGGGCACTACAATGTGGGAACAAGTTTGTATTCTATATTTCATGTGACTAATTTGGTGTCTCGATTTCCCATGGGTCTCCTTACCCGAGATTCCTGGAGGCAACTCATAGCTTCCTCATTCAATTTCCGGAAGGGCAACCATTGTTATGTGGTGGTTTTATTTTTTTGGGTCTTCTAGTCTTTTATTAAGGTTATTTGGGCATTCAACATCAAAGGTGCCTTGATACAAAAAGGATGTTTTTGGTCACCATTAGTTCACTTTACCCAGTCCTCTATAAACATGCTTGTGCCTCTGTCATATTGCTGGTACATAACAGGAGTAGCAGTCACCCTAGGTGGGGGCTTATTCAGCATTAATTATTCTGCTTCCATTTTCATTACTACACCCTCACTCACAACCGAGAAATCATTTACCTATCCTGCTTCCTACCACCACAGCTCATCCCTTGGTGGAGGGAAATAGGAAAAGGGGGAAAGCAAGGCTCTGACAGCTCATTACTCCTACCTACCTAGGACGGTGCTTAAAAAGCACTTTCACACCTGTCCACTGTCCCGATCCAATTGGAACAAGTCCAGTTACAGCCTTTTGAAACTTGCAGAAGGTTCATGCACCCCACTCCTGCCCCACCGTTTCATTGCATCATTACTTTCTCAGAAGACCTATTCATAATTAAAGTAATGAAAAAATATAGCTTCTGTAGTCAGTAAGTACAAACAAACTCACAATTAAAAATTTAATTGTGTAAGACTATCTGACCTGATGTAAGCTAAACACCAGGTCATGCTCCACCATAGTTCCAAATGGAGACTTCATCGTCTTACTTTTGCACCTTTGGTTGTCAAGTGGAGGTCCAGTCCTGCTCCAGTCACCACGTCACAGTGGATCTGGGAGATAACTGGCCAATGCACAAAGATCTGTCAAAAACTGTCAAGTTTTTGGTTGAGTCTGAAAGTGTTTATTGAAAAAATAGTCTGATTTACAGAGATTACAGACAAGGGGACCCCCTACCCGACATGCATGGGGTTTATTCCCGGTGCGCCGGGAACAATGGGCCTGATTCATAAAGATAAACTTAGATGTTTGGTCTAAACTTAGACCAAACGTCTAAGTTTACGACTTTGGGAATTCACAAAGGGCATTTGTGAGTAGTATCTTTACATTTGCACTCGGGGCGGATCTCAGGCCCGAGTGCTAGTATCTTTACGTTCGCACGCGGGCAGATCTCTGGCCCGAGTGCAGATGTAAAGATGCTACTTGTAAATGCCCTTTGTGAAATCCCAAAGTCGTAAATTTAGACGTTTGGTCTACGTTTTACCTTTGTAAATCAGGTCTAATGTTTTTGTTTCTTGCATGGACCCACCATGCTGGACACTGGTAGGCAAAATCAATGGCGGCATGCCTGCCTAGCAGAGCGGGCCCATCTTCTCTGTGAGCTAGAGGTCCAAAAGAGATTAAACGAATGAGGGGTTGCTTGTGCTCCCATAAAGACGGTACCTAGCCTGGCAGCTTAGGCTGCATTGTTCAAAATTACAGCAGGGCCAAGTCTCATTTGCATATGACCGGTCTCTGTCAAAACACAATGTACTGGATGTGGCCTTGATTAACTACCACTGCTGAGAATAATTTAAGCATTGTACTCATGACTATTTTACTTTTCTAAGTGAGGCACCCTAAGCGCAATTGGTATTCCAAGGTGGGGGTTTGGTGCTCACCGTGCCAGTGGACTTTTGCTGTACCTCTTGGGTTTGCCCAAAAGGTCAAAATGTGGTCTGATATTACTTATTTTCCCTTATAGGAAGGGCCTCATCTGGCTTTTATGCCTCGACTGTTCTTATTGGAGCCGAACCAAGTCTAATGTGCAAATTTTTGCTTATTAATGTTCTTTGTTTGAAGTGGTATCCTGGGCAAAAAGAAAAAAAAACAATGGACTGGAATGAATGTCAAGTAATTATTAGCTGGTGAGATTAATTCATGCAATTCACTCAACATTTTTTGTTTTTCTAGTGAGATGCCTACTAAACTCCAAGACTGGAATACTTGATTACCAGATCTCCTTCAATTAGGAAACACATATTCACCGGGCCCTGAAATCTTCTGGATGTGGAGTCTGGATCTGAAACCAGCTGGATGTACTGTCCGGGCCAGAAAGCTGCTGGACCTGCTGTCTGGATCCATCTTGAAGGAAGAAGCCAAACTGCCCTTGCAGGAGGTGTGCTTAGTTAATGTAAGGAGCTGTGCAGAAGTTAAAAATAAGCTATGTATCATCAGCGCTGCATATGGCCCAGGGAGAAGGATCGCTCAACTAGGAGCTCTCTGGTGAACACCCTCAGACAGATACCTTTCAGTCTTCCCCCAGTGGCCCATAACTGGACCTCAAGATTACTCATTTATGGCCTGGAGTCTATGGCGTAACACAGGCCCCCCTAGCCCCTGCGGTGCGGGGGGCCCCAAGTTCTCGGAGGTACCCTCAGCACAATACTCTGCCCGGAGAGCTCCTTAAGGGGTCCGGAGGGGCCCCTCCATGTACCTTGCAGGTATGCACCTCAAGTTTCCTTACATCAGTGCCTGGAGTTGATCAAAGGGGTGATTATGTGAGGCTTTTCTGAATTTAGTCTGCAAGTCATATGTTGTCATGATATTGCAGTTTGAAGCTCTGATTAGAATCTGTCTCTGTGTGACTCCATACGTTTACAAAATTCTCAAGTTTGCTTTTGTGTTTTTTCCTAATTTCTCATTATGTCATTTTGAGTAATTTTCACCCATAAAAGAATAGTTTGTAGAGAAAATGTCTCACAGAAACACGTTTCCTGCTGAAACTAGTCTCCTACTGTTATCTTGCATGACATTATTTTAACATAGAGTATGCCTTTTCATGAAAAAAGTCACACGAGAAACCGGCAGACCACATTTCATTGCGACCTCACCTGATCCACTATAGGGTCCAAGGTGCATTTTGCCTGTGTGTATGTTCACTCCAGGAGTGCATTGTGCCCTGGGGGGGTGCAAAGGGCGAGTGCTCCCACTTTGTGCACCCCGAGGCACAATGGTATTAGGGAAGGGGCCACAGATGCTTGGGTGTCCACTTCTGTAATACTGATAGCACTGGCACACATGCACCAGCACTATCATGAGAAAGCATTCCCTCATTTTCAAGGGGGTGTGGCCCCAAGCCAAAGAGGGAATATCTTTGCCTCTGAGCCTGCACTGTATTACAGATGCAGCCCTTAGGAGGCACACTCACAGTGCTGCTGAAAAAGATGGCGCATAGTCAGTGCTCTCCCTGAGGGAAGCCTACTCAACCTCCCAGACATCCCCTTGTAGGTGGGTGCAGTTACTCACTGTACCTGCTTGCAAGAGGATCAATCTTCAAAGGGCAGGTGGGTTTCCACCTGCATGGAAAAACATAGAGCGGCTTGAAGCAGCCACTTCCTGTTTCGTTTGAATGCGCTGCCCCCCAGGGCAGGGCGAGTTTGCAGCTGTGACCCCTCCCCCCCCAGTAGTTGCTATAAAAGCTATGTGATGTGTCCCACTTTAATAAGTTAAGGATCACCCAAATGAGGTCTATGTAAAACCAAGCTTGTGTTTGTTCCTGGCTGAAAAAGGCTTTAAAGAACTTCCACGCTCACATTTCTTGTAAGAGGGAAGAATTATTTTTCTCTCTTACACGTTGGTGCACATCAGGCGCAGGCACTATACATAGCCATGCCGGACACATAGACAATTATCATACACAAGTCTGAAACAATAACACACATCAGATATACAAGACGGAAATCACTTATATGAGACATTTACACATCAAACAAAAAACAAGCACATAAATATAGACAGGCGTATAAGATACATATCACAAACGTATTTTAAGGTCGAATTTTAAAAACACAATACATACATATGTTAAAATACACTTAAGACCTCAGAAAAAAATTAACAAAAGACAGCCGGAGAAGTGCACAAGACAATTATTTGTATATTTCCTCAACGTCTATATCTTTCATTAAAAGCGAAAGAAAACACATACTTTATCAGGAGAAAAATGAACACACAGGTATGGTGCTGGAATATCACTGACAGAATAGTGTGTCTAACATACATTTTGTGTACAAAATATAGTTTACAAAAATATTACCCCAGTGAAGTTGATAAGGACAATTAGTCAAGACTGAAAGGACATTGGGCCGCAGTGCACTGAACAAACCACAATTGACTCACCATAAGTGTGAAAAAGGCCGCTTTATTGAAGACAGGTGCACCGTACAAAAACATAGCCTCAGCCTTTGCCTCACAAAACTATAGCTAACTATACAAACTTAATCTACGTATCCTCCTCCCCCCACCCCTAAGGTTTCCCCAAACACAATTGCAATTTATTTAACAGACCCCAACTTGATCAATAACTTTCGCCCCTTTAAAACCTTGTAACCTCTTCTCAACCTGTCTAAAAATCTATCTACTAAGTATAACCTATCCTAACCTCATTACCTACTTGTCCCCAACCATAAAATGAAACAGTAACAGCTGGCCAAAAATAGCTAACCGACGCCACTCAGAAATAGTCCCTATGACTTTTCAGACCCCCCAACCTCCAGGCCCCTTTTAGGATAACGTCTTATATTGAGGGCTGAATCCAAGACTTCCTTTACTTGAATCAAGTATAGCTCCATCCCGAAGCGAGACAAATGCACCCCATTGTCCCTGAAATTATTTTTTGCTGAATACTTTTGTTCTGGGTGATCCACCGCCGAACACTTTAGTTCCGGATGCTCTACCCTGCCCAAACCTGCCTCCCTGCAAAACACCCTCATCTCTCTGTTTACCTTCCTCCTGGCTTTATCAATGGCAACAGGCCTCTCGGCCCCCCTCCAATGCCTTCTGGGAATAAACTCACTCCACACCACAAAGCACTTAGACCACTGCTTCTTGATCTCCCGCAAATCCCTTTTCATCTGCTTCAACAGAGACAACCCTTTACACACCACTAAATCATTCTCCCCCAAATGAATTAACAGCACATCCGGACAAACATGGCGATGCAGTAACTTATTTAAAAGGGGGAAAAGCTTGTGCCAATGCATGCCCCCTGTTCCGTGCCAACTGACTTTAAACAATCCCGGGTCCAATCCGAGGTTTACGCCTTTTCCTTTTTTCTGTTCGTGTCTTACCGCCCATTTTACAAAAGAATGCCCAACAATCTAGATAGCGAGCGCCTCTGACTCTGGCCCCGCTACTGTACCTGCAAAGACACATGCCTGAGAACAAATTCACATTCCCACCTACCTCCCAACCCCCTCCCTGCTTTAATATAGTGTTTATAACAATCTGATGACCAACGTCCCAGTTGCTTCAACCTCTCTGAGCCCCACCCCATCTTCGCTGCGTCAGAAGTCACCCCAATCCTGAAAGAATGAGTGCCAAATGCCTCAGGCACCTCCCCCAGTAATTTTAACGCCAGCCTCATGACCCATAGCAGCTGGGCCGCCGTGACTTCCCGCCCGAGGTCCTATAAAAAACGTCCCCCACCTCCCTCATTGTTCCTCCCCGCAAAAGGGATCCCCATCGTACTGGGCAGCTCATGGGATCCTCTCTAGCCCCCAGTGCCACTGACCTCCCCGTCCCCCTTTGATCTGTCTTTGAGCGCCTGAGGAAGATGGTGACTGCATCACTCCCTTTTTCGCATCCCTGTACTTCCTCCCATTGCAGCCATGGTACCCCATTAATTCCCAACAGCTCTGAAACCTGGAATGCCCCGCAATATAGCCAAGACATTAACGCCGCAGACAATATCGCCGGCTGCAGCATACATTTGGCAACACCTCTATCATTCTGCCCAACAGCACATTATTCACCGGTAACCTAACCCGCTGTCCTCTACCCGTCTCCCTGGCCCAACCCTCTAGCAACCTCTTACCCAGCTCGCCTGCCGTTGGAACATATCCCCACACTAACTTGCCCATGAAGGCTATCCCTGTCAGCTTTGCCGCTATGGTAACCTTCGACAAACCCTTCTCAATCAAGTCCAAGATGAACTGAACGACGTCCTCTGTCCTGGCCCACGTCCCAGGCCTCCTCTTCGCACCTCCCTGCAGAAATTCCTGCCACGCTAGTCCGTAGGCCTTCCTCGTGGAAAGCGCTAACAACCCTACCACCAGCTGCAGCATCCTTTTTCTCCTATGGACCACATCCCTTCGGGCACCGGCGTCTTGTGAGCTTCCGCCTCCGTGGCCAGCCCATGGAACATCTCCCACTGTAAACGAGACAAAGCATCCGCAATGTCATTGATAACGCCCGGGACATGCTTTGCTCTGAACTGAATGTCGTACTTTAAGCAACTCAACATGAATATTCGCAATAACTTTAAGACCTGCTCATCCCTTGGGGACTGCCTTTGACCACCTGCACCACTGCCATGTTGTCTACCCTGAAAGTGACCCTTTTATGCGCTAGCCTCCGCCCCCACAGCGTGACCGCAACTACTAGTGGAAACAATTCAAGGAAAGCAATGCTCCTGCCCCCATTCTTCCAATGAGGCGGCCCCTCTTCCGCACACCATTTTCCCTGCCAGTACAAACCGAACCAGCCTGCCCCGGCGGCATCCGAGAATATCTGAGCATCCCATTCCCACTGTTCCGGCGCGGACATGGGTATCCTATTGAATTCCTCCAAGAACCTGCACCACATTCTTAAGTCTTACTTTGTCCCTGCCGACAAACGCATGTGGTGGTGTGGTAGCGTGAGGCCTGCCAGTGACCTGCTCAGTCTCCTGCAAAATGTCCGTCCCACTCTCGCTACCCGGCATGCGAAATTCAAATGCCCCAGTAACACTTGTACCATCCTTACTGTCACTTTCTTTCTGGCCAGCATGTCATCGATCAACAACCTCATGTGCAATTTTTTATCATCCGGCAACCTGGCCTCCATAGCCACCAAATCCAGTTCAATCCCCAGAAATGACAACACCGTGCTTGGACCTTGTGTCTTCTCCGGTGCTAAGGGGACACCCAGTGTCCCCATGAGCTTCTGGAAACTGTCCAGCTGCTGCTGGCAGTCCGTCGAACCAGGCCGGCCCACCAAGAAGAAGTCATCAAGGTAGTGTGTCACCGTCTCTTTTCCCGTTTTCCAAGAGAAAACCCACTGCAAGAATGAACTGAACTTCTCAAACAGCGCACATGATATTGAACACCCCATGGGTAAAGCCTTATCCACAAAGAAGTTTCTGTCCACTTGAATGCCCAGCAACTGGAAGTCCTCCGGATGTACTGGCAAGAGCCGGAAAGCGGCCTTAATGTCACATTTTGCCATCTCGGCCCCTTTTCCTACCCTTTCCACTAGTGCCCTGGCTACGTCCACCGAAGAGTACGACACTGACGTCAAGTCATCAGGAATGAAATCGTTTACTGACCCAACTTGCGGCCATGACAAGTGCTGAATCAAATGATACTGGCCTCTCTCCTTTTTTGGGACCATCCTGACAGGAGAAATAATCAAATCCTTTATCAGGCTAACTGCAAATGGCCCCTCCATGCGTGCTTCCCTTACCTCTTTTTGCAATTTCTCCCAAACTACTGATTTGTAAGCCGCCACTGATTTCAGGTTCTCCGCCCATCTTGCTAACCTTGGTCCTTCATACCCCAATTTAAAGCCCTCTCTGAAACCCGCACTGAGAATTCACGCTTCCTGTTTTCGTGGGTAATGTGCTAGCCAGGCCTCTGAGCAATCCAGCTTAATGGGTGTATGAGCTTTTGCCCATATAACCCTGCGCCCCTCGGCCTCCCCTGCCTCCCATCCCCTGCTGTCCGCTATTGGCATTCTGATGCTGCAGCCCCTGCCCCCCTGCATGGCCCTGTCCTGCGTACCCTGGCCCGAAGCACTGTACCAGAGGGTGCCTTCCAGAGCATTTTGAGCATTCGTGCCAAAATCTGCAGTAGTCCCGGGCACATGTGCCTTTGTTATAGTCCCAACAGGCCCCTGTACCTCCCCCTGTGGGCTTCGGGGTGTATCCCACCCCCCGGGTGGGACAGCTTTGAAAGGGGCAATAGACTAACGGCAACCCACTGGCCGTGTACGTTGTCTTCCCAAATTTTACTGCCCCCATCATCTGCTGGTAGAAATCCAAGTCGATCTCCCCCCAATTTGTTTCGGGGTCCCATGCTCCTCATCATAGTGTGACCATGCGTAACCCCCATAAGTCCAATGTGCCCTCCTAACTACATCCATGTATTTAAACAAAGCCACGGACCTATCTGGGTACTTCTCGCAGTACACACTTGCAAAAATTTAAAAGGCTGCCGTCCAGTTCTCTATTGTTATGGGCACCCTAGGTCGTAGGGATAACTCTAGCTCCTCCTCTTTCGATCCCTCCTTGGATCGCAATTCCCTATGCAGCAGCTTCAACATGTCTACATACTCGCCCTTCCATATTTTTTCCTTCGTTGCTAACATGAGGTGTGCTCCCAATGGTTTCGTCACCCCCATGTACGGCAATTTTGGCAATCTGACCGCCTTACTCTCTTTGCCCTCCGTCAACTGACCAGACCCCCCTTCGCTTTTGTCGTCCCCTGAACCCTTAGTCGCTTCATCGTCCTTCCGTGCCTTGTCGTCCGTCGTGCCCCCTGACCTACCCTTCTCTGCCTCCTTTTCCGTCTTCTGCCCCTCTGTACCCACCCCCGTGTCTCTAACGTATCTTCCCTTGCATAATTTTAGCCCACTGTCCCCCTCATCCCCTCTGGCATCCGTCCCCGTGGAAACCCTCCATTTTGGGCTAGCCGCACTACCCCGCCCCCCTTTCTTACCTGGCGTCAAGGTCGGTGTCCTTACCAGATCCAACCGCCTAACCAGTGTCGCAGAGGGTTGAGTCATCTGAGGAGTAACCGTGTACTCCGCATTCGGTCCCGCCTCCTGTAACACACTAGGCACAAAATTACTTGTCCCCCCCTTTCTTCGTCCACTATCTCCCCCTCTTCTAAACTATCCTCCTCATAATCTAATGGGATGTCCTCCCACTCCCCCTCCTCTTCTATTCTTGTTACCCACGTGTGCCTTGCTTCTTACAACAATCTGTCTATCGTGGCCTCGGCTTTCTTTTTCTGCCTCTACTCTGTCACTGCCGCCCTGGAGGGCCCCTCTGCCCCTCCGGGCTGTCGCCCAGATGTGACCATTTCACTGTGTACCACCTTTTTTGTTAGCAGTTTGTTTGCAATGCTGCCCGCCGCAACGTTCCCTTTTTATCCGCCCACTGTCACCGCCTCCCTAGTGGGCACCTCCACCCCACCGGGCTGTTGCCTCGCCGTGACCCTTTCAGACCTCTGTTCGTCTTTGCCACCATGGTCCCTCGACATGCTCCAGCTGGCCGCCCTGGACCCTGCCTTCACTTCTTCCCGGTAGTGAGGAGCCGCAAGCGACTCGCCCCGCAATGTGCGTGCCCCGTGCTCGCTGCTCCTGCAAAGCAAATGGAAGGTCCGGCATGCCGTGATTAGTGTCCCTATCTGTCCCTACCTGCCCCCGATCCGTGCACCACTGCCAATACCCCCAATACCTGAGGCCCCCAAGCGTGCCTGTGGAAACCCCCCTCCGTCCCCCCACCCCCCCACTCCGACCCCTCCCCTGCCTGGCCCCGCCAAGTGTCCCCCCCTTGTTGCCGGACCCACCTTGACGTGGGTCCCTTGCTTACTTTGCCACTGGATTCAAGCTAGCCTGACTGATGAGGGGTGTTACCCCGAAACCGGTCCCAGAATGCTTGTTTCCGGTCCAGGGAAGACATGGCTTGGCAGTTCGGGCTGGACTGTTCCCACGAGGCACAGGGTCAAGAATGATTTGCATATAGCTGTGTCTGAACTGGGGTGGCGAAGGGAGCTAAAGAATGATGATGGATTCAACCCAGATCTGTGATTGGGGGTGAGTGTCTGAAAAGTGATGATGGATTCAACCCATATCTGTGACTGGGGGTGAGTGTCTGAAAAGTTTCAGTGCTCCGTCCATCATCTCCTTGTATTTGCAGTGATCTGCAATAAACAGCCATCTATATTTATGGTTCGGAAAATAAAAAATGTCACAACTAAAGGTAGAGTAAAGTGAAAAGCCAACAAGTGCGTCTTTCACGTGGACATACACACACACACACACACACACACACACACACACACATGAATGCATGCGGCAGCATGACTGTCACCCCTGGTCTCACGATATGTCAAGTCCACTTATGGCAGCAGACATACACAAAAAAAGGGAGACCCACTGTAGCATACATATCACTTCGTTTATCTCTTTGGGTGCACCCAGGAACTCAATTTTTTTCCTCCAATGCTTTCTCCAGATTGCACAGCGATGTTTTGTGGAATCTTCACAAGCAAGCATTGGTTTCAAAACTTTGAAAGGAATGCAATACCCACTATTCCCAAAATATCTCCACAGTAGTACCTCAGTTGAGGCTCACAGCCAATGAGTATTTACGTTTATGCAGGTATTTACATCAAACTCTGTCCCAACCAGCCAGGACTTTCAGATGCCACGGATTGACGTGAGACAGACTCTGATACAATCATAAAACCTCGTAGAAGCATTATTTTGACTCCGTCCCAGCCAGGGCTTTAAGTGGGATGGGTCCTGCCGGTGGTCAGCACCAGCAGTTCTAAAAAGCACCTGCAGTGGCGGGTCCCTATCGGGCTCTCCATTTTTGCCATCATCAGGGTAATAAAAGAAATCTTAACTCTGCAGCAGTACCACCCTTTACTGCCCCTGATGTAACTTCAAAGAGAATTGTTATAGTTTTCCACAGCCTCATCATTTCAGAACTGAAGCATTTTCAGTTTTATGTACAACGAAGCCATAGTTGTTGGTTTATTTATCTTATGCAACTAACAACAACTTACAAAGCCAATAGTCCTGGATTGTTGTAGGTATAATGCTACTTGTAGTATTATATATCTGGATGCAATGACAGAAACAGCAAAATGCCAGTCGGGCCGCACACTATGCTAAGCACAGGTTTTTAGCTTTGGTGTTTTTAAGCCACGCTCTTAATTACATCGGTCACGCCCCTTTGAGAGACCCCCACCCCAGTTTTTTCATCCCATTTAAAGCACTGGTCCCAGCCCTAAAGCCCTTTTTGAATCCCTGACCTGACATATGAGAGACTCCGATGTGACTGTAAAAGCCTTTCACTGGTGCTGTTCCGACACTTCACATACTTTTTGTTTCATATAGGTCTTTTAATGCCACCGGCCTGTCACCTGACAGACCCAACTCTTCTGTACTGGCTTTTACAAGGTACTGGCCTGACGTGCCTGACTCTGAGCCAAACTATACAGCCTTACAGTGAGACTTAGCAACAGTGTTGTATTGGGATCAAAAATAGGCCTGTGCACCCTAAAAAAAAACGTCAGCCCACATTTGCGGATTTTGCAAAAAACTGCTTAAGTATCATGAAAAGAAGGATGGGGGGGTTCTCTAAAAGAGGCTTGTTTTCTTATCTTCACTGAGATAAAAAAAAATGCAAATGTTGCCAGGAGTCTTTGTGCACGGATCAATTCACAATGGTGAACCACACCTGAATGTAAGTGAGGCCACTTCTGCTCAAGCCCCCTGCCCCTGCTCAATCTACATACATTAATGGGCCGGCCCAGAGAGAGACCGGGAATAACACCTCTGCCCCGTTGGTAAAAGGCCCTCCAGAAAGGCCACTAACGCTCCCACTGATCCACTGGTGGCATCTGAACAGCACAGACACAGCCCAAATCGGCCACAACTCTGGGGAAAAAAGCGACCCACAACTCTTACCAATCCGACCCTTGCTAGTCTCTGGTTCTGTCATCTGTGTCTTTCACAGGCCATGGCACCCTCCTCCCAGCTCCACTCCACTCTGCTGTGCTGGCCTGTAATAGACATGACCTCATTTAACTGAGGGATCTCCTAGTTTTCTTGTGTGTTTCCACTGATTTTCCTGTATTGTCCTATGTTGTGATTATAATGTAGGGAGATCTTAATCGCTCTTGTTTTGTTCTCTGTGAAGAACACTTACTCCTAATCTTTGGCAGAGCTGCACTATATAAAAAAAAAAAAGAAAAATGAACAGGGTTCGCCTAAGCCCTTACACATTTTCAGAGACACCGGTTGTGCAGACATCTCCCAGTCTGACTTCAAATCAGTCTGCTTCTGGACACCCATATCTTGTATTATAAGGTTTGTTCCTTTGCATATAATTTTTTTTTTAATGCTTTTTGTTGCATTTGCTGCCATAGTCTTGTGTTGTGGCTTCGTAGCAGGGTAAATACCTGGTACTGCTATTGCTGAGATCAGTGGCACTAATTTCGTCAACCTTTGAAAGGAGAGGAGCTAAGTGGAGCCACCAATATTCAAGGCTTGCCTCGTGTAGGCGGCTATGCCACGTCTTGCAGTGGTCATTTTATTTACTTGTTTATAGTTTTTCTGAAAAGCGCTGTATGCTGCTTTTCGCCCTAGGCACTTAAAAGAGAGATGTCCAATGAGATAGATCCTTTATAGCTAAGTCACTTTATCAAACGCAGAGACAGCTAAGTCACTTTATCAAACGCAGAGACAGCTAAGTCACTTTTATGTATTTATTTGGTCTTTTTTTGTGAATCATGGTTGCACGAAAACCACGCTCGGGTGATTTGCACAATATTCTTTCTTTGCACCAGCCTAGTAAGTCCATTTGTAGGCAAAGCGCACATTGGTGATGGAAATCCCCATCCTGGGTGCATCCTACAGCCCCATTCTGGCGTAGATGATTGGTGGTGAGGCCCGGAACTCAGGACTTGCCGCACAATAGTTGGACTCAACACTGCTTGAGTGTAAGAAGGTTTTTTTTCCCCACACATGCCGCCGTCACCAATTGCCATAGCGCCTTTAGCACAACAAACAGAGCAACCAAATGTGTCTGGGCTGAAAGATTTACGTCAGCATACTAATAAGTCACAGGAGCCGCTCGCTGGGACTGGGCCGCCCAGATCCTTTTACCATAATCCCAGCCTCAGAGTCAGAACACACAACTACATCCTCCAAATCCTGCCCTTGCACCCCCTCCCCTTTTTCCACCCCCACCCAGTTAAAACTTGCATTTTCTCTCTGCGTCCACCACGCGCGAGCCTCTTTCATACGTCTGTATACCTTTTCATCAAACGCCAGGGGCTGTGCCCTGAAACGCAGTGACGTATTTAATGTTTTCTTTCAGCCGCCTGACAAGCCAGAGTGAGCCGTGCTAAGGTCTATTTTCTGATATTTGTGTTGGCACCAGGGGGGCTGTCACTGTGCACAGGAATGTTTGAGCGCAGCGAAAGCTCGCTTTAAGGTTAACATAGAAACAGAATGTTGTGGCAATTAGAGACCGCCAGGACCGCCCCCTTCCTGCTCTCACGACAGACATACCATGGTCTCTGGCTTTACCCTTGCTTACGCAGCACCATAGGTTTGCCTTCTCTCGACTCTGCCTTTTAAATACATTTTAGTATTTTTTAGTCTCAGCAAAAATATGTTTATGTGTTTGTGTGAGAGTAAAGGTTTGAATATTGTTCCATATTGCTGGTTGTCCCTAGAGTGGGGAGAGCGCCAGCTTCTTGTACATTAAGGAGGTCCAAAAGGGACCGCTACCATTTTGCGAATAGGTCAGCACCCCAACTTGGAAGTCAGCAACGTTTCAATGATTTGCAACCAGAATTCCAGTCACAAACCATATCACCGAATCTCAGTTTGGAAGGGATGCCCACAAAACGCTCCTTCCAATCTGAGATTCTGTAACCATTCAGAATCCCATTTTAGGAGTCGGTAAAAGTTTAAAGACTCCTAAAATCGAATCTGTACATAAGAAAAACCTATTCTGTGGCTGCAACCTCTTCTATTTTGTAAATTAGAGTGCCTGTGGCCACAAAATAGGTTAGTACATCTGGCCCTATATCCTTCACCTTCTTAAGCATCTTATATCTCCTAAAAGTCAGAGACTATTGAACACTGCTAGGTGTTACCCCATCCGTTTGTAAGAGAAAAGCTCTGTGAACCCCACCAGAGTAGAACCAACCTAGAGAAGCCCTTCAAAACATCTGATAACCATGAACCTAACATTAGTCATTGAGAGACACCTTCCTCCCCCTGCAGCAATTGAGTCTTCTTAAGGCGGCTTCACCATGATGACCCTACAGGCATGTTTTACCTTGTGAAGCCGTTGCTGGACGAAGCTTTGTAACCTGGCCTACCTTTGAAGTTTGAGCTCCATAATGATATATAAGAAGGCGATTTAGAGTTGCTGGTAGCAGACCTCCTGCCCCTTTGTGCTAAACCCTCCTTTAGGGATTCTCTGCAGGTGAGGAATCGCTTGACTGCATTAGCATTATGGAACTAACCGCATGGTGGTAGCAGTTCCACTGGATAGTTCCCCACTGACAGAGAACACTTTAGTGGATGACTTGCCACTTCCAAAACAAATCAGAGAATTTTCCTTTGCCACCCATTATTAAATCAGGTCATAAGTTTAAAGGTATGGCTTTGTTCACTTTGACTGATTGCCAGGCCTGACCTGCAGCTTGCACTAGTGAGCCAGACAATCTTTCACTCAGGCCCTCTTTAAAAAAAAAAAAAGTGACTGAACTTTTTCAGCCTCTTTTAGCATTCCCCATTAGCACAATTATCTTACATGGGAGATTGCAATCCCTGTATAAAACCCATCTCACATTTCCTTATTGCCTTCGAGTTGTGAAGTATCTATATGATGTAGCTACTCAACTGCAAGTTACAGATGACCTCTGACATCACAATGCCTGCTGCCAGAGCTCAGCCACAGCCTTTTCTTAACTTACTTTACATTGATTCTAATATCTTGGTAACTTGCATTATCCTTTGAATGTATGGCAGGGGTGTTCTATTCCATATATAACGGTAAAAACATAGGTCTCAGAAAGGATCCCTGTGGACTCTGGAGGTGTTAACATAGGGTTAAAGTGAACAAAGGAGTCAGACCAATAGCCGGTGTCTTAATGAGCAGAAAAGAAGAATCCAGTCCCAGCCAAGACTTCGACTCCCCATTCCTAAATATTTCTTGGAAATGATCATATGATCGACACGAGGAATGGTCACATGAACAAAGGGTTTTTGTTTGGATAACCTTAAGATAGAAAACACAAGGAGTGTTGCTTTGTTCGCCCTAAGTTGGCAGGGTATGCCCAGACGTGGGTCCCTTGCTCACTTTGCCACTGGATTCAAGCTAGCCTGGCTGATGAGGGCCGTTAGCCCGAAACCGGTCCCAGGATGCTTGTTTCCGGTCCAGGGAAGACATGGCTTGGCAGTTCGGGCTGGACTGTTCCCATGAGGCACAGGGTCAAGACTGATTTGCATATAGCTGTGTCTGAACAGGGGTGGCGAAGTGAGCTAAAGAACGATGATGGATTCAACCCAGATCTGTGACTGGGGGTGAGTGTCTGAAAAGTTTCAGCGCTCCGTCCATCATCTCCTTGTGTTTGCTTTGTTCGCCCTAAGTTGGCAGGGTATGCCCAGGCGTGGGTCCCTTGCTCACTTTGCCACTGGATTCAAGCTAGCCTGGCTGATGAGGGCTGTTAGCCCGAATTCGGTCCCAGGATGCTTTTTTCCGGTCCAGGGAAGACAGGGCTTGGCAGTTCGGGCTGGACTGTTCCCTGAGGCACAGGGTCAAGACTAATTTGCATATAGCTGTGTCTGAACTGGGGTGGCAAAGTGAGCTAAAGAACGATGATTGTCTGAAAAGTTTCAGCGCTCTGTCCATCACCTCCTTGTGTAACCTTAAGATAGACCATATCATTTGAAGTACTTTTTCTTTTGCTGTCCACATTGAAAGGGGTTTCTCTTCAACATTGTTTAATGAACACTGCCTCTTGGGCCTGATACCTGAAAGGAAAAATAGGAAACTCAGCAGGAAATCTGCATTGCTTGGATTAACCTTGGCTAAGCTATTCACAGCCATAAGATGGTTGATTCCGAGACCACCCCCAGCGGTGGACTGGCAGAGGGACATGATTGAATGATCGGGGTGGAAGATGTCCATATGAGAAGAGTGAGATGTGATGAGAAACTAGCTGACGCGTGGGGACCTATGGTCCTTGATCTGACTAAGACGAGTGCCCGCGCCGACCCAGATGAGGTGGGTTCAGGGAACCCAGGGGAGCTCCTGGATGTACATGTCCTGGGCAATGAAGAGGAGAGAGAGAGGGGGGGCATGGAAGTGGATAATGAGAATGTGACATACACGACATCTAAGGAAAGGTATGGCGGGACTCCTTTGCAATACCATGAGCCATCCTGACTGGCACTTTGAACAATTGACGGAGCACTGGGAGTTGGGGGATGGGAAAGTTGGTTTGTTCATTTTCTGTTAACTTAATTCAGTTTGATGCAAATGTGATTTATATTGTATACTCCCGAGACAGGGGTTCCCATATGAGACACAGTGATGCTATCTTTAGTGTGGGGGTGTAAGCCCAATTGACAATAATCTGACTTGTATTACTATCTGTGCCCTGAATTGAATTGTGTATTTCTAATATGCTGATAAAAAATATATTTAAAAAAATTGTTTAATGGAATAGTGTGCAAGCCAAGTAAAACACAAGCCTATTTCAGGCCAAATGTGTCTCTCTAGAGTTGTCCTTGTCCCTTGAGACAGGCAAGCAATAAAAGAGTTAAGCCCAGGATCCTTCCAGTGCCACACTCCCTTACACCTTAAAGATTCAAATGCAGCTTGCTGCTTGTCTAAAAGCATGCAGCAAGTGGACTATGCATGAGCATAAATAAAATCCGAAAAGCTGTTTTTGTGCCTGAACTTTTTTTAAGTTTTAAAGCAGAACAGGTAAGTGAAACTTTGTCTACTGCACACGTGTCCCATTGAAGAGGGGTAACCTGAGATCCACCTCTGTGGGTCCTATGTGACCGCTTTGTTTTGATCAGGTATTTAATCGCTGTGATTGAGGTACTTAGCCTCTCCTGATATAATTTATTTGTTATGAAAGTCGAAGCAATTTATATTATAATATTATGAGGGACTACCTCCTTACATTTTACTGTGTTAAGGATTTTTAAAAATGTGCTTTCATATTCTCACGCATCATTAATAACGAGCAGAATGTATTTTTACACTCGATTACTCATGTAAACACTAATATAGTACTGTTTTTAAAACAAAGTCTTTATGTTGTGTAGATGTGTGTTTTTTTGATCCTTGTTAACTAGGTTTCAATTTGTCCAAGATAGATATCAACCTTGTCACTCATGTCTTTTTCCCCCTTGCCTATATATCTTCCCTCAAGCTGAGATGTACTTGTTTATGTCCACTGTCATTGTTAATGTTGCTGTCGATGAACTTCCTTGTTTCCGTGTAAGGACTCAGTCCGGGACACTGGCATGTGTCAGGGACTCTGGCAGCGTCTGGTGCCAGAGAAGACAAAGTAGGCAGAATACTGGGTACAGAGCTGCCCAAGATCACACAGCGAGTCAAAGGAGAAAGGGAATTCTAAGAGGAAGCTCTGTACAAGAGAATAAGAGAGTTAAGGCTCAGAAAGGACAGGCCCTCAGAGGTGATTTCGCATTCAGAAAAACTACACACAGGATGGATATGCAAGACATATATATAAAACAACATTAACAATAAAGGGAATGTGGGGCAAAGCACTCGGGAGCTCCACACGGTAAGACTGAAGCACAGTAAGTTCCTCACCCACAATTGCTGTTACAGATACTGACTGCAAATACCCACATATTGGATATGCATGGAAAGGCAGGGTCTGTGGAGCTGATACCTATGGTGATGTTATAAATGTAACTCAAAGACAATACTCACAGTGAACAAGAAACACCACCTAGGTTGTCAGCTGTGCCCACAGATCCTGGCGAACAAATAGGAACACGCAAGGCAGCAACAGCAAGGGGGTAGAACTAAACACAAGCACGATAGACAAGTAGCTAGCAAGGAGGAGTGCTTAATAGGAAAGGAAGGAAATCACAGGACACACTTGACAGAAAACAAGTAACAAACATACAAGGTAATAGAAGCAAGACAGCCGTAATAGCAAGACAGTAAACTAGGAACTGGAACCAAGGAAATAGGAAGAAAAGCAGGGACTGGAAAAGGATATACAGAAGGGGAGGCTACAAGGGTATACTAGAATAGTGCAGGTTCAGGAATCAAGAAAACAAAGTAGCATTGAAAGCAGTGCTGGGGCAGGAACAATAATTGAGCTAAGGCTCAGGAGTCAAGGTAGCAATGCAGGCAGTGCTAGTTCAGGAACAGGGAATTACTAAAGCTGAGGAGTCAAGGTAGCACTGCAGGCTGTGCTGGTTCAGGAACAGAGAATTACTAAAGCTTCAGGAGTCAGGGAGGCACTGCAGGCAGTGCTAGTTCAAGGAAACAGGAAATAGCTACAGCTCAGGAAACAAGGAGTCAAGAGAGCACTGCAAGCAGTGCAAATCAGGAACAAGAAATAGCTGAAGCCCAGGAACAGGAACAAAGAATAAGTATAGCTCAGGAACTCGGGAAACAAGGTAGCACTGCAGGCAGTGCTAATTCAGGCACAATGAATAGCTATAGCTCAGGAATCAAGGATTAACTATAGCTCAGGAATCAAGGAATATCAAAAGCTCAGGAAACAAGGATCGGTCTCACCGGAGCACAGCTACAATGACCAACACTGGACTGAAGGGAGCTGGGGCTTAAAAGAGCTCACAGTAATCACATGCATCAGGTGTGAGCAGGCTAGCAGCAGCCAATCACAGATGAGCTGAATTCCTCCACCCATCCTTGGCCTGCAGGGGTGGAGACGAAGCAGTGAGCAGAGAATTCTAGGTAATGGAGTGTCAAACATGAGCAAGCTGGCTTTCACAAAACCCGGCATGGATTGGAAATGGATGACAATTTGCAAGTAGAATCCAAATGAATGGAGGTCAGTATATGCATGAAGGGGAGGGTCTGGAAGCTCATTAGAACACTGGAGAGCCCCACTATTCAGCCCCCTGGTGGTGAGCACGAGAATGCAGGGAGTGAATCATGACACTCCGCTATGAGACTGCAACTGTTTTCTCAAGGTCCTTCCACCGATTCACTCTGCCCTATTCATTCATATAACACTTTGCTGTTTATGTATCTAGTTTATTCTAGTATCTCCGGATGGCATTAGCATAGAGGGAGCAGAATAATTATTCATGTAGTGGGATAGCGCCTAGGTGCAAAGGCAATATGACGTTTGAATTTTTTGTGCTCTGATTTGCTGATGAAATCATGCATTTGCTCACATCACAGTGATTGTTCAGTTCTCTTAATTTAATATGCAAAAATACTGTATAAAAAACCCTGATTTTGGGGGCTAGCCAGAAGACTTTCCTCAGTGGCTTAACAAAGGCCCCCGCAGCCCATGCAGTGCGGGAGGGGCCCGAGCTCCAGGGGACCCTCTCAGCAGAGTACCCTGGCCTGAGAGCTCCTGAGGGAGTCCGGAGGGGGGCCACTCCATGTTTTTTTGCAGGGGGGCCCCCTCAAGTTTTGTTACACCACTGACTTTCCTGTTCTACAAGGATGCTCTCCCTTACTCTTCTGAACATGCTGCCCTCTTGCATTTCTTTGTATTATCCTTTCTATTGAGAGCCTTCATGGCATTGACTCTGTACCGACGATTTTTGAATTTTGTAATAAAACCATTTAAGTTCCTATTGATCTAGAACTCAGTTGTTGAGTGGACCCATTTACTTAATTGATTGTATTTCCATATTTTGATGTATTGGGAGGTGCCTTAACTTGAGGACGCATGAAATTGTGTTTTAACATTGTCTCTTATCCAGCAAAGTGGGCATTCTGATTGTGGTGAATTTTGGAGAGTTTAGAATTTTGTGGCACCCTGTGCCCATATGTGTATCATGGGGAGCAGCGTAGGTGCATTTTTTATCCAGGTAGTTTACTAGATTGACGTATAGGTTACAAATGTTAATTGTCTTTTGTGATGTTGCAACTTTTACACTAACAGTCACTGAGAAGTATTTGCCCTGGTCCGGAAAATGTTTGTAGGGAGGAACCACTAACAAATTAGCTCCAGCTGATCGTAAATTGCTAGTCGAAATCCATTGATGAAACTTCTCTACCAAATAATCAGGGCCACTGAAGTGGATAGCCACAAGACTAGACAGAGCAATTTAACCATCACCCTTTTTGCCCACTGGCAGCCAATGATGAACTTTGAGTGTGCAGGTTGAAGAAGAAGAATGCGGCCAACCTAGCGCTAACTTGGCAGACGTGTTATGTATTCTTTGTCGTTTCTTCAAAGGCTCTGCATCAGGGCCTAACAAAACAGAGTTACAATAGTCTAGGCGACTCAAGACTGTCGTCTAGATCAACTCCCGGTGAACCGGTCGAGGCAGGAGACACAAAATCTTCCTCAGCTGTTTTAAGAGTAAGAAGCATGTGGATGCAAAGTGATTAAGCTGACCTTCTAACAAGTGCTCTGGGTCAAGGCATATCCCTAGGTTGTTTACAATTTTTGTAGGTGATGGAGAAGAGGTACAGGATTTGGGTTAAAAGTCTGGTGGCATAAAATTGGGGATGCAGGGATGTCTCGCCCACAGTGGTTAATTTGTAAAAAAAAAAAAAATGCCGGGGCTCTCATCATGGGGCAGCTTGCACCAGCCTATTTCTCTGTTAGCACCGCCTAAAACAGAACTGACTGGTAACCATGAAAGTGGGGAGAGGATGTGGTGTAATGGCCAGAGCTGCAAACTTCAGAGCTGGGGAACCAGGTTCGAGTCTCCACAGTGGCTCAACATCCTGTGATTCTGGGCAAATCACTTAAACTTCTCGTAAATTATAATCGCTGGTGTTGATGATTAAGTGCCTTGCTCACCGGAAACTAGCGGCTTAAATTAAGCACTGCTCGCCCACAACACTTCAGTCTTGCTTTGTGAATTTATTTTGAATGCAACCACTCTGACACGGCAGAGTACACTGTCCGCCAAACTCTAGATCACCCCAATTGACTTTAAATAAATATTACACAGTGATAGAATGTAATTCACTAAATTTAAATGACAATGAAACAGAAATTATTTAAATTTTAAAGTGGCCTATGTTATTTTATATGACGTTTTTGCTATGATTTGGATGCCAAATTTTGAGCTGCTTAGCTCGAGTTTTGACTCTTCGGGATAGCCAGACCCCTGTCTCGTCTATGCCTCTGACAGTGATGGCATGTCAATCTCTATAGTGAAACGGGCATTGTTGAAGATTGATTTAGCACAGCATATTAACGCACATAAAGGTAGTTACAGGAAAAAAAAGAGTTTCTAAGGACTGAATATTTTCTAGTGAAAAAGCTTTAAAGAGTGCTTCAACTCCTTGTACTTTAACGCATATTTCAAATGTGTTATTGGCACCTGACTCCAGGCCAACCTCCTGAACACGGTTCACATTTTGTCCGCTAGTGGGAGCCCTTTCACCGCTTCTTTCTCTGCGACTGACTTAGCAGAACGCTGCATCCTTCCTCTGCACACCTGCATCCAACGCTCTTAGCACAGTGCAGCCTCCCGATGCCTGAGATAGCTTCGTACCACAGGCAGAAGAAGGGGTAACAACAGAAGTATGGGCAGCTGTGATGAGAAGGTTTAATCAGAGTTTGACCTAACCTGCCCCTTGGCAGCTCGCTGCGCTTTGAGCTTTATTTAGGAAGAGAGAAGAATGCCTGGATGTTGCACGTAAGGAAGTGAGGGGTGGAAAAGGAGGTGATAATGGAAAGAGAAGCATAAAGGGAAAGGCTGAGAGAATAAAAGGGGCAGAGAGAAAGGGAGCGAGAGAGAGGAATAAAAGAGTGGGAATAAAAGGAAACAGGTGGACGTAGATGGGGGTCGGACTCGGGAGTGACAGAATCTCGGAACAGGGGAATGCAATGCAGGAGTAAGAGAGCGAGCAAAATGGAGACTGACGAGCAGTAACTATTTATGGTAGGTAATCCCCAAGGACCTAGAATTGGTAATTTTTATTAAATTATTTTTCTTACTCAAAAACCAGCCCTGATCAATGTATTTTACGTGGGTTGGAAGTGAGCCCTGTGGCGGATGAACCATGTATGCTTTGGAGCTGGTGCGCATGTTCTCAGCCATCGCTAGCCACCGACATCTGCACACTTCTTTGTTTAGATATGGCGCCGCCATGTTGTTCCCTTGTTCAGTTGCACCATTGGGCCTATCCGAGACGCAGATGCACAGTACGCACGTTCTCAAAAATGTTTGTTGAAGTGCACGACCTTTTACATTATGTTTTTTTGAAAGAATATCCTACCAGAAACCACTTCCTGTCACCCATAACAGATGCACCAACCACTGGAAAGTTATACATGGTCCTTTGTCATACAACATATCCTATCTATCTCAATGGTCGAAGTGCATTAAAAAAAAGTATGAGAACTGTGATGCTGCATGCAATGGGGGCAGGGTCAGTGAGGATGGAGGCGGGGTGAAAGGTGTGGCTAAAAAAACTAAATATTTTGACATTTGTTTTGGTCTTTCACCTTCAGGTAACTACATATAAATTAGCACACAGCTTAAATGAGAAATGAATAAAAAAAAAAGTTGTTAATCAGTGGCAAATGCACTATAGTACATTATGAAAACTCCATTATTTAATGCACTGTTGAGGTCTGGGTGTAACCAGAGAGCCACAGAGTTAAATCTTGGTTGATGCAGTGGAGAATAGTGATTTGTGTATTTTTAGAGCTACAAGGTCCAGGCCTTTGACAAAAAGCACTGTGAATATGTAAGTGATTATTTTTAACTTGCATTACACACAGTATGAGATGGGCTGCTAAAAAATATTTAAGATAAAATGGTGCTACCAAAATTTAGATTTTAGTAATACCCAAACTGTACATAATGCATTTTTGTATATCAGCGCAGCTGGTAACTCCCTTGCACTACCACTCAAAAAGAATAAATCTATGTTAACAGGACACTTCAAGTGATTCCATCAATTAAAGCCAATACCAGCTTCCAAGCACCATTTACATTTGCAAATGATCGAGTTGAGCACATCAGCAGTTCTTTCGGTCAAGCAGGCACCCTGGCAAGAAGGCTTGTTTAGCTGTCTGTCAGCCTTCGGTTTCACAGCACAGCAAACTCCCTAAATGACACTTTAGCTGAAGCATTTTAACTATCAGAACGAACCATCTCGGGACGCTTGTCTTTTCACAAAAAGTAAGGGAATGGTCTTTCATTAATTAAAAAAGTATGGGCGCGTCGTGCCCCTCTCATCCCGCCCACTTTGATCTCTGATCTATCTATCTTCTGGCTTTGTTGGCTCAATGTCCTAAGACATCCACTTCAAGAATCATTCTTTGACACCCCCCACCAGGTCACAGGTGTGAGTCCGGTCCAATGAGTACCATTGAGGTGAGTAACAATAAACATCTGTTGTGCAGTGCCTCGTCGAACGAGTGATTTCAAACTCACAAGCTGTGCTTTTGACATTGGCCCTTATTTATTTAGTAATTATACCTGATCTTCTATCTTCATCATTCAACCAACCAACTATTAGCTACCTACAAGTAGATGGCTTGAGTTATTTGAATCCATGGCTGCTGTTTGCTCTTTACTTATGTATTTGCTGCATTTGAGCTATCGTTTCTGATTTGCTGCATAAGCAGCATATTTAATTTAAAAATTCTGATACAGACATTCCATAGCCCATGAGGACAAAAGCCGTGTATTTCCAATATTCCCACCAGTCACACTGAATTGCGAGGACAGCTTCTGCATGACCAGTACTGAGTAGCGCCAAGTGAAGGTTCTGTGGACGAAGTAAGAGAGAGGACAATGCCCAGTTTCAGATTCTGACAGGGTGCAGCAGGGGCGTATACACCACACCCGTGATTGGTCATTCTATTCCTGTCATGCGGATGGGCAAGGTAGCGGAACTGTGACCTCCTTTCAACCCAACTTCAATTGTGGTGCACCACTTTTTCATCTTTGTTTATTTGGGACTGCAACCCATTCTCCATACCTGGAGTGACCTGCAGGTTCCGAACAACTTGGAATTCTCTCTGATTCAGTTTCTTTTTACAAGTTATCCAGCACCTTTTATGCACCCAGCTGATAATAGTAATTGTACTTATCTTTTCAGTTAGCTCTGTAACAGAACAATATCTAGGATGGGAACTAGTAGTGCTAGCAATTCTCCATTTACAGCCTTCAACTGTCCCTGCTTGTCTTGCCATGCATGTCACACAACTTTGAATGCCAACTCACTCAACTTGTCCATGAAGAGAGATAGAGTAAGAAAGAAAATTCATAAAGTCAATGATTCAACAGCACAAACTTCACAAGCTGCTCAGGTAGAACTACCTACAAGGCACCAAGACATAAGGATTAACACAAAACAGAGGAGATCAGGCGCACCCTTTAACAATTTTATAAAATAAAACTTACAACAAAAACAAGGCACATCTTCACACTACAAGGGGAGATAACAAAGAATGAATTCTGAGCACACATAAGAAAAATAAAATCACTAGAAAGAAAAATCAAGAAAGGGGTACAACCACAGGTAAGAACGACCTACCACCAAAAGTTTGAAAGGGGATATAACTCTGTGGAGAATGTCACAATATAATAATCTTCGACAGTGCTTGATGTGGAACTTACTTTGCCCATGGCAATTAAATTATATGGGTAAATAAAACAAACAAGCTTGAAACTTAAGAGCTACCGTCAACATAAGAGTGACTCAGACAATTCATGTTCTTGAAAGGACCTCAGCCAGTGACATCAATTTACCACAATGCCAGGGATAGTAGAAGTGCAATCATGACCCCCCAGAACATCACTGCGTTGACTTCTTGTCCCACCCTTAGAATCTTATCAAGTCTTCTATTTGCACCTGAAGTCCAAGGGGAAGTGAAAGAAGTGTGAACCACAGTAAGTTGCAAAACCTTGAGAGCCCCATTTATGTTCTCTTCGTGCCATTATGTTCATGTGTCCTGTGACAGAGGTAACGAGGAAAATGCCGAAGTAGCAAATAGTATCCTCTACCCTTGGCTATCCTTAATTGACATCAGTGACTTCTCTTTGTCAACATATGAGATCATCTCAGCAAGTGACACAATAGTACAGTGCTATATATTTTAGCATGACTGAAAACCTAGATCTTCCAGAGACAACATGGGGCTCAAATCCACTGCAAATAAATCCTGTGTAGGATTTAGGTCCATATAGGAAGGGAAGGTTGCCCATAATTAACCAGGATCTCAACACCAGTCGGGAATATTCCATCATTGTATGGAATTAAGATCTACTTAATTACCAGAAGACCATCCTGCAACCCATTTTGACCACACATGTTCTAGGTCCTCCACAAGTTATTGTATCTCACCTTAAGGTAACAGACATTGTACCCACTTTGATCTCCAGTCAGGCATGCCTCCTCAGCTCTTCCTATGCAAGAATCAGGAAATCATCAGCTGAATAACCCACTATCCCAAAAAGCACTCAGTTCATCTTTTCTGAATAAGTTGCTCAATCAAGAAAAATGGGGCTTTGGGGTCGTCTGACCGGTAGGGAGGCTCGCACCCCCGGGGTTTTTGGGTTGTTGGTGCAGCCCAGGCCCAATTGGGCTCTCTTTGGGCTGCACTTGGGCTAGGGGCTAGGGTTTTTAGCCGGCCATTTTTGGGGCAGTGTCACCATTTTGTAAGGTGACACGGCAGCCGGTAGACAGGAAAAGTTTTGCGTTTCTAGATTAGCCGTTAGCGTTGAGGTAGTGAAGCGGAGTGCGGGAGGAAGGTAGGGAATAGCGTTGTGTTTTATAGTGCAGTATTAGTAGAGGAGAGGCTTACCTGATGGCAGCCAATGATGCAAAGATGAAAGAGGCCATGCAACTCCTGGCGGAGGCCGGCCACATGGACCTGGTGAGAAGCCCGGGTGAGGATGCAGCACGGCCGACACGTCATGCAGCCGGGGGCGTGGCCGCGGCTGTCTGGGCGTGCTCGCCGCCGGGGGCCAGAGTGAGGAGGAAAACTGATAAGGTACGGGCCGGGGAGCAGGTGCGGCCCCTGTTAGAAATGCGAGGAGGGGTGGGGTGCCGCACGGCATCCCGTGCTAGTATTCAAAGAGGGGAAGGGAGGAGCCATGCGGGGGGGCCCAAAATGATGATGGCACCGCAGCAGTGAGTGCCGCGTGTGCCACAAGAAAGGGGGGGGGCACCAAAAACACCAGACATGGAAGAGAGAGGAATGGGGGCCTGGGAGGGGGTAGGCCTGCTGGAGGGACGGAAGAGGGGCTATAAAGTAGATCAGCCTGCCAAGCAGGACGGCAAAGGACAGGAGACAAGGGTGGGGGTGGGGGGTCCTATGAAGAAAAGGAAGGCAGGGAGACAGGGTGAGTATGGGGTGGGGGGCCCACAGGGGTTAGATGGAGCGGTTGAGGAGGGTGGGGTGGGGAGGATGCTGGACCTGCGGGGGGGAAGGTTTGGCAGTGTTATATTTAGGGGGGTGGTTGGATAGGGCCCGGGGGGGCTGAGGTATAGGTGGTCAGTAGAGGGGGTGCAGGGGAGCCAAGAGGGGGCATGAGGGAAGACGGGAGGGGGGTAGAGGGAGGCAGAAAGGATAGGAGCCTGGCGGGGAGACGGTTGGTGTCATTGCTGGAGTGGAGTGATGGGGAGGAGGAGGGGCCAGGGGAGGGGGCGGGGGAAGTCACCAGTCAGGGTATATGAGCGTAAGGGGTCAAAGGTAGGGGGGCCCGGCAAACAGGAGGGGCATTCTGCAGGAGCGGGTAGAGGAGGTTTTAGGCGGTCGGATGGCGGGGTAATGGGGGCCTGGACAGTTACCTTAAGAGCAGTACGGGTCCAGGGGGGTATTGACAGTGGTGCCCAGCCCAGTGGCAGGCAGGGACAGATAGGGATACTAATCCCGGCTCGCCGGACCTTGCCATTTTATTGCACGATCAACGGGTGCGGGAGGCACAAACCTCGGGTGAGTCGCATGCGGCTCCGCGATACCAAGGGGAAGAGATGGCAGGGTCTAGGGTGGCCAGCCGGACCACAGCGAGGGACTATGGACTTGGTGATAAGCGGAGGTTTGATATGGTCACATCAGGGCGACAGCCCAGTTGGGCCGATGCGACTCCTAGGGCGGCGGTGACATGGTCAATGCAGGGAAGGAAAGAGGAGGCGGAAGGGCAGCGAGAGCCCCCACCGCATGCAGGGCACAATTTGGAGGAACTTGTTCAGAGTACGCGACAGTGTGCGGAGGCATACTTGGGGGAGCAAATAGAGCAAGATGGGGGGGGTGGAAAGATATACCACTGGATTACGAGGAAGATAGCTTAGAAGAGGGGGAGATAGTAGACGGAGAATGGGGGGAACAAGTAATTTTGTGCCTAGTATGTTGCAGGACACAGAGCAAGGAGCGGTTTTCCCGGCCACGCCTCATAACACTCAACCCTCTGCATGACTGGTTAGGTGGCTGGACCCAGTGAGGATGCCGACCTTGACGCCAGGTAAGAAAGGGGGGGGGTACGGCCGGGTAGTTATCCCAAAGCGGAAGGTGTCCATGGGGACTGATGCAAGAGGGGAAGACGGGGACGGGGAGATCAAGCTGCACAAAGGACGATATGTGTGGGACACAGGGGTAGGAACTGAAGGCCGGAAGACAGAGGGAGAGTCAGGGTCTAATGGGGAGACAGGGAAGGTAGGCGATAAAGTTCAGACGGCGGTGACAGAGATAGACGATGCAGGAGAGGGCAATACAGACAGGGAAAATAGCCAAGCGATGGGGGCCAAAGAGAATAAAGAGGTCAGATTGCCTAAAATGCCTTATATGGGGGTGACAAAACCTTTGGGGGCACACCTCATGTTAGCCACTAAAGAGAAAATTTGGAAGGGAGAGTACGTGGACATGTTGAAGCTCCTGCATAGGGAATTGCGGTCCAAAGAAAGATGGTAAGAGGAGGAGCTACAGCTATCAAAAAGGCCCAGGGTGCCCATGACCATAGAAAACTGGACGGCAGCGTTTCTGAATTTTCGCGAGTGTATATTGCGATAAATAAATACCCAGACAGGTGTGTGTCCTTGTTTAAATACACGGACGTAGTTAGGAGGGCGCAGTTGACATACAGGGGTTATACGTGGTCACACTACGACGAAGAGTTCTGAGCCAGACTAGCATAGGATCCTGTGACAAATTGGGGGCAGACTGACACTGATCTGTATTAGCAGACGATGGGGGCGGTCAGATTTGGGAAGACAACGTATACTGCCAGTGGGCTGCCGTTAGTTTACCGCCCCTTTCAAAATCGCCCCACCCGGGGGCGGGGGATACACACCAAAGTCTGCGGGGGGAACCGGGGGCGTGTTGGGATTACAACAAAGGAACCTGCACGCAGGAATATTGTAGATTTCGGCATGAATGCTCGAAATGCGCAGGAAGGCACCCATTGGTGCAATGCTTTGGGGCAGGATACGCAGGACAGTGCCAGCAAGGGGGGAAAGGTTTCCAACAACAGAATGCTTATAGCGGACAGCAGGGACACCAGGGGGCAGGATGCATGGGAGGAAGATGGATGCAGGGTTACATGGGCAAAGGCTTTCACACCCATTAAGTTGGACTGTTTGGACGCCTGGCTGACGCATTACCCACAGGAGCACGATGCACGGTTATTGAGTACGGGTTTCAGGGTAGGTTTTAAATTGGGGTATGAGGGCCCTCGGTCAGCAAGATGGGCAGAGAATCTGAAGTTAGCGGTGGCTCATAAATCAGTGGTTTGGGAGAAATTGAAAAAGGAAGTGGAAGAAGGTCGCATGGAGGGCCCATTCGTGGTTAGCCCAAAAAAGGATTTGATTATTTCTCCGGTGGAAGTGGTGCCAAAGAAAGAAACAGGCCAGCATCGGTTGATTCAGCACTTGTCATGGCCGCAGGGAGAGTCAGTGAATGATTTCATATCGGAGGACCTAACATCAGTTTCTTACTTGTCAGTGGACGTAGCAAGGACCCTAGTGGAACAGGTTGGCAGGGTGCCGAGATGGCAAAATGCGACATTAAGGCTGCCTTCCAGCTGCTGCCAGTGCACCCAGAGGATTTTCAGCTGCTGGGTATCCAAGTGGATGAGAACATCTTTGTGGATAAGGCGGTACCCATGGAATGTTCAATATCATGTGCCTTGTTCGAGAAGTTTAGCTCTTTCTTAGAAAAGTCGTAGGGACTGTTTCTGAGTGGCGTCTGGTAGCTAGTTCTGTGCAGTTTTACAGATAACTTTATGGTTGGGAACAAGTTACTCCGGGAGCAGTTAATAAGGTTAGGACAGGAGATACTTAGTTAGGTAGATCTTTAGACAGGTAGAGGAGAGGTTGCAGGGTTTAAAGGGTCAACAGTTATTTACTGAGTTGGGGTTGTTAAATAGTTGCAAAGAAAGGAGAAGGGTGGGGAAACCTCAGGGGTGGGGGAGGAGAGTACATAGATGAAGCATGTATAGCGAGGTTTAGTTTTGTGAGGCAAAGGCCAAGGTTATGTTTTTTGTAAGGTGCACCTAAAGCGGCCTTTTTCACACATCTTGAGAGTTGATTGTGGTCCGTGCTGCGCTTGCTGCCCAATGTTTTACCTGAAACTCTATTCTGTAGTCAGGAGAAAACTATAGAAGGAGAGATTTGACTGCCCTTGGCTACAAACAATACAGTGTCATTGCATCGTGTGACTCCCTACAGCCAAAAGAACATTAGGTCTTCCAGTTCTCAGATTCCCTTAATACTTAATTTCCTTAGAACAGTCCCACCCAGGATCTTCAGAGAAGTTGAATCATAACTTAACAGCTGCAATAGAGACAGGGTGGATGATAAAACAGTCCATGGAATTGTGTGCGGAATAGGGTTTCCACACTGGTATTCTGCATTTTTCCTCAGTTTGACCTGATTTCCCCATGCACATTTTGCTCGCAGTTACCTACATGAATGGAAATTGCTGGCGTCTTAAATTACAGCAGATCCTGATATACTGGGATTGGGCACAAAAGCCTTTCCAGTTTCCACCTGATTCCGGTATTGGCCCAATGCACACAGTGAGGCCACAGTATTTTACAATTTGGTTACTCTGAGAGATGTCCACATATTGTATGAGGTTTTATAATAAAGGAATAAACACAGAAGAGCTGAAAGGAAATAGAAGAAAATCAAATAGGGAATGCACCAAAATATTCAATTTCTACTCAGTCAATGGAAATGTATATCGATTTTATTGTTGACAGGTTGTCTAGGTTAATCTATATTTATGAATCTCTCCTCGACCAGTATCTAACCAATTAGAGTGCTCATCTGTGACAGTGCATACATTAACTTTAGTGGTGTACAAAATTCCTCAATATTTTCTCATGAAAGTCCCAAAATGCCATGAAAATTATGCAAAATTAAATGACATTTTGCTTTTATCATGAAATGTGATTTGCTGTTCTCCCACATGACTTTTTTCACGCCAAGATAAACCCTGTGCAAAAAAGTCAAGAAAGATGCTAGCAGCAGATTGGTTCAAGCAGTTAATGTCTCTCAGCAATATAGTTTCTGCAAAAACTAGCCACCATGAGAAAAATTATGCAAAAGCATATAACATGAAATTTCGGGAATTTTGCAAATTTTGCATAACGTGAAATTTGGGACTTTCACAAATTTCACTGGGGCAATTTTTATTTCACCCTGGTCTAGTTAACTTCTGGCTAGACCCTATGAGATGAATTCATGCAAAACATAATCTTAATTCAGAAATAATAATCTTAAATAACTCCAGGAATATAATAATGAGAGCTCTTGAAAATCGCACAAGCCTAATGACCTCTGCTGCATTCCAGTCGTCATGTTGAATGAAACTGAAACAAAACTTCTCAGTTTGTCTCAGCTTCTTTCTAAACACTGAAGGCCTGATTACAAGTGTCTCAATTCAGATGGGAGAATTATCACATCTGATAAAAATCCGACACTGAGGTGCTTGTAATTAGTTAGATACGATAATTATTGCACATTCCAAATTTTTGAGTAATAACGTTTATTTTGATGTCATAGTAAATACTGTCCACTTAAATCCTGGCAAGTTTTACCTGCCAAAATGTAATGAAGAGTGAGGTCTTTGTCACCCCCGGTAATTACGAGTGTGGTAAATACCACATAACTCTCAATTCCGACTCTTGCAAAATAGGGTTTTGCTAAGGGGTCTAAAAACGCCAGCCCACTCATAATCAGGGCTTAAATCTTGACAAACAGTTTGTAGAAGAAAAAAAACGTAAACATTGAGCAACAGAAATCATATCAACCTGAAAATGTGACCTGTATACTTAGCAATTGATTTGTTACACATAGTTTTCAACACTTGGTAAAATAAAACATTATCCATAACCTCTTATTTTTACATGAATACTCATTGCGTAAATTGGACTCTCTCAATTCCTGGACTGTTATCTGTATGGTCTGACTGTATTAGTATTGAGTACATATGTATGGTTTGAAAGTGAGAAAAAGTTCACTGCAGGTGTTGCTGGTGTCACAGCTTGCAAGTGTGAATGATGATTGCATTCGTGTACAGTACTGCAGGGAATTTTACGTGCACTTTGACTTCCTTACCAAGTACTACTAATAAAGTTGATCTAATATTTAGAACTATGCATTTCTGAAGAAAAGCACCATAAGGTGTCCACTATCTCTGAAATCCCATGTGTATCAGAGGTATGACCTAGAATACAATGACAAGCTTCTCCCCATGCAATGGATCTAAGTTTAAACAAATTATTGCATATTGACGCAATTGTGACTTATATGGAATTCCTGGAAACGAATCCTTTGCTCTCTAATCCCACATTCTTCCTAAGAAATCTCCCCTAATGGCAAAAAAGAACATTTGGGATAAAGGTACAGGCATGTCACCAAAATTTCCAAACCACCTAGCTCTCTGAGAAGAAAAACTCCTGGGTGTAGCCTGGCAATATTGAATCCCGAATATCAACAGGACAGAATATTATTACAACAATGTAGGGGGACAGAATATCAAAAGGCATTTAAGAATTATTACACTTCAAATGGACAGAATTTGACAATGATGTGAGAAACCACAAACCTAATGCTTTCTGAAAAACTGTAGCTTGTGGCACCATAACCTCATCTAATAAATCTAATATGGATATGGATTGGGAGCAGAGCCCAGCCACAAAGACTGTGCAAATCTGTGGCAGAGCCTTTTCTGTTGTGTCAGCCAAACATGGGAGCACTCTGTCCTTTTTGTTAAAGCCCCACTTTGCTGAAATTTAGAAAGGAAACCAAAAGATGTCTATTTCTGTTTGAAGTAGACAACTATGCTGTTGTTAAGTTCTGTTGACTCTTTGTTTCATAGCACATTGAAACAATGGTTGCAGTGCAGTCCAAAAGATAATAAATGCCATTCCATAACATCAAAATCTACTCTTAATTGCACTGCCACCACTGAAACCTATATTTATCACTATGAGTTCATCTTCAGTCTCACAAAACAACAGCTGCAGGATAATTATAATCAGCAAAATGCTATTTAGGTAGAATTCCAAGCTGGAAAAATACTAGAACTGGTTTGACTAGTCAAATAAAAACAGTGATAGAAGTGGCGCCAACCCAAACCTCCTTTCGAACAAATTCTTTAAATCTTCGATGGATTGCTTCTGATTCTCTGTGAACCTTTAGTGGTGCTCATAACAAATCTAATTTCCTGCCTGACCATACAGCAGCAACTATACAGATCCAAGTTGCAAATACTGAAAAAAGGTCTTTGGTCTTACAGATGTTGAGGTGAAGATCTTGACAACAATCTTGTGCACAAATCTGAGGAACAACTGCAGGAAACTCCCTAGGACTGGCAACCCCAAAGTGCCCACCATCTTCCAGGAAGACGATC
Organism: Calotriton arnoldi; assembly: GCA_963921515.1. Lineage (NCBI taxonomy): Eukaryota > Metazoa > Chordata > Amphibia > Caudata > Salamandridae > Calotriton > Calotriton arnoldi. The sequence goes on from CAWUFW010016349.1 coordinate 202,104, forward strand.
CAGTTTTGCTAAGAAAAAACACTCAACCCTCCTCCAAAAATGACAGGATGGAAAAATTAAATATTGTAAAGGCAACAATATTAAAATCAATAAAAAGTCACAGTCTGTGGGAAATCATGCCAAGAAAGTAAATCTGAAGAAAATGAACTTGACCAAGTGCAATTGAAAAGAGTCTCAGTCTGGGCATTTTATTTTTATCTCCAATGAGCTGGAGCCAGCATTTAAATTAATCAATACTGATACCTCAAATGGCTGACAAAAGGTATTATCTGATATAACCATCTGTTTGGAGCTATCTGTTTCACATGTAGTGCAGCAAAGGATCAGTTGAAGATGGACTCCACAATCCTCTTATTACGTAGCCCAAAGTATCGCCCAAGCAATAGAAATCCCACAAATAAAGCTTTGAAAGAAGCTTCTGGCTGTGCTAAAATTGACTCTTTGAGTTTTGGCGATGATTTGTGTCTGTTGTATGAATGATGTACAGCATGCTGCAAAAATAAGTTCTTGAGGTAAAATAACCTAATTGTTCAGTCCAGAAATATTTATGGTAAACAGGAAGAAGGAGAACCTTCTCCTGGCAGAAGCATATGTCCTTGGGCTTCCATAGGAACACATTTGGTCAGTCAAGTGTGGATATTTTTTTGATCAAATCAAAAGCACACTAAGGAAGAAAGACCTCTCACATTTGTAACAATGGTCAGAGCAAATTGGCAGCTAGAAAGTGATTAATTATATAAAGGAATCTCCCTACCTCACAAAAGTACCCATCCCTACAAAGTGATTCTTAAAAATGCTGGGGAGGGAATGGTCTTTCTGATGACAAGTGCAAGCATGTTAAATACAGACCACCTAAAGAACGCCTGGAGAAAAACAAATACAGAAGAACACCTATGTTCCTCAAATAACCTTGAAAAAACAAAGACAAGAGGCGTTTGGCAAAACAGGAACAGTTGGTCTAATTAAACACTGCAGCCGGGAGTACAGTACACAGAAACGGGTCTGAGGACTGACTCAAAGTACAATCATTTTGAATGTCTTTTTATACATTTCTTGAAGCATCCTAAAACATTTCATGGATCCTGTTTTGGGAGTGGAATGTTGGCCTAGTCATGAAGCCATAAATTCCTCCCACCTGATGACAAGTGCAGGTGGGTCTCGACCTTGAGAGCCAGTAGGTAACGTGTCCAGATGTCCAGATGTCCAGCATGGAGAGTGTGTGATCACTGTGTGTGTTCTGTCTGCTGTGTAATGCTTGGCTGAGTGTTCCTACCTTCATGTGGCATCTAACTTTATGGTGTTTTGGGAACGGGCACCCCTCCGGCCATGTGCGTTTTATTGGAACTAATCTCCCAGGACCATTGTGGGGTTGCTGCTTAGCTGTGGGACAAATCTGGGTTTTTCCTGTCCGTTGGTTTGTCCTGCTGGTTAAGTGCCGCCCCACCTGTGATCTGTCAATCAGTAGCCTCAGGTCTAGGGTGCAGGGCCTGCCTGACCACGTATATCTTATTGGGGGTTAACCCTTTCGCTGCTAAGCCTCTCCCCCCCCCCCGTGCTAAGCCTTTTTTTGGCTATTTGGGGTAGTTTGCGCTTAGGCCCCTGTAACTTTTTGTCCACATAAGGTATCAACGTCAAATTTGCATCCTTTTCTTCCAATATCATGGGGGTTTTAAAGGTACCCAGGGTTTGTGGATTCCCCTGGAGGGAACCCAGAAATTAGCTAAAATACAATTACATTTTGTTTTTTTGGGGCAAAATGGGGAGAAAGTGCTGCAGAAGAAAGCATCTGGTTTTTTCCCTGGAAATGGTATCAACAAAGGGTTTGTGGTGCTGAAATCACCATCTTTCCAGCATTCAGGATCAGGCAGACGTTTGTCAGAAAACCAACATTTTTGACACAGTTTTGGCATTTTACTGGGATATAGCCTATTTTTGCTACTTCGTGTGCTTTCAACCTCCTTCCAGTTAGTGGTGTGGAAGCAATAATGGATCCCAGAAAGCTATACATTTCAGAAAAGTATACAAAATTCTAAATTCAGCAAGGGGCCATTTGTGTAGATCCTTCAAGGATTTTTTATAGAAACTAACAGTTGAATATAAGAAAATTGAAAATGAGTTGAGAAAAACAGACATTTGTGCCAACGTTTTCATCTGTAATTTCTTCTAAGTATGACAGTTGGTAAAATTCATTTGGTAAAATATAAAGAGTGAAAAATAGGTATCAAGGACACCTATGTATTTCCAAAATGGGAACAAAATACAGAGTTTAGAAGCAGTAGCTATTTGCACATCTCCGAAATTGTGGGAACCCATACTAGCATGTGAATTATAGGACATTTTTCAAAGTGACTTCTTTTTTACACATTGTCTTACATTTGAAGGCAGAAATGCATAGAAAGTCAATAGGTAATAACAGTTGCTCTCCAATTCTGTGTTCCCCTAATTCTCCTGATAAAAATGAACCTCACTTTTGTGGGTAGGCCTAGTGCCCGTGCAGGAAACAGGCCAAAACGCAACGTGGACACACCACATTTTTACAGTGAAAACTGACCCTTTTTTATCTAAGTGCCTAGCTGTAGATTTTAAACCCTAGCTCTACCGGCACCTTGGAAAACCAAGCACACCTATACATTTTTGAAAACTAGACACCCAGGGGAATCCAGGAGGGGCTGACTTGTGTGGCTCTCACCAGGTCCTGTTACCCAGAATCCCTTGCAAACCTAAAACTTTGTAAAAAAAAAAACAAATTTTCCTTATATTTCTGTGATGGAACATTTTGGAATCTGTGTGGATCCACAAAATTCCACCCACCCAGCATTCCCCAAAGTCTCCCGATAAAAATGGTACCTCACTTGTATGGTTAGGCCTAGTGCTCGCGACAGGAAACGGGCCAAAACGCAGCATGGACACACCACATGTTTACAGTGAATACTGACCCTGTTTTTGCAAAGTGCTTAGTTGTGGATTTTGAACCCTAGCTCAGCCGGCACATAGGGAAACCTAGCAAACCTATACATTTTTAAAAACTAGACACCTAGGGGAATCCAGGATGGGGTGACTTGTGTGGCTCTCACCAGGTTCAGTTACCCAGAATCCCTTGCAAACCTCAAACTTTGTAAAACAAAACACATTTTCCCCACATTTCTGTGATGGAAAGCTCTGGAATCAGCGTGGGTCCACAAACTTCCACCCACCCCGCATTCTCCAAAGTCTCCCGATAAAACTGGTACCTCACTTGTGTGGGTGGGCCAAGTGCCTGCGGCAGGGAAGGGCCCAAAACATATTGTGGAGACATCAAAATTACCTATCACAAACCGACCTGGTTTTGCAAAGGAGCCCACCTGGGTTTTTGGCCCCGCGCTCGGCGGCCATCTAGGGAAACCTATCAAAGTTTTCAGGGGAAGTTTGCAGGGGATTCTGGGTAGGAAAATGTTGGGAGGTTCACACAAGCCATACCTCCCTGGACTCCCCCAGCTGTTTAGTTTTCAGAAATGTGTGGGTTTGGTAGGTTTCCCTAGATGTCCGCCGAGCCCGGGGCCAAATACCCAGATGACCCCCTTGCAAAACCAGGTCATTTTATGATAGGTAATTTTGAAGTCTCCACAGTACGATTTGGGCCATTTCCCGTTGCGCCCACTATGCCTACCCACACAATTGAAGTACCATTTTTATCGGGAGACCTGGGGGAACGGTGGGTGGTAGGAAATTTGTGGCGGCCCGGGGATCCCACAATTTTCCCACTTTGGGTAGGACAATGTAGGAAGATCTACGCCAGCCACACATCCTTGTACTTCGCTGGGTGTCTAGTTTTCAGAAATGTCTGGGTTTGGTATGTTTCCCTAGATGGCCGCTGAGCCTGGGACCAAAAACACAGGTGACCCCCTTGAAAAACCAGGTCGTTTTGTGATAGATAGGGGAGCAGCTGTGTTTTTGGTCCTGGGTTTGTAGACATCTAGGGTAACCTAAAAAAACCCAGACATTTCTGAAAACTAGACACCCGTGGGAGTCGAGGGAGGTGTGGCTTGTGTTGATCCCCCAACATTTTCCTTCAAAGAATCCGCTGCAAACCTCAAATTTAGCTAAAAAGTCACATTTTCCTCGAATATCTGTGTGGGAAAGTTGTGTATTCACCACACGGCACAAATTTCCTACCACTCAACGTTCCCCTCAGTCTCCCGATAAAAATGATACCTTACTTGTGTGGATGGGCCAAGTGCCCATGACATGGAAGGGCCAAAAACGTGTAGAGGTTGAGGGGGGCCCAAAGCGGGTCCAAAAGGGCAGTTTGTTTAAACGTTTTTAGGCTCATGCTACTTTAGGCACCCACACAAGTGAGGTATCATTTTTCTCAGGAGACCAAGGGGAATGCTGAGTGGTAGGAAATCTGTGCCTGCGCGGTGATCCTGCAACTTACCCACACATAAGTGTGAGGAAAATGTGACTTTGTAAGTAAATTCGAAGTTTGTGGGGGATTCTGGGTAAGAAAACACTGGGGGATCCATGCAACCCACACCGCCAGCCAAGAGTCAGTACACGCACACCACCATCCATGCACACCACCAGCCAAGCACCATCCACGCAACCGCTAGCCAAGCGCCATCCACACACACCGCCAGCCAAGTGCCATTCATGCACACCGCCAGCCAAGCGCCATCCACGTACACCGCCAGCCAAATGCCATCCATGCACCCAGTCAGCCAAGCACTATCCATGCACACCACCAGCCATGCACCACCCACGCACTCCGCCAGCCAAGCGTCATCCCCGCACTCCACCAGCCAAGCAGGGCGGACTGGTAACAGCAACCACCTTGGCAGATTGCTGCTCGACCAGCCCTGGGAGGGGAAGGGACGTGCTAGTAAAAAGCTTTGTTACCGCTTTTGTTACTGGGGCCAATATTGCAGCACTGCTGCAAAACAGGCCCCCAGTGAAAACACCAGCCCCCCCTCCTGCCCACTGGGGAAACGCCCGGTGCCTGCTTTGGCCAGTTCGGCCCTGCAGCCAAGCACCATCCATGCACACAACCAGTCAAGCACCAGTCCACGTACACCACCAGCCAAGAGCCACCACATGCACACCACCAGGCAAGCGCCAATCTACACACACCGTCATCAAGCCCGAGTCCACCCACACCATTAGCCAAGTGCAGGTCAAAATACACCGCCAGCAAAATGCCAGCCGGAGGTCAGTACACACAGACCATCAGCCAAACTCCAGTTTTCACACACACAAACTCTCCCTGGTTTCTAGTGGTTTTCTGCCCTCGCTTGGGTGCAGATGAGAATAAAAATATCACTGAAACAGCCAAAATGTGTGCCTAAAAAAAAGGGAGCGACCATTGCCTATGGGGCTTTTCACTGGCATGCCCATAAACATCCTCCTGGTGCCTAGTGGGCTTTCTGCCCCCCGCGGGGGGAAGATAAGGAGCTGCTGCCCCGATCTGCCTTCTGGGGGGCAGAAAGCCTTTTTTGGTGGGGGCATTAGCATGCACATTCTCGGCAGCCCCCACCCCTACGTATAAAAAAAAACCAATCCCTGGTGCCTAGTGGGCTTTCTGCCTCCCCCGGGAAGCAGATCAGGAGCTATTGCCCCTATCTGCCTCCTGGGGGGGGGGCAGAAAGACTGGATTTTTTTTGGGGGGTGGGGGCATTTGCATGTCCATTTTGGGCAGCCCCCCTATATACAAAAAAAAATCCCTTGTGCCTAGTGTGCTTTCTGCCCCCCGGGTGGGGCAGATGGGGGGCTATTGCCCCCATCTGCCTCCCAGGGAAGGCAGAAAGGCTGTGGAATTTTATTAGGGGGGTGGGGGCATTGGCATATTCATTTTGGTCAGCCCTCACACCCCTACGTATAAATAAAAAACAATCCCTTATGCCTAGTGGGCTTAATGCCCCCCCCGGGGGGCAGATCGAGGGCTATTGTCCCGATCCACCTCCCGCAGAAAGACTGTGGAATTAGGCGGGGTGGGGGCATTGGCATGCCCATCTCGGGCAGCCCCCACCCCAAAATGTAGTAAAAAAAACACCCTGGTGCCTAGTGCCCTTTCTGCCCCCCCCGGGGAGCAGTTGGGGGGTTATTGCCCCCATCTGCCTCCCAGGCGGGCAGAAAGACTGTGGGGTGGGGGCATTGGCATGCCCATCTTGGTCTCGGGCAGCCCCCACCCAAAATGTACTAAAAAAAAATCCCTGGTGGCTAGTGTGCTTTCTGTGGAGTTTGGCAGGGGTGGGGGCATTGGCATGCCCATCTCGGGCAGCCCCCACCCCAAAATATGCCAACAACAAAAAATCCCTGGTGGCTAGTGCGCTTTCTGCCCCCCCGGGGGGTTGATTGGGGCTATTGCCACCATCTGCCTCCCTCTTGAGGCGATCCCAAAGCAGGGATCCACTAGGGAGGGGTACCATTGGAAAGGGAGATCCTCCCTTTTCCAATGATACCTCTCCTGTCTGCCTCGGTGCTCAGGGGCTGAGATAGCCCCCTGAGCACCGCGGCAAAAGTTTCAGTTTCTCTGAAATTACGTCAGCACGACATGTGCGCCTACCGTCATTTCGTAGCAGTGATCAGAACACCCTCTGGAGCTGGTGAAGCTCTTCCCCAGCTCCAGAGGGTGTTTTGACAAAAAGGAAATCCCTCTGGTGCCCGCACCGGAGGGATTTTCTGTTCCATGTGCGCGGACGGCTGGGAGCCATCCGACGCACTGAAAGGGTTAATGGAGAGGTCATATCGGGAGATTTTGACAACAGTGATTTGATTTCGTTTTTGTATATACATGTATCATTGTGTACATCAAAATCAATATTAACACAGACATAATATTATTTCAAGTGAAACTTTAGAGCATATTGTCTAAATGTAACAACAGGACCATCCGCACATTTGAACTAAAGTTCTCTCACACCAGGCACCTCAGAGAATTTAGGCTTCATAAATTATCCAACCAATGCCTTGGAGTGATTAGGAATTTTAGATCTTTACTTTAGAACACTGCTAAAAACAGAAATTGCAAAAATAGAGTGATTTTGAGGGGAGTGTGAGAGCAAACTGCCCATATCCCACTTGCATGATGCTCATCCGAAGAGATAGAAGATAGAGTTCTAGCAGCCTAATCTCCAATGGGCTAAAGAAAGACCAACACAAAGTGCTATGGAGACTAAGATGGATGGTCCAGGAAATACAGGCAGTTGAAGTCATCAGTTTCCGAAATGCATAATCCTATAACCCAGCACTTTATCAAGTATTCACCATTGAGATCTTACTATCTATGCCCATATTGATTTTCTTTCCCCATTTTCAAGCACATCACTTTTGAGATAATCATCTTCAAGCCCCATAGATAAAATCAAAGTGGCCATAAAACAAGACATAGGGGGATATTCTCAAGAAGGCGTGTTAATTATCGCCAAAATCGCTTAACACAACTTCTCACATCACAGTCCATCGCGGGAAAATAACACCGTGTTAACACCGCATTCACAACCCGGCGGCACCATGCGATAGCCTCACGATAACGCGACAAATGCCCGCGTTAAAATCAACGCGACACTGAAAAAATGCGAAACCCCATTGCGAAAAAAGTTGCGACGTCCCAAATCGCGAAACAAAACCAGCGATAACCAGCGACAGGCCTGCGATTCCCACGCGGTATGCGGGAAAATGCACCATAAAAGCAGAGAAAAAAAAAGAGAAAAAAATGTAACTGGATACCACCATGGACGCACCCGGACCGAGTGCACAGGACAACGCGAACCCCACAAGCCCCACAGACGACCAGCCAGGAACCCCGGGGGCGGGGAAGGGCAAGGAGAAGAGGAAGAGGGAGACGGGGTTCAGTCCGCAGGAAAACCAGATCATCGTCACGGAGGAGACTGAACACAACCAACAACTGTACGTCACCTCCACTGTGTCATCGGCAACACAAACGGAAACATGGCAGTACATCGTGAACAACGTGAATGCAGTCGGAGTGTCGAGGAGGACAATGGAAGAGGACAAGAGGCGCTGGAATGATGTAAAGGGCAAAACCAAGAAGAAACACTATGCCAACTTGAAAGCAGCAACGCAGATTGGAGGTGGGGGACCAGCGGCACACCAGGAGCTGGATGACAGTGAGAAAATGGTGGCCACAGTCATCAGTCGGGATACAGTGCCAGGAGTTGGGGATCGGGACACTGCTCAACATGACCTGACACAACATCAACAGGGTGAGTACCGACCAGGGACTGGGGGGACGGGGGGAGATGGGCACAATGGCACACATGCACAATTAAGTAGAGCACACTGCACACCCACAATAACTCTGGAACATGTCCCTGATACCCGTGCCACACAGCAGCACACATACAGAAACTCAGGGAATGTGTGTTGCATTGAATTTATTTGCACATGCTGTGCCTATGGTCATTTTGCATTGTCTCATGATTGCCAAGCACTGACACAATGTGACGTCCTCATGTGAAGAAATTGTCAATGATGTTGTTCCTACGGGCTATTCCTGCTGCAGTGGGGTGTGGTCCACCTGCCTCATCTTCCTCATCATCGTCCGGTGCATCTGGCACTCGTAACCATGGGGCATTGGTGCGTACATATATGTTGTGCAACACACAACATGCAACGATCATCTTGCACACGATGACTGGGCTGTACAGGAGCCTCCCACCTGTGATGTCCAGGCACCTGAAACGTGACTTCAACACGCCAAATGTGCGTTACATGATGCCCCTGGTGCGTTTGTGGGCCGCATTGTACTGCCTCTGGGCCTGTGTGTTTGGGGCTCAGTGGGGTGTCATCATCCAAGGGCAGAGTGCATATCCCTGATCACCTGTGACAGTGCAGAGAGACATGAGTCAATAGTTGGTTCTGCATGATGTGTTGGCAGGCTCACTAGTTCATTGGCATGTGATATGTGTGTCATAGTGATTCCGGTTTGACATGTACTGCTAGTAGCAAATGAGCACCATCAATGTGTATTACGTAGCCTCACTGCTGCTCCTCCCTCCCCCGAGCCTATTTCCTCGTGTGCGCTGCGCGCTTGCATCACCTGCACTCCTACGGCACACCATTGTCATGCCTGTCTGCGCATGTCCACAAGCCTGACAACAACACTCTGATGTTGTGCTTTGAAGGTCGGCGGCCACGTGTGTGTAGGCCTATGGTAAGGGTAGGGCGGACACAGATGTGGAGTTCATGGCTGGCCGAAGTCGCGATGCGGTCGAGGCAAGACCTTTGGCTCATGCTGCGGTAATAGCGATACACACACAACAGTTGGCATGTATGATCCCGGACCCCCAGCGGGCTTGCGCTCATTCATAAATCCCTTCATCCGAGCCCGCACTCGGGGGCATGTTACATTGCAACTTTGTCCATTGCGGGACGGGTGGCGCCGACACCACAACAAAGACACACGCATTAGGTACTAAATTGGCAAGCCCAACACTTAACCACGCCCAGAGCCCCGGGGTGATCATCCACACCCCTACGCTGGACTGCCGTACGCCAGCCCATTCCGGCAACGCCTACGGGGGGGTACGACACAGCTACATGTCCCAGGTCTGCTCCACTGCCTGAGGTGACATGGTTGCGTCCGCTGTACACAGCACAATGCAATGTGGTAGGGCCCGTGGCCCTCATGCACACACAATGACCACACGGACACACTTAGATAGTTTGTGGAACTGGCTACGGGCACGTGCGCCCGGACCCTTTATTGCCAGGGTCACATGTCCAGTGACGCCTGTGCTGGATGGGTGTGGGGTGAGTGTAAACCAGCCCTCAGGGAGTTGTTGGCGCTGGCAACAACTACAACAGTGATCAGACAATCAGAAGTTCACAGTTCAAACAGCAAGGGTCCATGACTTGAGCTGCACAGAGTTAGTGGCCACGGATGCACTGCGGCCGGCACAGGCACACCGCCACGGGACGGTGACTACCGGTGCACTGAGGTAGGGCCACGAGAGCTGAGCGGGTTCTCATCGATGTCCAAGGTGAATGTCGCAGAGGGTTCGGGGGACAGTGGAAGGTGTTCTTCCAGGGCATGATACAGAGGGCAGTACCAAGCAGACACATGCAATATGGAGGAGATGAATGCTACAGACTCATGTTTAACACCAAGTCATTACCAGCCACATGATGATGAAGACAACCCCCAGGCCATTGACTGAGACGCCACCAAAGTTCAACCAGAGGGTGTCCATGAATTTCGGGGCACAGAGTTAGTGGCACCAGAGCTGAAAGGGGATGCAGTCTGCGATGAGGCCTGTACAATGGTATAAACTCTGCCATAAATAGATCAAGGCTCAGTTCCAAATGTGTAACCTACTTGACCGTAGTGTGGGCCGGAGGCAGCGGTCAGCAGGGGCCCCCAGCCACGTGTCCTTGGCTTGCGATGCACAGAGTCAGTGCACCAGGGCAGTTGTTGGTGGGGTTCGGTCACCTCCGTAACGAGGATCCTGTTTGTCATCCGGACTGAATCGTGTCTTCCTCTTACTCCTCTCCTAGCGTGCAATGATACGGACTCTGCCATTGTAAAATCAAGACTCAGTTCCAAATGTGTGACCTACTTGACCGCAGTGTAGGCCTGAGGCAGCGGTCAGCGCGGGGCAACGGCTGTTCAGGCAGATCCTCCTGGTACTCTCACACACGACGTTGGAATGCCATGTGGCGATGATTTGTGGTTGACGGAGGTAGTGGCACCAGAGCTGTGTGTGTGTGCAGCCTGCGACGATGCCGTGTCCTGCCTGGTACGGATTGTATTGGATTTGTGTGAGGCCTGCTGGACCGCAGTGTAGGCAGTACACAGGTGACCCCACGGTGCTGGGCCGCAGTGTAGGCCGAAGGCAGTAGTCAGCATGGGCCCACAGACACGTGTCGTTGGAATGCTATGCACAGAGTCGGTGGCACCACATCGTAGGGAGTACAGTGATATAAACCCTGCAATAAACGTATGTACTCTGCCATTGAATAATCAAGACTCAGTTCCAAATGTGTGACCTACTGGACCACAGTGTAGGCAGGAGGCAGCGGTGGAGTACGTCAATGAGAAAGGAGTAATGGGGGGCCTGTGTCGCGGAGGCCGTGATGGTCTGAGGAGGCTGCCATGGTCGCGGGCCTTGGGCTTGGAGCTTGCACCGGCACGTAGTGGGCCCTCTTTGACACACGCCGGTGTCGGCAGGTGAGCAGTGCGGCCTGGCTGCACTGGGGCGGGCATGACGCATTTTGGGACCAGCGGCCTGGGGTGCAGCAGGCGCACAGGATCGCAGGCACCGCCGCTCACGGCGTTGGCCTCGTGGCGGGGTGAGAGGCGCAGCCCTGGCAGACACGTTGGCCATTCCGGAAGAGAACCACGCCCAGAGTAACGGGCTTTTATTCACACCCCTACGCTGGCCTGGCGTACGCCGGGCCAGCCCACTCTGCGCACGCTTACAGGGGGGACATAACAAGCTACATTTCCACATTGTTCCCCGCTGGCTGCGGTTACATGGTTGCGTCCACTGTCCAGTACACTCCAGACACCAGCAGTGTATGTCGACATGGAAGTGTCTGTGGTCTGCATACTGCGGTCTGTCCAGCACATCCACTCCACACTTGGCATTGTGTGCATTCTTATTCATGGGTCACTTGCCTCCTTCGCACATGCCGGATTCCCACCTCTCCCCACATTCTGCTATTGTGTGGCTGAGGAGCCATGCCGTTGATGGCTTGTGTAGATGGCTAGCCCAGGTTGCCACAGTAAGTAGTGTTGTCGTGTTTGGAATGTGGGGATGTTGGTTGTCATGTTGTATGTGATTTTGTGACGTGTGCATTCCCAGAGTTGTGAGTTGTCTGAATGTGGTGTTGAGGTGTTTGGTGTGTTCCGTTGGTACTTACCGACGAGCAGTGCATTCCCATATGTGGCATCCTGAAAGCGCTGGTTGATGATGGACTGTCGGAAGATGAAGGAATCATGCACACTGCCTGGGTAGTTCGCGACGACATTGGTGAAGAGTCCCCGGTGGTCCACTATTGCTTGCACATTGATGGAATGCGTGTGTTTCCTGTTGCGGTAATTGTGTGCAGTGGCGGCAGGGGGCACGAGGAGTACATGTGTGCAGTCGATTGCCCCCAAGACGTGCGGGAAGCCAGCTATGGCGTAGAAGCCTTGCTTGATCTCCAGCTGTTCCTGCGCAGTGTGTGGGAAGTAAAGTTGCTGGGGTACCAAGCTGATGATGGCATCCAGGACAGGTGTGAGGAACTTTGACAGGGCTGGCTGTGAGACTCCTCCGACTCTGGCAGTTGTTGGTTGGAAGGTCCCAGAGGCCAACAGGTGCAGCACGGCCAGCAGCTTTGTCTGCGGAGGGATGTTGGTTCTCCGCTGTGTTGGTACTGTCAGCCTGTGGGCAATGATGGTCAGGATGCGTAGGATGGTTGTCCTTTTGAGCCTGTAGTGGGCAATGACTTCCTCTGGCGTTAAGTCTCCCAGGCTGGTGCGAATTCGGAAGGTCCGGTGTCTTTGTCTGCGCTGCCTCTGTGGTAGTCCGGGGAGAGGGTCCAGGGGGGGGTGGGGGTCCTGGGTGTGGTGGCGGTGGGTGTTGTGGCCCTCTTGGTGCTCCGAGCTGCATGATCAGTAGCTCCATGGCATCTGTTGTTCTTCTGGTGTGGCTGTGGGCTGGGCTCCCTTTTATGGTGCAGGTTGTCGTCCGACTTAACAACAGGTAGGAGCAGGTGTTAAATCCATGCTGTTAACGCGCCTTATCACATGTTTTTGATTCTTATCGCCATTCTGGCTGGTCGTTGGGAATGTTGCAAAGTGGTGTTTCCGCGGGTTTTTGCACGGGAACGGCTACTCTGCATCTCATTAGCGTTAGTTGCCTGTGTCATCCGTGGCGATGTTTTTTGCGGCTGCTATCGCAGGAATACTGGTGATATCGGCTGTTAGCACCAGCTTGTGAATGGTGCGATAAATTTATCACCACTTTGGCTGCGATAAAGTGCCGCTAACTCGGCGATGAGTCCTTGAGAATATGCCCCATAAAGTATAAATCTGACAACTTCTCGGGTGAAAGCTCACAATGCTTCTCCCTTGAAGTAAAACTCTTATATCAATTGTCTTTAAATTCCACATTAGTTTTATTATAATTTTAAAATTGTTCTCCTCACATTTCAAGCTTCCAATTACCGTCTCCTACAAATTTTCCTGTCCACTCAATCCTTGTCCCATTAATCACACTTCTTAATGTATCAGTTTTGTATGCAAATGGTCAAGTGGCCAAATGTTTAAAACATACAAACATTGGCAAAGACAGTAGGTATTGCCCACATGAGAGATTGACTTTGTCAATGTTTTAGCCATGTTGTACAGCAGGCAGCTGTTGGGCAGCATGGCTAAAAAAAAATTTTCAAAAGTGTTTTGATGCGCCAAATAATGGCTGCTTAATAGCACTTTTTTTTATTACTGCCGCAAGGGAGGGTGGGCAGGGAGGCAACACTGGAGGGCACAGTGTTCAGAGCACATGCACTGGGGCCTTGGTCGGCAGGGCACAATGCACTCCTGAGTCAAAAAACTTGGGGATGATCATACAAAAAGAGGCACTTTCTTACATGTCCAAGCATGAGAGGAGGGACAAAATGAAGGGAAAGAAAGCCTTTGTCAGCCGACAAATAAGAACCAAGCAAATGAGAGTAAAAATGAAACCAAACAATGGTAAGCAAAGGACAGTATCTAAGCCCATTGACAGAAAACAAAAGGCCTTAAAGAGACAACAGTGGTGCAAGGCATGACCTAAAAATGGGATGGGATACTTGTTAGTCTATGGCAGTATACAAATTTAAATATGTTCAATACCGAATAGAAAGTATGACTGATTCTTTGCCATGAACATGTTTTGCTTCACAGTTGATCCATATTCAAGTTTGCTTGTTGTATTGTTTCAACACAACTCTCATTATTTAGAGTCGTAACACATTTTTCGTCTCCTTTTGAATCTTCAAGTACCTTCTTGTGCTGCTAGTACACATTAAAATAGAATGCGCAACACTGTACTGTATTTCTCATTGCAACGCGGTGCTGCCAGAAACTGCACTTTGTGAACGCAGACTAAACCGCTCACAGAGACACAAGAGGCTGACCATAAAAAACGGACAGAATAAAAGAGATGCACATTGTCTTAACAGGAAGTCTGTACATGTAGGTTTGTATCCTTCCAAGTGTAATAAGTGTAAATTTTATAAACTGACTGGTGTACCCTGGGAGGTGAAAAGAACAAAAGCGCTGCTTCTATGCAAAACATATTCATTCATTGTTGCCACTGTTGAGTTCCACACATTTCTAGTCAAAACGGAGCCATGTTTGCTTTTCGCTGTGGGTGAATTGTGGGGCAAATTTATTTTCACCTACTCCACAGGCACGCACGTATCCAACACCGATGGAGTAAAAGTGAACTGGGACTCCTTTTCATGCTACAGCCCTCCAAGGACTTAAAGCCAAGGTCACCAACACCAGCTGCAGTCGTTGAAAATTAGTCACTCCTGGTTTATGTTTGTGTCTTGATTTTTGGAGAGAATTTAATGTGTTTTCCTAGTTTTCCAGCCACTGTGTTAATGAAATCGATTGATAACAATCTAGTTACAGCAGCTGTCGCTCAGTGGACTCACTCAGCGTCTGCTAGGGCTGCTAGGAATGGATGACGCCCGAGAGAGGTCCCCAAAGGGCAGCCGTAGGGCTCCATTGTTCAATTTTTTTTTTCAAAAATATGTTTATTAGCATTTTATCACATATTACAATGCAAACTGACAAATGGTACGTCTGGATAAGCGTAGAAGGCGTGGCATGTTAAGAAGACCAAAAAGTGATGTACATCACTAGCTGTATACCCCCCTCCGTATCCCACAGAAACCTAAAGGAGTAAGTACAGTTTCTTCAAAAGCAAGGGCGGGGAGTAGGCCTGCACTGAGGTAAAACTACCATTCGTCCGTCTTTCTTTTGTGACGGTGTGTTGGGATCTCTCGTGGGTTTTCTCGTGCGCATTCTGTTCTGTTAGTTCCTTGCATGGAACACAGAATGCGCAGCTTGGCAGTTGCTGCCGGGGAAGCTGAGGGACCGTACTGGAATAAAGGAGACTCTACAACAGACCTGCTTCACGTCTTCTTTTCAGTGGTGACGAGTTGTTCGGTCCTCTGTCTTCCTCACTGTGTGCGGCGGGACGTCCTGCTGCTCCGAGACGACGTTGAGTGTCTCGCTTGGGAGGCCTGAAGAAGTGAATCTTCCTATGCCCCGTGATCGCTCCTGGTGTGATCGCTCCTGGTGGAGTTGAGGAGTTTTATCCTGAAGGCCCCGTCCTCACCGAAGGTTGTGGTGAGATTTTGGCCTCTAAGCTTCAACGCTCCTCGCGCTGCTATCTGACTCTTCACTCTATTCCACGCATGCGCGCATTGGAAAGAAAAGACTGGTGCGCGTTTACTGTTCGTTCTGAACTTGCGCAAAGCATCGTAAGCGCCATTTTGAACTTGGCAACGTCGTTACCTGGAATTTAAAAGTACCCACAATGCAGCATCGTCAATGGTGCGGAATTTAATCTTTATCAAAGATTCTTCGGTGACACACACACCTGGTGTGTCATATGACTGTGCATGGTGATCAATGTATTACAGTTACTGTGACAACTACATTCAGCGCATCTCGCCAGGACTTGTGTGCTGCCCAGCTTTCTTTAAACTGCGTTTGCATGACCACCCCAGCACACAATTCTGTCCAAATTTGTGGTAATTTCACTGTAACACGCACAGTAACACGCACATTTCACCGCATTCTGAATATTGTTGCCACGGTGACACGCACACCACGCGTGTCAGCAGAGTTTATCAGCATTATTGCATTGGGTGATCATTTTCTGGTTGTGACTTTTGGGGCAGCAACTCACCCACGCACGGCCACCAAATGGATCATGTAATTGCGCCACCTCCCTTTTGCAGTCACCTGGTACTCCTCCTGTTATTTGGCAACAGTGGAAGGAGACATTTGAAGCCTACATTGAGGCGATTGATGGTGATACCTTCACTTCGAAAAGAAGAAAGCTTTACTCGTTTATAATTTGGGTGCTGAAGGGAGGAACATTTTAAAGACCTTACCCCTTGAACTCGTGAGAACATGCATTAGCGGAGGTGATGAAGGCGATTCTCTAATTGTTGATGACTACGCTTCGCTTGTTAAAACTTTAGACAAAAGATTTAATCCTAAGCGCAATATAGTATTAGAGCGTCACAAGTTTTTGCAACGAGCTCAAATTCCTGGGGAATCCATAGACGATTTCGTTGCTGCTCTCAGAATTCTAGCTGTCACTTGCAATTATAGGGAGTTCAGGGATGAAATAATCCGTGATCAGCTAATTGAACGCACATGCAACAAAAAGATTCAGGAAAAACTGTTATCTTCTGAGGATCCTGACTTGGAGACTGCTCTCATTTTAGCGAGAAGTATAGAGCATTCTCAATTGTGCATGAAAGAGATGTGTGTGTTTGCGCCATCTGCATCTTCCAATGAAATAAAATTAGTTAGTACAAAAACTACTACTAGAGCCACCAAGGGATCCAACATGAATGTGCCTCGTATTTCTTCACCTGCACCTGGTTTGCCAAAAGCCAAATCTGATAGACAAGATCTTTCTTGTTACCGTTGTGGAAGCAGATCTCATTTGGGCAATTTTAGGTTTTGCTTTGCCATAAATCAAACTTGCTTTAAGTGTGGGAAGAAAGGACATTTGGCACGTATGTGTAAGGCTACGGTGCCTCATAAGGAACCATCGCGAACTGTCAAAGCTATTGAAGAGGACTGTGTTGAATATGGGGAAGATAATGAAAGTTACGAATTACTAATGTTGTCTTCTTCCTCTATTCAATCAGATGGTGTAGTAGAAATTGCCTCCATTTTAGAACCCCATAGAAGGAAATCACCTGCGTGTACCATAAGTTTGAACGGGAAGAACATTAAGTTTCTTGCCGATTCTGGTTCTCCCTTTACCCTCATTAATGCCAAAGACTTTGAAAGTTTGGGTGATATTCCTGTTGGTCAGTCCAACACAAAGATTTTTGCTTATGGTGGTAAAAGAGTTGAGGTCCTTGGTAAATTTATAGGCAATTTAGAGTTCAAAGGTGATTCAGCACAAGGGACTATATTCATCGTAAAAGATGGTGCAAATTTGTTGGGATGGGAGGAACAAGGTGAGCTGGGAATCATTATTGACCCCAATCATCCAGATATGGTCCTGTCGAAACATGAAGCTAAACAATTTTATTCTAACCTCCCTGCTGTCACACCTGTGCACACAGTTACCGCTGAGTTGTCATCTAATGGGGATTGGATTCAAAGTTACCCTAGTATTTTTAGTGGGGAGTTGGGTAAGCTCAAGGGTTTTCAGCACCGTATCGTTCTCAAGGAGGGCGCAAGGGCTGTTGCACATAAAGTGCGCAAAGTACCACTTAGCATGCGTGGTGAGCTTAGACAGGAACTTGAGCGGTTGTGTACAATGGGAGTAATTGAGCCCATTGAGGGGTCCGAATGGTTGTCCCCCATCGTTTTGGCGCGCAAGGCAGACAAATCTCTCTGAATGTGTGTGGACTTGCGCGATCTTAATGCTTGCATATGGGTGGACCGCCAACCCCTGCCCAACATTAATGAGATGTTGTCAACTTTGGAGGGTGCAAGGTATTTCTCCTCACTTGACATTTCCTCTGTTTACCATCAAGTCGAGTTGTGCATGGACTCGAGACATCTCACGTCCTTTGTGACACCTGAAGGGGCGTTTCGCTATATACGCATGCCATTTGGGTTGGCGTCGGCTTCTGCAGTCTTCCAGCGTCTTATGGGGAACCTGTTTAAGAACACTGCGGGAGTCGTTTTTTTCCAAGACGACATCCTAATCCACGGGAAAACTGTGCTAGAGCACAATGCCAGGGTAAAGCAGGTATTGGAAATTGTCAAATCTAGTGGGTTAACATTAAGGAAGGACAAATGCAGATTTCTTCAAGATGGTGTAGATTATCTGGGGCACCACATTTCTGCTAACGGGGTGGAACCCAAGCTAAAGCTTCTTGATGCCATTCAAAACGCACATGAGCCGCAGAACAAGGACCAGCTTCGTTCTTTCCTTGGGCTGGTTGAGTACTACGCCAAATTTGTAGCCAATTTCTCTGATAGGACTGTGTGTTTGCGTGAGCTCCTGAAAAAGAATGCTAGGTATATATGGTCGAATCAGTGTGCCTGTGATTTCAAGTTATTGAAAGAGGCAATTTTTCAAGCACGCCCACTCAAGTTATTTAACATTAATGATCGCTGCATTGTTACCACTGATGCAAGTAATGCGGGTCTAGGGGCGGTTCTTATGCAGAAAAGATCTGACAATAGGGAGGAGACCATTGCTTTTGCCTCTAGAGCACTTCGGGGAGCGGAGAGCACTTACTCAACGATTGAAAAGGAGGCCCTAGCTTTATGGTGGGGTGTACAGCATTTTCGCAACTTTTTGTGGGGGTACGAATTTGTTCTTAGGACTGACCATAAACCATTGGTAGATCTTTTTACCACCAAGGGTGGTGGCAGGGCCACTCCACGTATTGCCAAATGGCAGTACAGACTGAATGAATTTAATTACCGTCTGGAGTATATGGCACGTGTGAAGAATCGTGTACCCGACTGTCTGTCCAGGTTACCCCTCACTGAAATTGTCTCCGACACTGAGGATGAACATTTGGATATGGTGTGTACTGTTGGTACGGTAGCTGATACAGGAGCCGCCTTGTCTGAAGTTGATTGGAAGCTGGCTTTGTCTGAGGATGTTGATATCAAGAAGGTGATGGACTTTGTGGTTCACGGCTGGCCTAACAGAACGATTTTGGCTCCTGAATTAATTCCTTTTAAGAGGGTAAGTGATGAGTTGTCTCTGGTAGACGGGATTCTGCGTAGAGGTGGATTACTGGTTGTCCCCATGACCATGCGCAACAAAGTTTTGGATCTGGCCCATGAAGGTCATATGGGCATCCGTGCCATGAAGCGGAGAGTTAGGGAGGATTTCTGGTGGCCGGGTGTTGATAGGTCCATTGAGCACTGTGTTCGTGATTGTGGTGCGTGTGTTTTGAGTGACAAGACTCAAGTGACCTATCCCTCGTCCATCTGTCCTGTTGCTGCGAAGAACTCACTGTGGTGCAAGTTGGCTTTCGATGTGGCTGGTCCGTTTGGTGGGTTGGGCAGTTCTCCCAAATACGCTCTGGTGTTGATTGACTATATGTCCAAATGGCCTGAGATCAGGTTTGTGGAGGGGATCAATTCTGCTACTGTTATAAGTTTCTTCAAGGATTTTTTTCTTCGGGAAGGGTTCCCGGAGGAGTTAGTGACTGATAACGGCACCCAATTAGTATCTGTGGAGATGGAGGAATTTCTGAAGATGCATGGCATTAAACATATTCTCACCTCCCTCTATCACCCCCGCAGCAACGGTTTAGTTGAACGGCTGAACCGTGTGATCAAGAATCAATTGCAGTTGGCTTCAATCAATGGCTTGCACTGGAAAGTGGTGATTTCTGACATGTTGTGGGCAATGAGAATTACTCCTCACTCTAGTACTGGCATGTCTCCTTTCACTTTGTTAAGAGGTAGGGTGGCTGGTTCCAAGCTGAATAAAGACTGGATGTCTAGGAGGATGTGGATCTCCAGAGGTTAGGCAGAGTAACTGACGTCAGGGCTGCTGCCCAGGCCAAGTATACATCCGTTTGTGTCAGGGTATCTCCCGTGCGTAAAGGGGATTGGGTTAGGATTAAGAAGCCAGTTCTTGTTCGTAAGGGATTCTCTCGGTTTTCTGCTCCTGTTAGAGTGAGAGAGGTGAGAGACCAAGTTGTTCTACTGGAGAATGGGAAAATCTGGAACAAGTGTGCTGTCTCAGTGGTGCCGGAGTCAAAAACTGAGTTTGTGAAAGGCAAATTTGGGGTGGACACTCCTTGTACGTCTTTGCCTCCTGTGGTGGTGAGCCCGAAGATTCCTGTACCTGTCAAGGACACTGTTCCTCGACAATGCCTTCCTAGAACTAGAGCTCCTCCCACCAAATTTCAGGATTATGTTAGATTTTAGTTTTGCCTTTTCTCTTTTTGTTTTATTGTCTAATAAGTTTCTGTTCTTTGTTTTATGTGAAGGGAGGGGGGTGTGTTGGGATCTCTCGTGGGTTTTCTCGTGCGCATTCTGTTCTGTTAGTTCCTTGCATGGAACACAGAATGCGCAGCTTGGCAGTTGCTGCCGGGGAAGCTGAGGGACCTTACTGGAATAAAGGAGACTCTACAACAGACCTGCTTCACGTCTTCTTTTCACGGTGTCAACCCAAAACCTTCCAACAGGGAAGGTGTCCTTCAGAGGGAGCAAGTCCCTACAAAAGAACTCCCAGGAATTAAGAAATACAAAAGAACCCCCACCCCCCTACCCTCCCACCCAACCCAGTACTGGTGGCGGCTACCCAACTACAGCGAGGTTTCAAGTCATGGTATCTTCAAGTAGGTTAAAATTGAAAAAGATGCATATCTCTGACTGATGCAGGGCAAACGGCTAACGGTAATCCCTTTCTAAGGAAGGCAACCAGTGGCCCCCATCTATATTCAAAGTTCTTATAATCATCCCTGAATATATCGGCCATCCTTTCAAGGCACAGTAATTTCCAGAGTCTGGAGTGCCATAATGAGATAGCGGGAGCCTCCTTCTTCTTCCATGCGGCAGCTATCGATACTTTCGCAGCCCCAATGCAAGTCCATATAATGGCCTTATCTGCCTTAGTTTGATGTTTGAGGGAGGGGTCGCGAAGGCCCAGGAGAATTTCTGCCATAGTGGTCGGAATAAGGTACCCCAACATATCTTTAATTTGTGCGAGAATTTCCTCCCAGAAGGGTCGTATCACAGGACAGTCCCACCAAATATGTTGGAAATCACCCAGTAGCCCACAGCCCCTCCAACACATATCAGATGAGTCGGGAAATATCTTTTTGATCTTAGTAGGGTACAGGTACCAGTCCATCATTGTTTTTAGGTGGGCCTCCCGTAGCTCTATCGAATGATTGAATTTCGTGATGTCTGAACATAGCCCCGACCATTCTCTATCTTGGATGTCGCGTTGTAAAATTCCCTCCCATATGTGCATATAGCGAGGCCTCGGGGTGTGCATAGAAGTAAGAAGATAGTTATACAGATAGGAAATCACTCCTTTCATAGAGTCTACATTCTGCACATAGGTTTCAAATTTCGTGAGGGGGCGAGTGGCTGCTTCGTGAATGTGAGGTGTAAGCGCCCAATGTTTCAGTTGAAGATAATGAAAATATTCGGTAGGCCCCAACCCTTAGACCCTCTTGCAATTGTCAAAGGTGAGAATATCGTAATTAAGGAAGAGGTGTGTCAGCGCTCTGCAGCCCCCCTCCCTCCACTGGTCGAAGGGTCCTTCCTGTAGGGCCGGAGGGAAGGACGGGTTAAAGTGGATTGGCGTATAAGGTGATGGAAATGTGGTCCACTGGTCATTACTTGATATAGAGTCCCATACTTTTAGGGTAGTCCGGGTAGGCGTGCTAAGGTAGGCATTCTCAGGTCTCTCCCTCCTGGGTCTCCATATGAGGTCCCAAATCATCCTCCCTGCCACCGCTCTATCCATATGGAGCCAGTGTTTCTCCGATTCCCTCTTGGCCCATTCGGTTACCGCCCGTAGCTGAGCTGCCTTGTAATAAAGGCCAAAGTCCGGGAGGCCCGCCCCTCCCTCCCCTCGTGGTCTCCTCAAGAATGAGAAAGAGAAACGTGCTCGCCCCCCTTGCCAAACGAACCGCAGAACCATAGATTTTATTTTAGGGAGAAAGTCTTTGTCGAGTTCAACGGGGAGAGCCTGAAAGAGGTACAAGAGTTTAGGACGCACTGTCATTTTAACCGCATGTATGCGGCCAAGTCAAGAGATAAAGAGCGGTTTCCATCGTATAAGGTCCGCCTGGAGTCTCAAGAGGGAGGGTGGGAAGTTAGCTCTATATAGCTCCTCCACCCGGGATGTCAGTTGAACCCCCAGGTATTGGAGAGGGCGGGAAGTCCATTGTAATTGAGTGCATGTCCGAAGTTCCCCAACTTCGGCGTCTGGGATTGTGAGGTTAAGAATATAGGATTTGTCTGTATTAACCTTGAAGCCCGCCACTGCTTCAAAGCGTGTGAGTTCCGTTTGAAGCGCAGGAAGAGAGGTGGCCAGTTCCGTGAGTGACTGGGAGCACATCATCCGCAAAAAGTGATATCTTATGCATTTCCCCACTAAAAGGAATGCCCTTTATCTCTGGTGCGGCGCGGATGGCCATGGACAGCGGCTCAATACTGAGGGCGAACAGGAGAGGTGACAAAGGGCACCCCTGGCGGGTACCCCTAGTCAGGGGGAAGGGAGCCGACAAAATCCCATTCACCTGCACTCTCGAGCGAGGTTGGACATAGTTAGCCCGTATCATATTAATAAATTTATCTGCAAACCCAAAGGATGTGAGTGTGGTAAAAAGGAATGTCCAATCCACCCTATCGAATGCCTTCTCGGCATCTAACCCCACCAGTACTGCTGGGATCTGTTTCTTGTTAGCTTTTTCGATTAGGTGGATGATACGTCTGGTGTTGTCATGAGTCTGGCGGCCTTTAATAAATCCAGACTGGTCTGGATGGATGAGATCTGGCATAAGGTTGTTCAATCGAGCTGTGAGGATAGCTGAATATAATTTCGCATCTAGATTGAGAAGAGCGATAGGACGGTACGAAGCGCACATCTTTGAATTCTTCCCTTGTTTCGGAATAACTGTGATCACAGCTTCCGCCATCGAGGGAGTGACCGCACCTGTCTCTGCCATTGCATTGAAAAGGTGGGTAAGATGGGGTAAGAGGTCAGGAGCGAAGGTTTTGTAGAATTGGGCCATAAACCCATCGGGGCCTGGGGCTTTCTGTGGTTTGAGGGATTTGATGGCTAAGGCCACCTCCCCGGACGTTATAGGAGCCGTAAGTCTGTCATTCCGGTCTTGTGAGACCTGGGGGAGCTACAGGGCCCGCAGATAGTTACTTTGTGCATCTATGTCCCGTGGTTCCCCCGTATACAGGTTTCCTTAGAAGGCGCCAAAAATATCAGCTTTCTCTGCGTCTTTATGAATCAGCCCCCCGCCGCCCGTCTTGTATGCTGCCTATGTATTCTCGCTCTCGCTTTTCCTTCAGCTGCCGGGCTAAGTGTCTACCGATCTTATTCCCTTGTGAATAGGAAAGTTGACGGAGTTTCAGGAGAGTATACTCCGCCTGATTGTTGTATATGGCCCTGAGTTTCCCCCTCAATGCGGTGAGCATGCGAAGAGACTCTCTAGTGGGTTTGTTTTTATGGGTCGCTTCCGCTAATGACAGTTCGGCTTCTAAATCTACTCGTTCCTTGGTCCGGCGTTTGTTCAGCTCAGAGTTAAGAGCAATACATCATCCTCTAAAAACCGCTTTAAAGGCGTCCCAGTTATTGAATACGGAGGTGGCTGCGGGTACATTCCTGGTGAAAAAGTCTGTGATCGTATCTCTCAGTTCTATACAGAGTACCCTGTCTCTCGTGAGGGAAGCCGGAAAGTACCACTTGTGAGATATAGACGCTAGATTGCCCCATGACAGACAGATCGAGACAAGACAGTGGTCGGACACGGAGAGTGGGAAAATCTTGGCCTCTCGGAGGGCTCCCATTAAGTTTTGGCTAATGAATATATAGTCGAGCCTAGAGTATGTGCGGTGCACATGTGAATAAAAGGTATAGTCTCGCTTCTGGGGATAGAGGGTCCGCCAGGCATCTCTAAGGCCCATGTCATGTATCTGTTGTTTAGCCTCTGTGGAGAAGGCGCTAGACTCCTGTCGATGGGTGTGGGTGCTATCGAGGTCTGCCTGCCAGGTTAGGTTAAAAATCCCCTAGTAGGAGTGTCGGTCCCTCCGCAAAGTCCTGTACCTTCCCTAGAAGCACTTGAAGGAAGGCTGCCTGTCCTGTGCTGGGTGCATATGCCGAAATGAACGTGCATAGTCTACCTTTCAGAACGCCTTTGACCATTACCCATCGTCCCTCCTTGTCTGATTTAGTATCGGTGGGTTGAAATTTCGTAGATGTGTGAAAAAGGATCGCGGTCCCCCGGTGTTTAGTGAGTGCAGATGCTCTGTAAATTAAGGGGTAGCTTTTGTGACGGAGGCGGGTCTCCTCCGCTCGGGGCAGATGTGTCTCTTGTAGTGCTATTATATCTAGGTGGTGATCAGAAATATATTTCCAGACTTTTTGCCTTTTTTGAGGAGAGTTAAGGCCTTTCACATTCCAGGAGCCTACTGTGAGTACCATTGGTTCCGTGTCGCATCCCTCCGCCCTCTCATGGACCTGTGTGTCAATCTCCTGTTCCCTGCAGCAAAGTCCCTACGTGAGAAGAAACCTGGGTACATCTGCTGTGTATAGCACAACTTAGTCAAAGCGCGCCTATGTGGAGAACCATTAAAAAGCCGCCACCATTCTCCCTCCCCCCCCCAACATACCCAAAACCACGAACCCCAAAACATAACAGAATTAACTTCCCTAAATGTCGGATCAGTGGTGAGTCTCCGACCACGGGTTAAGGAACCCACGTATGCTTGACGGAGGGACGAAAGGACCGAGGTCCCGGCTCGCTCCTCCTCCGGACATTCTAAAGAGTTCTGGTCACCCTACATGCTCAGTCAGGCGGAATCGCCCGGGCTAAATGCTCGAGTCGCCCCTACAGGCACGAGAGGAATATCAAGCGTGTGTGTCTGTGTAGCAAGCCTCGTGTCGCGGTATAGTAGAGGTCGTGCCGTCCCATAACTTTGGGCCTCAATAGGCCCCATTCTTGTCCGTGGACCGACAGGGTGCCGTCACCTGCCACCGGTAAAGTCTTGAAGGTGTAGGGTCCCCGAGGGTAGCGCAAAGCGGACAGGCGCGCTGCTAACTTGAGGCTCGAAGCCCCCTCTCAGCTGCAGGTCCTCTGTGGCTGAGTCAGAGTCATCCCCCATGGATCGCCTCCCAAATACTAGGCGAGGCTGGTGTGTGTGAGAAGTCCAAGTCATTTGTGGTTTCCTCGTGAGCTTGTGGACCACTGCGATTTGGGGGAGCTGGTGCTCCGTGTGCCTCACGCTATGCTCTGTGAGAGTTCAGTGTCTTCTACGGAGATCCAGCCCCTCCTTTAGATCTACCACATGTCTCTGTTTGTTATGGTATTCAAAGCTCAAGCCAAAGGGATAGGCCCATCGTAACCTGATCTTGTCATCTCGTAACTTGGAGGTGATGGGCCGAAATTGTTGCCGTCTTGCCAAAGTTGCAGGCGCCAAATCTTGGTAGATGGTGCAGGAATGGTCCTGGAAGGATATCGTGCCTTTCTTCCGGGCTGCCAGAAGTACCACCTCTTTCACCTTGTAGGAGTAGAATTTCGCAAGGACATCCCTTGGCCTTTCTCGTCCTCCCGCCGCTAGGTTTCCAACTCAGTGCACTCTCTCAAGCTTGATCTTGAGTGTCTGTGGGCTGACGATCTCCGCAAAAAGGCCCTCCAGGAAAGCCTCTAGATCCGGCCCTTTCGCCCCCTCCTCGAGGTCTCAGATCCTTATGTTTTCCCGCCTAGCTCTGTTTTCCAGATCTTTCGCTTTTAACTGGGTTTGGCGGAGCTGGCCATGTAGGGTGAGTATAGTGTTGTGCATCTCAGATGTGCGCTTGTCCGCTTCCTGGGTGTGCGTTTCTAGGTCGACCACCCTAGTGCCCACTGAATCCATATCACGTTGGAGATCCGCCATTCGTGTGGTGAGGTCGGACTTCAGTTGATCAATTGAGGTTTGGATGTCTTGGCTCAGCTCTCTCCGCAATTCCGCTTTAAAATCTCGCAGGGACGACATAAGATCTTCCTTGGTGAGGGCCATGGCGGACGTCTCCCCGTCGTGATCCGAAGCCCGATGTTTGTCTGCTGGCGGAAAAAAGCTCGAGACTTTGTTTGTCGCTCTGGTTACCGTCTTCTTTGGTGGCATAGGGGCCTGATCTCTTCTGTCCTGGCGTGGAAGGGTTTGAGCGGTAGGCCCTGGCGGTACTGTGTCCCGGGGGAGCTCGGCAGCCACGATTGACCAGGGTCCGCGCTGAAGCGGGCCCCACCGGAGTGTCCACCTCGAATTGAACTGGTAGGAGGCAGGCAGCGAGTCATGTGTGGTGGAGCAACATCGCAGGCTCTGGACTTTGAGGGATCGCTGGCTCTAGATATTCCCTGGTTCGGATGGCCAGCCCAGGCGTACTCCAGGTGGGGCTAGCAAGAGCTCCGCAAAATATGCTTCAGGATCAAGCAGGTGTCAGGCTTCACAAGGAGGATGACAGGTAGGTCAGCAGCCAGGGCGGGCAGTGCTCCTTGCGGTGGTCAGGGTCTCTACTCCGCCCCCAATTGCCTCCTCCGCGATCGGTAGACGTATCCCAGATGCCGCTTCTGGGGTCCAGGGGTAGGGTATCTGCAGCACAATATCCCCAGTGCCAGCTCCGCTCACATGGAGCGGTCGTCAGGGGAGGTCGACGAGGAAATGGTGCCTGTTCCAGTTTTGGCCGCCATCTTAAAGTCAGGCGCGGCATGGAAGGGGATCGTGAAAGTCAGCCAGCTGCATTTCCATCTCAAAATGGGGCACATTCAGAGTCCATCGCCCGCGCTCATGCGCGCACCTCTCTGGGGGTCCTCCGGTCACCCGCTCTGCCCCGTTCGCTCAGCCTCCCGGGAGACGGGAGGCCAATGTAGCACCGCACAGCCCACCGGACTGCAAGGTGGACCGCTCACCTCAACCTTCGGAGCGTCGCAGCGGGTGTCTGGCCACGTCTGTGGCTGGTGGCGGCGGGGTCTCCACATTGAATTCTCCTCACGACCATCGGTCCGGCACGACCGAGAGAATGGTGGCTGCCATTTGACCAGCGTATAGGCCTCCCCGGCAGGGTTTCCGCGTGGCTCACAGGGGTGATCTTGGCGGATGATCACCGATTCCCCTTCTGCTCCAGCCCCTTGGCTCCAGCCCCTTGGTGCCACCCTACCTGTACCTTCGGTACAGGTAGGGTGGCGATTTGCGGCGAATTTAGGTCCGGAACACCAGTACAGCCCGGGAGCCGAAACAGATTACGTCCGTTCGGCCATCTTGCCCGGCCACGCCCCCATTCACATTTTTTTAATTGATTGCGCACACATTTCTGATTCACATTTTTCCTGCATAAGTTATTTTCACTACCTCTTTGCAGAATTGTACGGACAGTTACAATTCAGAACGCATAAAATGGTACTCTATGCCATACTCTGAATTTTTTTTTGATTTTCGAAAAAGCTATCAAGTTGCTTGAAATATAGGACTAAACTTCTGGGATGTATTTCTGGATTTTTGCTGGTACACTGGTGAACCAAGACCTCCATTTAGTAACCACACACTGGTGATCTAATAGATGGCCATAATTCGAAGTTGAAACGCACAGAGGCCTGGCTCTGCATTCAGTGTGACAGGTAAGAAATAGAAACCAAGAAGCAAATACTCCTGCACTTGAGGTTGTACAGATGTATTACATAAAATACTTTTAAAAGGGGTGTCTAGTTCACCGCTGGATGCACTTGACATCCGTTACTGCAGGTGGAATGTATTCACATTGAATGATGTGTACTATGTAAACGGACCCCGTCACTTTCACTGCCATAGTGCCAATATCAGCAACATACCCCTCCTGCAAACCCCAACAATCTCATAATAAACACACAAGACACATGGGGGCATATTCTCAAGGACTTATCGCCGATTTATCGGCACTTAAGCGCCGCAAAAGTGGAGATAGATTTATCGCCCTATTCCCAAGCTGGTGCAAACTGCCGATATCGCCAGTTTTCCAGCGATAGCTGCCGCAAAAAACATCGCCACGAATGAGTGCGACAACTAACGCTAATGATATGCAGAGTAGGCGTTCCCGTGCAAAAACACACAAAAACACCACTTCGCGATATTCTCAACGACCAGCCAGATCTGTGATGCGACCCAAAAACAGGCGATAAGGCGCGTTAGCAGCAGGGATTTAACATCTGCCTTCCACTTCCGGCCAAGATAATTGAGAAAACCATGAATGCGGAACTCTCTGTTTTTATTGCAACTAACCAAATTCTAGATCACAGCCAGTTTGGTTTTAGAGCTAACCATAGCACAGAGTCAGCTTTGATTAAGACTACAGAAGAAATCCGCTCCTCATTAGACAGCGGTGGGTCAGCAGCCTTGGTGCTGCTTGACCTATCCGCTGCATTTGATACGGTAGACCATACTCTTCTGGTTCATCGTCTACAAGAAATTGGGATAAGAGGTAAAGCCCTCTCCCTGCTAACATCGTTCGTATCAGAGAGGACCCAATCAGTTCATCTGGGCAAATTTAAGTCTGCACCTTTCACTCTTCCATGCGGTGTTCCGCAGGGCTCATCGTTGAGCCCTACACTCTTTAATATTTATGTAGCGGAATTAGCTCCACTGATAAGAAGTTTTAATTTGATTCCTACATCGTATGCCGACGACACCCAGCTGGTGATCTCGACAGTAGATAAGGACATTAACCACTCATTAAAACTCCATGACTGTATGCTTTCCTTAAGTCATTGGATGAGTTCTCATTGCTTGAAACTAAATTCAAGCAAAACGGAGGTGATTATGTTCGGAAATCTCTTTCCACCTTGGTCCCCAGCTTGGTGGCCAGATAATCTTGGTCCCCTCCCGACCCCGGTAGATAAAGCAAAAAATCTCGGGGTTATCGTAGATGAAAAACTCAGTTTTAAAGCTCAAGTCTCTAAGGTGGTGTCCTCTTCCTTCTTTATGATTAAGACTATAAGGAAAATTTTGCCTTTTATTCCTAAATCCTGCAGAAAGTCGGTTGTAACCTCCTTAGTCTTGTCTAAACTTGACTACTGTAATGGATTGTACATCAATGTGCAATCCACCCTTCTTAGGAAGTTACAGGCAGTACAAAACGCTGCCGCAAGACTGATTCTGGACATACCAAAATATCAGTCTGTCAGATCAGCATTGCGAGAACTCCACTGGCTGCCAGTTGGCCAGCGGATAAAGTTCAAGGCACTCTGCATGGCCCATAAGGCATTCACAAAGAAGGGCCTAAATTTCTAGAGGACCTCTTTAGATGGCATTCTCCAAACAGAACTCTGCGTTCGGCTAATGCACATCTGATGCCGCCGGTCAGGATTAAAAAGACGAACTGGGGGGGTAGGAGTTTTACTTTTAACACCATCAAGGAATGGAATTCCCTTCCCCTATACCTCAGAAAAATTTCCCCCCTTCTCGAATTCAGGAAAC
Organism: Calotriton arnoldi; assembly: GCA_963921515.1. NCBI lineage: Eukaryota > Metazoa > Chordata > Amphibia > Caudata > Salamandridae > Calotriton > Calotriton arnoldi. The sequence goes on from CAWUFW010016349.1 coordinate 231,427, forward strand.
AACTGAAGACCTGGCTTTTTCAGTAGTAGTAGCACTAAGCACAGTATGTAGCACTGGAAGCGCCAAGACACCCGAGGGTATTCGTGCGCTGTATAAATTCTATTAACATAACATAACATACTGGTGTTAAGCAGGACGACAACCTGCAGCATAAAAGGGAGCCCAGCCCAGAGCCACATCTGAAGACCCACAGATGCCATGGAGACAATGAACATGCAGCTCGGAGACCCAAGAGGGCCACAACACCCACCGCCACCACCCCCAGGACCCCCCCTCCTCACACCCCCCTCGGACTACCACCGAGGCAGCGTAGGACAAGACAGCGGACCTTCTGAAAATGGCATGGCCCCTCAGCCACACAAGTGCAAAATGTGGGGAGAGGTGGGAACCAAGTATGTGTGAAGGAGGCAACTCACCCATGAAGAAGAATGTACACAATGCCAAGTGTGGCGGTGATGTGCTGGACAGACCACAGAATGCAGAGCACAGACATGTCCATGTGGACATATACTGCTGGGGTATGTAGTGTTGTGGACAGTGGATGAAAACATGTTACCTCAGGCAGTGGGGAAGACCTTGGGACATGTAGCTGTGCCGTCCCCCCCTGTAAGCGTAAGCGCAGTGGGCTGGGCCGGCGTACGCCACTCCAGCATAGGAGTGCAGATAAAAAGGCCGGGGCTCTGGGCGTGGTTCTCTTCCGTGATGGGTAACGCATCTGCCAGGGCGGCGCACCTCACCCTGCCACAAGTCCACCGCCGTGACCTCCAGACTCCGCGACACAGGCCCCCAGCGCATCCAGCGGCACAGCAACACGGAGTCATGTGTGTGCCGGATACTGCCTTAGTCCTACACTGCGGTCAGCAGGTCCCACAATTCAAATCGTGCCGCATTTCTGTTAATGGAGGAAACCACTAGTCAACAGACATTGCCCCCAGTGCGGCCCACCCGGACGACGCATCGTCGTTGGCTGTGCACCTGCTGAGCGCTCCAGGTGCCACTGACCCTGTGCAACACAAGTCGACGCCACGTGGAAATATTGAGGCAGAATTCAGTAGGCGAAAAACATTGCTCCCAGTGCGGCCCGCCCGGACGACGCATCATCGTTGACTGTGCACCTGCTGAGCGCTCCAGGTGCCACTGACCCTGTGCAACACAAGTCGACGCCACGTGGCAATATTGAGGCAGAATTTAGTAAGCAAAAAACATTGCTCCCAGTGCGGCCCGCCCGGACGACGCTTCGTCGTTGGCTGTGCACCCGCCGAGCGCTCCAGGTGCCACTAACTCAGTGCACCACAAGTCATCACCACGTGGCTGTGGGCCCTTGCTGACCGCTGCCTTCGGCCTACACTGCGGTCAGCAGGTCCCCCAAGTCAAACGACGCATCATCGCAGGCTGCGCACCCGCTGAGCATCTCAGGTGCCACTAACTCTGTGCAGCTCAAGTCAACGCCACGTGGCTGTGGGCCCTTGCTGACCGCTGCCTCCGGCCTACACTGCGGTCAGCAGGTCCCCCAAGTCAAACGACGCATCATCGCAGGCTGCGCACCCGCTGAGCGTCTCAGGTGCCACTAACTCTGTGCAGCTCAAGTCATCGCCACATGGCTGTGGGCCCTTGCTGACCGCTGCCTCCGGCCTACACTGCGGTCAACAGGGCTCGCAAATCAAATCCAATCCTGACCTGCAAGGACACGCCATCATCGCTGGCTGCACACCCGCCACCACCGCCAGGACCACCTCCAACCAACAACTGCCAGAGTCGGAGGAGTCTCACAGCCAGCCTACCTAAGTTGCTCACACCTGTCTTGGATGCCATCATCAGCTTGATACCCTGCTCAACTCTTCAGGTGCCACTAACTCAGTGCACCACAAGTCATGGACCCTTTATGATTGAATCTGTGTGTGTGTGATCTGATGATCACTGTTCTAGTTGTTGCCAGCACCAACCACTCCCTGAGGGCTGGCTTACACTCACCCCACTCCCATCCAGCACAGGCGTCACTGGACATGTGACCCTGGTAATAAAAAGGGGCCGGGCGCACGTACCCGTAGCCAGTTCCACTATCTATCTAAGTGTGTCCGTGTGGTCATTATGTATGCATGATGGCCCCGGGCCATACCACATTACATTGTGCTGTGGACAGCGGACGCAACCATGTCACCTCAGGCAGTGGGTAAGACCTTGGACACGTGACTTTGTCATCCCCCCCGTAAGCGTAAGCGGAGTGGGCTGGGCCGGCGTACGCCAAGCCAGCGTAGGGGTGTGAAGGATTTGCCCGGGGCTCTGGGCGTGGTTCAGTTCTGGCCTGGACAAGGAAGTAACTAATGAGTGTGTCACTGTTGTAGTGTCGGCGCCACCCAGTCTGCAATCGACAATGTTGCAATGTAGCATGCACCTGGAGTGCGGGCTTGCACGAACGGGGAAATGAAGGAGCGCAAGATCGCTCGGGGTCTTTACTCATACATGCCAAGTGTTGTGTGTATCTGTATTGCCATAGCATGAGCCAAATGCCTAGCCTTAATCGCAGCGCGAGTTCAGCCAGGCATGAACTCTACATCTGTGTCCACCCTATCCTTACCATAGGCCTACACTCACGTGGCCGCCCACCTTCAACGGCCAACATCACAGTGTCGTTGTCAGGCTTGTGGACATGCGCAGACAGGCATGACAATGGTGTGCCGTAGGAGTGCAAGTGATGCAACCGCACCACGCACACAAGTAAATAGGCTCGGGGGAGGGAGGAGCAGCTGTGAGGCAACGTAACACACAGTGATGCCGCTCATTTGCCACATGCAAGACATGTCAAACATGAATCCCAAAGTCGCACACATCCCACCCCTCCCCCAACAAGCCACATCACATTTCCTGACTGCAAGCAGATGACAAACTAACATTAGGGATGAAAGCTCCTTTGTCTGAACTATCAGGCGGAAGCACATCTGCACCTCCGACCTCGGAATTGCATGTGCCCGGCACCCCCTGACAGATACTATAGCAGCTGATGACGACTCCCACACTACGCACAGCCTGACGAAAGACCAACGTATACACACCCCACACACAGAAGTCCTTGCTCGAAGTTATCTTGCATGGAATGGCCTTCACACTTACTCCCACACCATCCCAGGCGTACAACCATTGCACACTTCAACAACTCATTGATCTGAGCTGTGGCATTTCATCCACAGAACGGGCGCAGGTCATGACAGTGCTGCTTCAACCAGGGCCACTAACGCAATGGCAGAACATCCCGGACACATGCACAACCCCTGTCAGGTGGAACTGTACCGTGCACGTATGCTGCATTTACTGGGGACACTGTCATTGGTAGTGCTGCGGATCAGTTACCGGCTAAGCTTCTGCCTTGCCAACGTCACCTACGTGCAGCCTGTGTTGCATTGTCGCTCGTGCATATTCGAGTGGTCCATGGATGTCTGCCTATCCAACAGGACGGTAGCCGAACTGGATTTCGACATGTGTGTGCGCCCCATGTTGGCCCACGACCATGAGTGTCACCGTGACACCCATCTATGGGATGCCTGGATACTTGGCATACATGCTGGCAATTGGACCTGGGAGATTGCAGAACTCCTCGTGTGCAGTGACCAAATTGAGCCGCTCCCCTATTGGGCTGTAGTGCTAATTGGTGAAAGGGGGTGGACGCAGCACATCTGTCCGGACCTGCTAATGGTTAGCCTCGCTGTCCTGTTCGATGAAGTCGACAACGACCTCCTGTTGGAAATGATTGCCTACGAAGCTGCACTAGCTTTCATGGACGTGTAACTACGTACCTGCAGACACAACAGTTTGGAACACATTGCACATGTCCCGACACCTTGTTGGAACTTATGGTTCTGGTCACATCTCCCACGACGACAGTGGACATGGCTGCATTCGCCTGGACTCCGAATACATGAGCGGACAACAACGCGGGTAAACACACACCTGTGAATGGTGCAGCACTCCCCCGGAGTGGACAGCGGCACTTGGCAACGTTCCACGTTCTGACATACTGCTGCATTGGTCTGCATGTTGTGGCACTTATCTTGGCCGTACTGACACGCATATGCTAATAAAGTCTACGCACCTTCACTTGTATTCAACTGTGATGAGTGTTGATTTGTATGACAATGTGTGTCTCACTGCCTATCTGGGTCAAGGCCATACGTGCATTACTACACCATCAGGGATGTGGGGTTGTACTAGTACATTATCATCTCACAGTTTCCTGCTATGCCACATGTGAATGGCCATTTTCCACACACAAGCGGCAGCAGTTGTGTCCTCTGTTCTGTTGTGCTGGTGTTGCTGTTTGTTCAACATTGTTGTACATGTTGCGGTGCTCTGGATCTTATGTGTGTGAGCTGCATTGTAGGTGAGTTGCCCCTTCAGCTCTGATTTGGCTGGCCCTTATCCCTTTCAGGCGGTGTGGCTTTCACTTCTGTGCTTATGCAGTGCTGTGATGTTGCAGACTTGGGTAAATTGGGCTCTTGGTTGGTGTTGTGACTCTTGGCCATGGTTTGTCCGCAGATGTGCTCTACTTAATTGTGCATGTGTGCCATTGTGCCCATCTCCCCCGTCCTCCCCAGTCCCTGGTGGTTACTCACCCTGTTGCTGTTGTGTCGGGTCATGTTGAGCAGTGTCCGGTCCCCCAACTCCTGCCACCGTCTCCACACTGATGACTGTGGTCACCATTACCTCCATCTTATCCAGCTCCTCCTGTGGCACTGGACTCCCACCTCCAGTCTGCATTGCTGCCTTCTGGTTGTCTGCGAGTTTCTGCTTGGTCTTGCGCTTCACATCATTCCAGCACCTCTTGACCTCGTCCATTGTCCTCCTCAGCACTCCGCCTGCATTCGCCTTGTCCAGGATGGACTGCCATATTGTATTTTTTGTTGCCAATGACACAGTGGAGGTGACGTACAGTTGTTGATGGTGTTCTATCACCTCCGTGATCAGGATCCTGTTTTCCTGCGGACTGAACCGCGTCTTCCTCTTCTTCTTCTCCGTGCCCTTCCCTGACCCCGAGGTCCCATGCTGGTCCTCCGTGGGGCTTGTGGGATTCTGGTTGTCCTCTGTGCTTGCTCCGGCTACCTCCATGGTGCTTCGCAGTTGTTTGTGTTTTGTTTGTGTTTTGTGTGCCGCTTTTATTGTGCTTTTTGCAGCTTGACTTGTGGGACTTGCAGGCCTGGCGCTGCTTATCGCTGTTTTTTTATCGCGGTTGGGCACATCGCAACTTTTTTCACGTTCTGTTTGAGATTTTTATCGCCGTCCCAGTAGTGTTATCGCGGACATTTGCCGCGTTATCGGGGTACTATCGCATGTTACCGCCCTGTTGAGAATATGACGTTAACACAGAGTTATTTTCCCGCGATATGAAAACTTGCGTTAACCTATTTTGGCAATGTTTATCGCACATTCTTGATAATATGCCCCATGGTTTGTTGGAGAAAACATTGTTGCAGGTTTATTTGCATAATAAAATATGCCAACATGGTGGGTCAACTTACGGGCGATCCAAGGGCAGGCAGCAGTGACACCCCTAAGCTGCCCTGCCCACCTGATGAGCCAAATTGCACCGTGGCCCTAACCAATCGGTGCTCACGATTTTGGGGGATTACCCCTTACATCATGTGGACCACCAGTCCACCCATTTACTCATGCCCCTTGAGGGGGCGGAGCGTATCCAGGCAAGCCCCTGGTTGCTCAGTTTTACAACCGCCCGCAGGACTAACGGGGCGCCTCCAGGGTCCTGCCGTAAGGACTTCCTGGGGTTGTTTGGCATTTGCACCCTTGTTGTGCTCCTGAAAAGGGTGCCTCTATGTACCATTCAGCCTCTGGATCGCCCTGTAACTCCGCCTGCAACACAAAATAACAAGTTAGCAACCTACCTACCCTAGCCAACTTACCAGCCAGCACGCCGGGTAAGCAGTAGGGAGGGAAACGGCGTGCAAGCTCTGGAAAAAGGGATCGCCAGGTGGGCGGGAGTGGTAGATATACCTGGCTCCCACCCACTGGTGCACCAGAAATGACGCGGGACGCGCCGGACACCAGAGGGTCCCAAACACTAGCCCTGCTGGCTATGTGCCATCATGTGGCACTAAGGTGGCCGCCCTCCTAGGGGGGCCCCCTGCGTGGGCCGCGGGCAGCCTCAAGGTGCCAATATCAGCATCATACCCCTCCCGCAAACCCCAACAATCTCATAATAAACACACAAGACACATTGTTTGTTGGAGAAAACATTGCTGCAGGTTTATTTGCATAATAAAATATGCCAACATGGTGGGTCAACTTACAGGCGATCCAAGGGCAGGCAGCAGTGACACCCCTAAGCTGCCCTGCCCACCTGATGAGCCAAATTGCACCGTGGCCCTAACCAATCGGTGCTCACGATTTTGGGGGCTTACCCCTTACATCATGTGGACCACCAGTCCACCCATTTACTCACGCCCCTTGAGGGGGCGGAGCGTATCCAGGCAAGCCCCCGGTTGCTCAGGTTTACAACCGCTCGCAGGACTAATGGGGCGCCGTCGTTCCTCCAGGGTCCTGCCGTAAGGACTTCCTGGGGTTGTTTGGCATTTGCACCCTTGTTGTGCTCCTGAAGAGGGTACCCCTATGTACCATTCAGCCTCTGGATCGCCCTTTAACTCCACCATGGCTCTGGGCGTGGCATCCGTCACACCCAGGGCCCCCCCACCAAGGCAGGCATTCTTCCTTACCATTCTTACTTACACCCAGTTGATTCTAAGGCATCCCCCAAGTCCAACAGAAACAGGTCCATGCCCACTCTGGACAAGTGAACCCTGTCCACATCAAAACATCCCATGGACTTGGCATGTAAGAATCCGTGTTTGATAAATCCAAAACCCCTCTGTTCTGTGAATTTGCGCATGGCGCTGTTTACTCTCCTGCGAGAGATTTCCACGGCCTCATCAGACCTGGCCCCATGCCAAACTACACGCGGCGTAATCTCAGACCACCATAATTCACACTCACCTAATTGGTTACTCAACTTACACATAGTGGCTTTCATTGCTTGCAGCAGGACCTTCCTACCCAAGAAAGTCAAGTCATTGCCTCCCAGGTGTATGACCAAAATGTTGGGAGGGGATCCGCCTCCCGCCAGTCTGTGCCGCAGCTTCTTCAGCAAGCTGTGCCAACGCATGCCTGGGAACCCCAACCAGACTATCTCAGAGAAGGAAAACCCATGCCTCCAATTCCTGCTTTCGGCCCATCGCGCAACTCTGGCGATGTGGCAATGGCCATCACCCCAACCTTTGATCCTGGCAAAATAAAGAAATGCAGAGTTACAACACACCTTTTATTTGAAACACTGCACACAATTTTATATATACTACACAAATTGCACATAGTTTGCTCAGAGATCAACACTGCCCACATAATACCACATGATGCACCACAAAATTGCTCATAATTTGTTTAAAATTCATGCTGCACACCTCTTAACACATGGTGCCGCACAAGCTTGCACTTAGTTTACACAGAAGTTGACTGGACCCTTATTAATACATGGTGCCACCATGCGCACTCTGCCCTTGCCGGCGTTATGGGCGGATGTACCGCTTGAAACACTGGGATTCCCACCGCCCAACCCGCCTGATGCGGTCCGGTGACATGGCGAGGAAAACCCTAGTTCACACTCTTGTGACCTCGCAGTTGGACTATGGCAATGTCCTCTATTTGGGATCATCAAAAGGAAGCTTGCAACGGCTGCAACGCAATCAGAATGTAGCAGCACGCCTAGTTCTCAATCTACCTAAACGAGCGTCAGCGACAAAAGCCCTTGACACCCTTCACTGGCTGCCGGTTAGTAAGAGAATTCTCTTCAAAGCCTTATGTTTTTGTCACCGGAGTCTACAGGGGAAAGGACCCAGCTACCTGCATGATCTCCTGACCCCTTACAATCCTACTCGGCAGTTGAGATCGACAGGAGCCCACCTGCTCAAAGTCCCTAAATTCAAAAGGGCGAGGATGGATGGGCTCTCATTTGGCTATTTGGCAGCCAAAAATTGGAACACACATCCACCTTCGCTGCGCGCAGAAAAATCTGAAAATGTCTTCCGTAGAGGCCTGAAAACCTGGCTGTATTAGACATAAGCCTCGCAGCTCTGTCTGACTTCGCATGTAGCTGCTTCTATAGCGCGGGGACACACCAGTTGGTGTAGCCAGGCGCTTTATAAATGACCTATTATTATTATTATTATTATTATTATTATTATGCCTACCTTGAATGCTGAAGTAGCTGCCCCTATCCTAAATGAATGGCTGCAAAAACGCTTGCCAGGACCAGCATTACCTGACAATGTTAAGCACGATTTCATAACTTGTTGTACTTGAAACTTAGTAAGGGGCGGGCGGTCCTCATGGATCAATAAGTAGCCTCCCCCGGGGGTCGCCGAGCCAGGTAAGCTGCGACCAGGCCCACAGGGCAGTACCTCGTGTCCCCCAGTTGCTGTAACCAGATCTCCTTTCCCTGCCCCGCCTGGTCTGTTTTGGATCTCTTAACTAGTATTTTAAGGGATTTACCTGTGAGCACTCTATCCTGCTCGCCTAATGCATCCCCCGATTGATCATTCTTGGACCTTGCCACTAATTCGCTTATTCTCAGAGCCCCAAAGAATGCTAGGCTGCAAGCTGCTGAAAAGAGGGCGGCCTTGTAAGGAGAAAAGGTTGCCTTGTCTACTACATTGATCATGTCCTCTAATGTACCATATTCAATGGGCGACCTGGTGTCAGGGGCCCGGGGTTCTCCCCTCGCCCAACCTTTTATCTCCGCCCTGATGAGGAAAGACTTAGTGGGATCAATCTGGCCCTTCAATTTAACGTGATGAACTACCGCAGCCAGGTGGCCTGAGACCCAGGAGTGGCTCTTGCCCTTGTCCTTGGCCCACACTATAAAGGTTTGGACCTTTCGCTCCAAGGCTGTCATCTCCTCCTCCCAAGCCCCCAACTACCTTGCAGAACATAACAACGCACGCTTTGTAGCGCTTCCTGGTCCCTAGTGCTAAGGCACGTTCACCTAATTCCCTCAGTCTTTGTTCCACTGGAGGAGGAACCAGAGGTGTGGTGGCAAAAGGGTCATCTCCTCTCTCGCTCTCGGCCACGCCTCCCAGAAACGGCACCACTGAAAATGAGAGAGAGCGTCAGCTGCCACATTCTGCACCCCTTGGATATGTCTAGCCCTGCATTCCACATTGTTAAACAAGCACGCCCGCACCAGTTCCCTCAACAAGCATAGCACGAAAGGACAATTAGCTGTTTGCATGTTTATCGCCTGAACCACTGCCATGTTAACTGACCAGAAAAGCACTCGTCTGGCTGCCAGCGCCTCTGGCCAGAGGTGGAACGCAACAACTATTGAACACGGTTCCAGAACCGTCACATTGGCCATGATTTTTCTCTTGTGCCATGCGTTCGGCCACCTCTCAGCGCACCATTCGCTCCCCAAGATTGCCCCAAAGCCCTCCCTACCCGCTGCGTCCGTGAACAGGGATAGCTCAGGGCTGCCAGCCCAGGGCGCTCTCCAGATGACTGAACCATTGAAGTTTGCCAGGAACTCTGCCCACATGTTGAGGTCTTTCTTCATTCCTTTACTCAACCTAACTAGGTGGTGTTTCTTCTTGACTTTGGCCGTGGCCCTGGCTAACCTCCTCGCAAAGACCCTACCAGCTGGGATCACTCTAGCTGCAAAGTTCAATTTCCCTAGGAGACTCTGGATAGACCCCAAGGATACCTTCTCTTTCACCAAGGCTCCCTGAATATCCTGGGCTAACACTTGTACCTTGTCTGCTGGCAATCTAGATTCACCCACAATAGTGTCAAGTTCAATCCCTAGGAAAGTCAGGACCTGCGCTGGACCCTCAGTCTTACCTGGGGCCAGGGGGACCCCCAAATGGTTAGCTAACCTTCAAAAATCTGAAAGAGCTTTCCTGCAGTCCTGCGTCCCCTCCTCCCCAATGAACAGAAAATCATCAAGGTAGTGGTTAACACTTTTCACATCGTAGGTTACCTGGAGCGCCTATTGCAAAAAGCAGCTGAAAGCCTCAAAATACGCACAGGAGACTGCCCAACCCATGAGCATGCATCTGTCATAATAAAACATGCCGTCCAGCTTGAATCCTAGTAAATGTTGGCTATTCGGGTGGTCTGGCAGCAAGCGGTAGGCCGATTCGATATCTGCTTTCGCTAGCCAGGCCCCTTTTCCCACCCTCCTGACCAAATTTACAGCTACATCAAGGGTGCAGTATGACACCGAGCAGGTACCCTCCTCCAGTCCATGATTCACTGACTCACCTTCAGGGTAAGAGAGATGGTGTATCAGCCTAAATGCCACAGGATCCTTTTTTGGGACCACCCCCAGTGGTGAAACAACAAAGTTGTCCAGCGGAGGGCGGGGGAAAGGTCCTGCCACTCTACCCAACGCCCGTTCTTTCTCAACTTTGGCTTACACCACTGCCAGACGCTCTTTAGCAGATTCAAGGTTGTCTGCCTCTCTACTTGCCAGGGTGCCGACATAAGGGATCTTAAAACCTTTGGTAAAGCCTGATGACAGCAGCTGACTGTCCTGCCTGTTGGGGTAACGGCTAAGTAACGGGATGAGGCGATCGAGGGCTACCGGAGACGGGCCCTGGACTGCGCACTCCGGGGCTAAGACAAAGTCCGGCCAAGCTAGGAGGCCGGCACGTGGAGGAGGGGCAGGTAGAACCAGGGGCGAGCTGTGTTGTGGTGTCGGGGCAAGGGGGGAGGATGGGGGGGACCTGTTCCTTCTCAACTGTCTTGTTTGTTCCTGCCAGGGGGCTGCTGCTCGTGCTTGCTGTAACATGCTGCTGCGGGGTGGGGGCCCTACTCTTGTTGCACATGTGTGCAAATTTACACGACTTGCCCCAGGAGCAGGCACCGGCGTTGTACAGCCTGTAGGTCCCCGAGAACATGCGTTTGAAACCTCCCCTCTGACTTGCCCCCGCAGTGCGTCTCGAAAGGGGTGTCTAAAGTCACGTCTCCCAGACTGAAAAGAACCCCTTCCTGCTGAGTGCCTGCCCTGGTATTTAGATTGGTGTTCCTTGTACTGTGGGGTGTGCTTACCCATGTGTTCCATCCACAATTGTATTTCCTTCTGGTCCCAACTCATCTGGGGGCACAAAGCCATCTTTTTCCTAAACTCCCTATCATAATTATACCAACTAATGCCCCCCCCACTTGAGCGCTTCGTTATGTATGGTCCTGGAGTATTGGAATAAACCTTGGCCCAATTCAGGGTGTTTTTCCATTATCACTGCCGACAATATGGAGAAAGCCTCGAGCCAGTTTTCAATTGTCTTCTTCGGCCACACTTGGTACTTAACCTTTATCTCATCCTCCTTCCCCCCATCTTCCTTGTGTCTAAACCATCAAGCCCATGCATAAGGAGGGTGAAGAAATCAATGAACTCCCGCCGCCATATCCCCTCCTTGGCAGCCAGAGGGACCTGCCATGCGAGGGAGCAACGACCAGACAGCAAAAGAGCAACAGTAATAGGAGGTGGGAGGGGTGGTGTCACTGGTGGTACCATCTGTCATCTGTGAGCCCAGGTCGGTGTTCAGCGTGACGGGGGCCTGGATGAGCGTCACAGGAGCCGCTGCGAGGGGGGGGCTGGCGTACACACAGCTGAATCTGGCGTAGCAGGGGAGGACCCTGGGTGAGGTGGAGGGAATGGACATTGGGGCGCTACTTGTTGGTGCTGTAACCACTGTGGTCAGCTCAGGCCCTGTTTGCTTTCCCACCTCCACAGGAATTGTCGCTACAGCCACTGCTGGAACCACGCTGGGTGTTTGAGTTTGGCTTAACTGTGTCCCCCACACTTTCGCAATTGCTTGTCCCACCTCCCCACTACTGTTATCACTGTTGTGGGATGACTTGGAGCCGTATCCTGACAATCTGGATTTAAATTCCGACATGAAACTGAACATAGTGTCCTTGAGCTTACCCATTTTGTCCATACAAACAGTGTTTGCCGAAGCTGACCCACTGGCTATCAGGGCCCCAGACCCCAGTCCTGTGCATGGGGGGGTTGATGTCGATGGGACGACTTCTCGAGGGATCGACTGAGCTCTACCTCTGTGTGCCGACGGTTCGGCGCGGAAGTCTTTGTTGGTGGGTCTGCATGCCCGTTTCGGCCTAGAAGGTCCTGTGTCTGTGTTCGTCTGCTGCTCGGGGATGGGCCCGTGGATGACGACCCCCGAATCTTCCGGCTCGTGTGAGTTCCAAATCCCCTTTGCCCATGCCAACCCCTTGGTCTTGGCCATCTGCATGAAGGCAGCCCATTGAGCCTCCTGTGATGTGCTTGGCAGAGAATCCTCCACCGGGGACATCTGGGAAAATAGGGGAGGGGAGCCCTGGCTATCCATGCCGCTCTTTGGGTCGAAGGCCACTGCGTGACCGATCTGAAGGAGAAAAAACTGTGTGTAAGACAAGACCCTGCATCTGCCCAACTGCTTCTGCCTGGCACACAGTGTGCCCCATGTCTCCACCACGTCCTCACTCCACTCCCCTCTTCCCCATACTTACTTATTCCGTGTATGACCTTGTTGTAACCTGATGATGGCGTTCGCCCTACCGAAAGATCGACGGTTATTCTGAATGTGAAAATGGAAAAAACAACTCATTAGCCACTGTATCCCTACTAATATGCACCCACACTACGTTGGTCTATCAGGAGTTGCTGAATCCCTGATGCTCTCACCCGTCGCGCCCTACAAAACTCCCATCGGTATTCCGGTATAGGTGCTCGCTCGCTGGCCCTTCAGCCTTGCACACCTGCGTACACATACCTGGAAGAGCCCTTCTGATTCCTCCTCCTGCAAGACGGCTGCTTAATCCCAGCCCGCTCTTCTTGGATATGTGCTACTCCTGTAATCAATGATCTCATTACTGACTTCCCTCAAGTCTCCGTGCCCGACCCATGTTGCCCCTTCCTAAGCTGCTGTTAGCGCCCATGGGTTTCCGATCAGCTCAACCTGTACCTGCTGTGAACAAACTGGTCCGTACGTGCGCTCTCACACTGTCGCTGCTCTTGCTTGTCCTGGGACTGCTCTGCTAGCTGGGGACACAAAGATAAACATTAATGCTCAACTCCACCTCCATCGCACAAGGTGCCCCAGATATCGGTCACCTGCCTCCCGATTCCGCGCAGGGCGGAGCAGCGCCCCCTCTGAACCCCTCCCCACGCCTAACTGCTCACTGGGGGGGGGGAGGAGGCAAGAGACGACGCCCCCCAATGGGGCAATATCCGTTGATGATCACTTGCCTTTTTCCCCTCATCCTACACCCTGGACTGGCAATTCAATCCTGTGTACCCACAGGGAGGATGGCGGAATGCCCGGCTCAAATGCTACCCAGGGTGCCCCCCCCCAGGCCCTATGCCCTCAAGCTTACCACAAGTTAGCATAGTGCCGCCTCACTGGTCATTTGCTGCTTCTGTCATTAAATCCCTAGCTATAATGCACAAGTGAATGAAACCTAGAGCACGCCAGGCCTATTGGCTTTGCATGAGAGAAATAAGCAACAGCTGTGTCTTCGTTGTATATAATATTGAAACTGCTTCCGTTCTGAAATGATGAGGCTGTAAAAGCTATAACGCGTCATTCTTGCAGTTACATTAAAGACCATGAGGCGGGAATGCGCTCAGGGGATAATTACTTGCATTCTTTCCATGATCACTTCGCCGATGGTTATTAGTTGCCTGAGAGAATTAAGCCACAACTATGGCTTCGTTGTATATAATATTGAAACTGCTTCCGGTCTGAAATGATGGGGCTGTATACGAGCTATAACGCGTAAGACAATGACAGGTGAACGTGCGCTCACGGGGTAAATTCATTGCATTCTCCCCACCCGTAATTACTGCACACTAACCGCTAGTGCCAGTGAAGCTCACAATTGCCGCCCCCCCTTGCCAATTGCTGGGGCGGGGGGCAGCTCGACTCTTGTCTCGCCAGGGAGGGCCAGCGTATTCCCGTGGCACCCTCACTGCGCCTAAGTATTTCCCCGGAAGGAACCGCGCCTCGCGGCCCCCCCCATCCATTTTTCGGCTTACATTCACTGGCAATCTTGGCTGTCCTCAAACCATGCACCGTGGCCCGCACCAGCACATGTGAAACACTTTGGCCATAAAAACCGGGATCGGACCATTTAGATCCCCAGCCTAGCGCTGTGCCGGAACAGTTTTATATATCGCCAACTCTGCACCAGTTACCTTACACAAGGGCGGGTTTTAATATTGGCACAGGGAGATTAAGTGTTGCCCAAACTACAGATGTAGAGCCGACGCCGGGAGCCGAACCCGGTTCCACATTTGGCAGCTCCGGCACTAACACACCACACCAGTTTCTCCTGACTGAGCAATCCCCGGGCCGGAGGCCTGCCTGCAGGGGGGAGCAACCTGCAAGTGCCATGACCCGCGTACTCCGCGCCGCCTCTCTCCCGAACCTGACCCCCGGGGCATACCGCCCGTCCTGGAGGCACAATCAGCCACCTTCCATGCCACCTGCCTGCGCAGCCCCCAGAGCGGCAATACGCCAACTCGGTGGGCCCACCCCTTGCCCAGCCCAGAGCCGCAATACCCCCAGGACCCACGGGAAGTAGAGCCCCATGGAAGTGGTGCCTCGACAGCAGAGGGGTGCCTGTTACTGGGTCGGCAGGGGTTTTTATGCACTAGGCGGGGGCGAGGTGGGGGGAATCCGGAAGAGGGAATGGGGCCAACTTACCTTTTGAAGCCTGCACTGGAAAACGACCCGGACGGCGTGCAACTCAGACCCGACCCAAACGGCGTGCAATCTCTGGAAAAAGGGATCACCAGGTGGGCAGCAGCAGTAGATATACCTGGCTCCCGTCCACTGGCACACCGGAAATGACGCAGGACGCGCCGGACACCAGAGGGTCCCAAACACTAGCCCGGCTGGCTATGTGCCATCATGTGGCACTAAGGTGGCCGCCCTCCTAGGGGGGCCCCCTGCGTGGGCCGCGGGCAGCCTCATATCACATGCCATTCTGGATCCAGTGTTGAACAGGGTTGAGCGACAAGACATCACAGATTTACTGGGACAGCCCCAGTTTTTCAAGGTCTGTCCTGGCGCCCTGACACTTCTTGCTAAATTAAAGATTCTAGATTCTAAATTCTAGATTTTTGAGAGAGGGTGAGGACAGGTGAGCATGCACATTGTTTCAGTGTTGTACACTGTCAGATTTCCAGCGACCTCTCTTTTCGAATCACTTTGAGGACAGAGGTCAATTGATTAAATGACTAGGCAGCTGCACCACCTCGCCCGATTGGTGCATCAATGTAGGATTTAAAACGACGTGGATCAGTGTCGGGCCAGAGCCTCACTCATTGCCTAGGCTCCCCACCCTTCTTCTGGGGATCATCAAAGCATGAGGAAGGGATATTATTTTATTTATTTTTATCAAACATTATTTTCCAAGAGTGTTATTCAACAGCCCTTCACAGAAGATCGAGCGTGAGTTTTTTTAATTTTTTTATAACAAATGTAAATGTCTCCCACTATGGATCTATATGTGTCTCTAATGCAGCACCTTCCACTCTAGGAGTATTATGAATCTCATATATGATATGCTTTCAGGCACTTGTCATTTTGTGTATTTCTATCATTATTAATACGGGATACAGGTCTCAGAATGTAGTGAAAATCAAAGAGCACAAGTTTTTTTATACGTGACTTGGGACAACTGGAGATCTCTGTCCTCTTTTCCTTGAGATAGTATGAACTTTCTGAAATTGCACAGCCTATAAAATATGGTTCTTTTTCATCCTTCTTATATTCAGTCTGCGAGGAGTCACTAATGGATATGGGTGGGTGGGTGCCACTTTGCCCAGGCACCTGCAGCAAAGTCCCACCAGCACCCAACACTCAACACTTCTTGGCTTGGCTACATCAGCCCTCAATTTTGCAACTCTCTTCCAGTCGCAAAGTCCTCAGCCCACAGCCCGTTCCCTCAGAACCCCCTACAGCAGTCGCGGCTCGCATGACTCGCGGGTGGGGGGGTCGCGCGGGGTTTCTTGCGGGGGAGGGATTTTAAAAAAAAACTTACCTTACTGGGTCCCGCGCCGCCTCCGCTCCTGGCCGGGTCCCACGTTTTCCTGCTGCTTTCCTGGAGCAGGAACAGGAAGCAGGCAGCCTCCCTCCCCTCCCCTAAGCCAATCACAACGCTGCAATGGCAGAGTTGTGATTGGTGGGGACAGCGCCCAGCCGGGCTCCTATGTGGAGGCTGTGGGCCCTGACCAAACCAGTCATGCACACTCTGCATTTTCTCTATGTAGGCTGCATGCAGCCTACTTAGAGAAAATGCAGAGTGAGCATGACTGGTTTGGTCAGGGCCCACAGCATTGGGCAAGCCACTCCTCCCCGATCCGCCCGCCCGCCCCCAACCAGGCATACCCTTTTGCTTTCTCGCAGCGCGAGAAGCAGAAACATAAAATGGTATTCAAAATACCATTTTATGTTTCTGCTTCTCGCACTGCGAGAAAGCAATGGGGCGACGCTCCTCCGCCCTAATGGAGGAGCCGCCCCTGCCCTGCAGCCTTCTCTGGCACCTCTTACCTGGTGACCTTGTGGAAGGGTGAAGGATGCCAAGAGCATTCCTGCTGAACATCTGGTAAAATATGGGTACTCACAAACATTTGCTTAGAGGCCACAAAGTGTAGCATTGCTACATGCATTGCTGGTCGGGCCGGGAGTGAGGGAGGGGAATTCGCCAAAAGAGGAGAATATAATAAATTGACAAAGACGAGTTTCAGAAACTAGGAGTTGATAGTGCATACATCTTTCAAAAAACCTTCTTTAAAGTGACTAGAACTGCATCATTTTGGAAAACATGTGAATACTCTTAAAATGCAACCACATGAGGGGGTGTTTGGGGCTTCCTCAATTACATTTCCTAATTAATTCATGGGAAAATTGTGCATTTTGAAGTACAAGTCATCCGCCACATAAATAGTGACCCAAGGTGGATAGGCTTTGTTATTGATTAAATTGTGGTAAAGTGCAGTTTAAGAGAGCATTTGTGACAAATTACAAAGGTGGTGAAAATAATTCTTGCATTAGAGTCAGACGCAATGGATGCCACTTTTCAGGTATGTATTTGAGGTACACGTGTTCAGAACTGGTGGCTCAGATTCCAGAACCACATGATTAGCCAGTTCAGGTTTAACTTTACGCTTGTGGTTATGTTCTTCCCCATTGCGTGTACAAACTATGAGTACCAGAAAGCTAAAAAAATCCCGACACTGGATAGTTACTGGACAAGCGGTACCTTGGCTGCCCCCATATCATTTTCTTCCCACATCTCACTTCTCAGCAGATAATGCGGCTACTGTACAAGGGCTCTGGAAAGGGCTTGTTCAATCCTGAGCTGCTTCCAGTATCTTAATTAGGTAGTGGTGATATCTGTTGCTGTCTTTAGCTAGTGCACAAAGCAGAGTTTTGACCACTCCTCTAAGAAAAGTCTTGGAATGTGAGGAGGAAAGTAAACTGTGGAAAGACAAGATTGTAAATTGTACCGGGTTTCTACATGTCCAGTATTTTACCTACACACATGGTACAAAAATTGGGAAATATCAGTAAATGCTCGAAATTGTTTTCTTTAAAAGTGAACACAGGAAATCACTTTAAGGTATTTAAAAGTCTTCTTAGCTATTCTAAAATAATTATTAAAGCACACTCAGTCGGGACTGCCAAGTTACAGAACAGAGGATTTTACATAAGATCGTATTGAAGTAGCAGCTGCCAGCCCTCCAACATCCTTGGAATATGAACAAATGGTTAGTATTTTCGAAGAAAGATACAGAGGCGGTGCTGGGAAGCTTCCAGTCTGCTTCAGTGTGGCACCCTTGCCTTCCTTGATGCAGACTTCGCCAATTCTGTGTGCAGTGGCGGCTGCTCTAAGCTAGAAGCAGTGAGGCAACGCGAACGCCTGGGTGGGAGGGGGACGAGGGTGTTGGGGAAATAATACAGCTCCTCTCCTGACGCTGTGCACACTGCACGGGCCCCCAGAGGCCACGGTGCTGCTAATACCAGCAGGAGAGCAGCACCGTGATTGGCCTGAGGGGGCTGAACTAACGCTCGCTCAGGCACTGGGAGCCTGTGCCTTTTCTCCACCCGGCTGTGCAACACAGCTGGGTGGAGAAATGTAAGTGCGCATGACGGTTTGGCCGTCCTAAGGCGGCTGGCCAAACAGTCATGTGCACTTCCAGTGCACAACTCTCCGCCACCCGCAATGACGCTTGTCAGGATGGCCCCGCCCCCACCCTAAAGCTGGCAATCGGTTCAGCAAGAAAAATAAAATGATAATAAACTGGTTTTATTATCATTTTATTTTTCAGTGGGGTGACGCTCCGTCGCCATAATGGAGGACATGCCCCTGTGACTGTTTGCCAAAGTAGAGCTTGGACGGAGCACAGCTTAGGCCAGGTAGGCAGAGGAGCTGCAGCACCGTAGAAATAAAAATGCAAACAGCACAGCAGCTAACCTTTAAAGGCTATTTCCTATCTGTCAGTGTCCATAACCTGGCCCTAATCTGTTCCTCTCCAGCTCCATTGTGGACATGGCCAAGTATGAGACTTTATAAGAACTTTGCCCTAGACAATCATCAATTCATGGAGCAGATGCGGAGGAGAAATAGTGCTCAGTAAATGGAGAAAGGGATCAGAGGCAGCTATTTGATCTAGTAATTATGGCTGAGGGTTTGAAAAATGGAGCAAGTCCAATCACTCTTTGCACCTTTGATTATAGGGACAGCCTAATGGTGTATCTGCTAGGTGATGCCTACAGCCTTCAGGGTCCAGGAAGAACCTTTATATTAGTGTCAGTGGTGGGACAGATATGACATTTAGCTGCATTCTATCTATCACCTTGTGACATCTACATATGCTGTAGATGTCACCTAGTGCCCTCTAAACAATAAATATTTTCACATACAAACGTGAGCATGAATGTTTTGATTTGTACAACAAACAACACGCAGATTTACATTGTGTTGCCTTTTCCCTTAAAAGTATAGAACTGGGTCCTAGAAGATGCAATTTTGAGTGGGAAACTGCTCATAAAACAAGTCTGTAAATGGGTCTGACATGGTAGCCGAGGCTTGGTTTATTATTAGAAAATATGTTTTCAGCGATAATGTAGTGATTGGAAAGGAGGAGTTGAAGCTGGACAAATTAAAAAAAGGCTATGGAATAGAACTAAGTAAGAAAGGGCAAACCTGATGGCCATCTAGTGCTTCTCTGAAGAGGCTGTGCATCTCTAAACTTTGCTACACATATACATAGCTTGTGTACATATAAAGCACCATATAGCTGGTAGGCGGGGTTCTCATCATTTGCGACACCATCAGCCTGTCCTGGCTTTTCCCCCCACAGCACTTTCCATGCTTGGATTTTATGACTGCAAACCTCAGTACGCAATGTAATGACAAATACTCAAAGAGCTTATCTTCCACCTAAGTGTGTTTCTCTGTTTCTACGAACACAGGTTATGCCCATGGTAAACAAATTCTGTAACTGCGTAATGGAGCCAGGGAAAGATATATCCCCCTTGGATGCAGCTGCTGTGCTTTCCTTTTGGTGACGCAGTTTGCTCCCTAGGGCTGTTGTCATATGGAAGCAATGATTCAATCATTAAGTTTCCTGCCAACTAAATTGCCTGCCTGCTAATATGCAGGCAGGGCCCCCTGCTTGCTGCATCATTAGCTGTGGTCTGATTATCCTCACATGTGATTTGTCTCACAAAACAGAACATAAATAGGAACCAAGGGACTGATGTACAAAGGTATTTTGTGGTTACAAAGTTTGCAATTGGCAAACTCTTAGGGCGTGTATATATCTATTTTTTAATATTTCCTTATTGGTTTTCGTAACAGCATGACAATAAGTGAGTACAAAAAAATCTTAGGGTGTATAACTGCAAAACATCTTTTGATTATGTACAAAAGCCCTTTTACAAGTAGGAAACATCCTTCTGATGTACACATGTCTTTGTGACCCTTTACAAATCCCAAATAGAATAGGGCATGAAGGAAGTGTTCCCACCCTCATTACACGTGGCAAAGGTATGCATCAATGCTTTGAAATTGCTAGAGTGGTTGCAAACCATTGATCATTTACCAACACTCATGGATCGGTAACAAATTTGCTAGGAGGATGCTGTCCCACTGCTTCCCGTTTGGGGACAGTATCAGATGGTATGGATGGGAAGCAGACAGTGGTATTAAGGGACGTGACTTTTTTAAATGTTCACGTGCATTGACTGCGAATGCAGGGATGGAGATCTGCTGTTCCTAAGAGGTCTGCTTCCCTGAGTCTGCAGATAGTCAGACGGGGTTGTAAACTGCAAGTTGCCTCCTTGATAGTAATGACAGAGCAGGTTTTGGGACCTTCTGCGAATATCTATTTTGAGATGTGACTGATAAGTACATCAGTCACAATACACAATTCTGGACAGTTGCAAAAAGTTGGCACGTAAACTGCTTCCCCTGGTTGCAGCTGGGCCAATAGTACCTGTGGTCCCAGATTCAGCAAAAAAAAGGACTTGGCCAACATCAACCGCTGCTGCCTTTTAAAAGGGTTCAGCCAAAGCAGACGGCGTCACATCACTGTAAGTAATGGAATCTAGGACTTTCTATGCTTTAACAGTAATTAAGCGTTCAAAATCCCTTGGTTTGGACATGGCATTAGGTCAGTTTTAGTTTTTCTTCCTGGTTGTTATTTCAGCAGGAATCAGTGGGAATGATGTCCAAAGAATGTGTTTTGCGTTCCTTCTTTTGCATACAGTATTGCTGCTGCCACACGGGTTTTCCTGCAGCGATTCCACCAGGAAGACGTTAGAGGACATTGCACTCCCAAAGGTAGGGCCTGTACACTGTTTCTGCTTCTCCTGTAATTTGTGCAAAGCGATAAACCATGCACAGACACCTTTCACTTTTGTGATGCATTTTGATTGACGCTCTATTCACGGCATTGGCTAAATCCACTGTCACTAATGGCTTGTCTGAACCACTTGGTTTCCGAAACCTTAAAGGGGTTCCTTGGGGCCACCACATTCAAATTCAAAGTTCTTTAGGTCGTTTTGGTCAATGGACAGTTTCACGGCCCTTTATCGAGGCTTGGTCATCAACGACAACAATAGTGAAGCTCCTTGGACCACTTCCTAGTTCTTTAAAGCAGCTCGCCGAACAATTTTACAGTTCTTTTAGGAAAGTTCACCTACATCGACAGCTTCTGGGTTCTTTGAACAGCCTTTGGCAATGCTCTCTGTTCCATGGATCTTTAGTGGAGATTGGCCAATGGCAACTTGTCAGAGTTTTAAAGGAGCTTGATTATTAAACGTGCCTGTCCAATGTCAGTGGTGCCTGGAGAGAGCAACTGAAATCTCTTTGAGAGAGAGAGAGAGAGAGACAGACAGAGAGAGAGAGAGCGAGAGAGAAGATAGATGACGAGCCAAAGTGCGTGAGGTGTATATAGAAAGAGAGAGAAATGTGATAAAAAGAGAATGAGAGAGTGAA
The DNA here is from genome assembly GCA_963921515.1 of Calotriton arnoldi. Taxonomy (NCBI): domain Eukaryota; kingdom Metazoa; phylum Chordata; class Amphibia; order Caudata; family Salamandridae; genus Calotriton; species Calotriton arnoldi. The sequence goes on from CAWUFW010016349.1 coordinate 252,994, forward strand.
AAAGGGGAAGAGAGATAGTCAAAGAATGGAAGAGATTCAGGGAGAGGTAGGAGAGAGAAAAAGAGAAATAGAGAGAGGGACATACACAGAAAGGGAGGAGGAATCCGAGAGAAAGAGAGAGGCTAGAGTGGAGAGAGAAAGAAGAGAGCGAGGGAGAGTCAGAGCGAAATGGAAGGCAGAGCAAGAGGGATGGAAGCTGAGAGTGAAGAAAGCGAGAGAGGGGTAGAGAGAGAAAAGAACATGAGACAAAGTGAGCTAAAGAATGACAGAGTGCGACAGTGACAGAATAGAGAAAGGGAATGAGCAATAGAGAGAAAGAGAGAGAAGTATATAAAAGGGAGAGAGATAGAGAGAGCGAGAAAGAGAGAAAGAGAAGAAAGGGAAGAGAACCAGGAAGCACCAGCGAGAATGAGGAGTGTGAGAAACAGGGAGAAAGAGCATGAGAGAGATACACAAGAAGTGATAAAGAGGCAGAGAGAACGAGAATGAGAGAAATGGGTGAAGAGAGAGACATGATGGAAAGAGCACGAGAGAGAGAGAAAGAGAGAGAGAGAGAAAGAGAGCGGGAAGAGAATGAGGAAGAGTCAGAAAGAGAGTGAGAGAGAAAGAGAGGAAGTAGTGAGAGCAAAACAGAAAGAGGGAGAGCAGAAGAGAGATAGAGAAAGTGAGACTTTGAGGGCGTCAGAGAGAGGGAGCCGGAGAGAGAGAGATAGAAGGAAACAGAGAGAAGGGGTTGAGTTGGGAGAGTGAAGAGAAAGAGAAGAGAGTGAGGGAGAACCTGAGAGGGAGAGAAGAAAACGCAAGCAATGAGAGAGAGAGTGAGAGTAAGAGAAGAAAGAGCAAGAGGCAAGCAGAGGGAGCGAGAGCGAGAGAGAAGAACGAGTAAGAGAAAGAGAGAGAGAGAAGAAAAAGCAAGAGATGAGAGAGAGAGTGTAAGAGAAAAAGAAGAGCAAGAGACAAGCAGAGCGAGAGAGAGAAGAGAGAGAGAAAGAGAGAGAGAGAGAAAGAGGGAAGAGAGAGAGAGAGAGGAAGAGAGAAGAGAGAGAGAGAGAGAGAGAGGAAGAGAGAGAGAGAGGTCTCAGACGTATTTCTTTAAAGTTTGAGATTTACACACTCCCTTGGGTTGTATGTTGGAACAACGAGTTCCTCAACAAAAACAACCTTAACAACGCGATCTCTACAATGACTGCGTCTTAACCACAATTTTTTTACCACGCATTCCTTTACCACGAATTTTTGTGGTAAAGGCATGCATGGTAAACGCCCATCCGTGGCTAATGTTACGACCACCCTCCCTCTCCCCCTGAGCCCTAAATGCACCCCCAACCTCTAAAAAACTTGCCCGATCCTCCCCAACCTCCTAAAAATGACCCCATAACCCCCAACCCCCTAAAAACTACACCAAACCCCCACCACCTAGAAACTACCCCAAAGCCCCCACCCCCTAAAAACTACCCCGAACCCCCACCCCCTAAAAACTAACCCAAACTCATTCCACCCCCTAAAAACTAACCCGAATCCCTCCCACCACCTAAAAACTATCCTGTACCCCTTCCACCCCCTAAAAACTACCCGGAACCTCCCCACCACCTAAAAACTAACCGGAATCCCTCCCACCCCCTAAAAATTAACCCGAACCCCTCCTACCTCCTAAAAACTACCCCGTACCAACACACCCTAAAAACTAACCCGATCCCCTTAAAACTACCCCAAAACCCACGACCCCCTAAAAACTATCCCATAACCCTCCCACCCCTAAAAACTACCCCTCACCCCCTAAAAACTACCCTGAACCCCTCCCACCCCCTAAAAACTACATTGAACCCTCACACCCCCTAAAATCTACCCTGAACCCCTCCCACCCCCTAAAAACAACCCCGAACCCCTCTTACCTGTCCTGTTTCTGTTCTTCGCTCCTCTCTCTCCCCCATCCCAAACACTAGACCGACTTAGACTTAACCACGCACATGCATGGTTAAGGCTAAGTCGTTGTTCGGGCAAGTCGTTGTTTGGCTTGCTTGATGTTTCCCCTCCCTTTGCGAATCTCTTCTAAGGTGGTGTTCAGTTGGACGGTTGGAAGAGGCATGAAAGACATGGAATGCAAAGAGTAGCAAGAGTTTGGAGACAGTCCTTTGTCATTCTATAGGTTATATGTATAGTACTACGCCTCTCTCAGGTTTGCAATGTATGAGAGGCAAGTTGATACCAACCAGAAGCTGCTCATCCACCAAGATACGTGATGATTTCTAAACGAGAATGACTAACACAATCCTGACCTTCAACGAGAACTTACAACATACACGATCTCATCTTAGATACTCATTTATATGTGACTAGCGCTCAACTTTTCTTTTGATGTAACTTATGTAAAGCGCTCTGATACCCTCATCGGGTCTAGTCTGCGCTATATAAAACTTTATAAATAAATGAACGTGTAGAAAGGGGGGCTTCTAGGCTCATGGCACAGTAACTTAAAAAAATAATCACTAAAGTGGGGTTCTAGGTAGAGCACTGGAAACTTCACCTTATTCTGTAATAAAATATCACCAGGCTCGAAAATTTTCAGAAACCACAGAATCAGCTCAATGAAGTTTTGGTACAAATATATGGAAGACCAGTGGCGCTGTTACATAAACATGAAATCCAGCCTGCCTTCCCTTCAAGGACGGGGACAGGAGAGTGGTACCTGCCATATTTGTGAGAACCTGCACTGCTATGATGTATCTTGCTTTACCCGTGGTGGGTGTGTCGGCTTCACCATGAGTGTGATGCTTCGTGGGACATTGCCGTGCCACTAGAAGTGTGGCCGGACACATGCATCAGTTGGGACCAGAGGCTGAGCAAGGAAGTCCGATTGTAGTAGTGGGAAATACTGTACGTAAATATTCATAACCTGCAACTAAACCTAATAGTTCCTAAACTCATCTTAAAGTGGATTCCGTCTGGTTACTGTGCACAAGAGATTTCACAACACCTAAGAGGAAGGGTGAGTGAGGTTTGAAAGACACCATTTGCTTAATGTGAGAGTGAGTGTTGAAAGACACCAGTTATGTTATATGTGTGTGGACCTCGTAATTTTTAACACCTGAAAATTTATCTCAACAGAACACCCATAATTCGATGAATCGGAAAATGTGTTAAATCTCAATTTCCTACGGTAATGGTTCCCCAAGGTAAGGCATCTCCCAACTTATCAAAAACATTAGAAAAACAGTGAATTAATTCAAAGAACCCACTCAGTAACTGAGTTCTAAATCAGTGGATTAGTTTAAAGTTATAATACAAATATTCAAAAATACAATACAGGTTAATTGCCATGAAAGCATTCAGAAAATTGAGTACTACAGAGAAAGCCAAAATCAAAAATATTTTAAGTACAAGTGGGCAGCAAAATCATGAGAGAAATTAACAGCATCACTAATTCAATGGTAATTCAATAAGACATTTTACATTTAGTAGCTGGTTGCTGGATTTGTATACGGGATTAGGATGGGAAGTTATTTTAATATAAATTCTAATTAATTGTTTAAGTAATTTAATTATTTAATTTATAAACAATTATTCAAATTAATCAATTGATTATTATTTGAACTCATTGTTGATTTGTAATAAATTGTTACTTGGTTTATTAGTTTATTTATTCACCACTACATTGTATTAATTCATTTTGTGTATCTTAATTGCATTAATTTTGATTCTTTTTTCAACTATGTTTGCAATATTAATCATTTTCCATTTTTTACTATTAGTTATTTTTTTATTAATTTAAATTTTTTGTCGGTGTTCGTTTTTAGGGTAGCATGGAGGCAAGTGTTATAACTGAAATATTTTTAGTTTTTTCAAAGTAATATTTTTTTATAACTTGTTATATAAAATCTTATTTTTTAACTGTTATTTTATTTGTTTTATATTTAATGAATAATTTAATATTTCAAACATATTTAAAACATATATATTTGGTTAATATTTAAATGGTTTATATAAATAATTTGGATAGGGAATAGTAAATCTGACCCCTCCAAAGTCCAACACTTTCCCTACTATTGCTCACGTTGCAGTAGGAATAGAAATTTTAACCCGCCGAAGTCCAGCGCTTGCACTACTGTTGCTCAGGCTGGAATAGTAAATCTGTACCCTCCAATGTCCAACACTTTCCCTACTGGTGCTGAGATTGGAGTGGGAAGAGTAAGTCTGACCCCTTCCAAAGTCCAACACTTTCATGCTTACTTTGGATGGTGAATAGTAAATCTGATCCATCCAAATTCCAACACTTTCCCTAATTTTGCTTAAGTTGAAGTGAGAATAGTAAATCTAACCCTTCCAAAGTCCAACACTTTCCCTACTGTTGGTCAGACTGGAGAGGGAATAGTAAATCTAACCCCTCCAAAGTCCAATACTTTCTCAGCTTTTGCTTATGTTGTAGTGGGGATAAGACATTTTACTCTGTCAAAGTTTAACACTTTACATGATTAAGGGCCATATGTACAAACATATTTTCCCATATACTCAGAATGGGTAAAACCCTTTGATACATATGGCCCTAAGAAACCAATGCCTAATTTGTATATATGGAAACCTCTCAGTTTCTGGGATATTATAGTGATCTTTAATAAAAAAAAAAACCACAACCTCTTTTCTGTCTCCTGTCCACTCATACATGTCACCAGCTCTTTTACAGCCTTTCTGTCTCCAGATTTCATACTGTTGGTTCACTCTTGCAGATCAAAATCCAGGTTACCAAGAAGGGAAGTTAGCCAGGATGGGAATGTGATGAGTTTCGATTTTTTTGCTACTTTATCCCACCCGGGTAGGGTAGCTCGTTAATAAGAGAGGACCACAGCCCCCATGCAATGTCCTGTCTAGGCAAGCAAGGGAGCTGCCCTGTATCAACACCAGATACAGTTTGGTCCATAAAGCAATAATGTTTTTCTGAGTCAAACTGATTCTGTTCAACCAGCTAGCACAAAAACGCAACCTGATAATACTGTTTAACATTAGGGAATCCTACCCCAGCTTCCATGTTTGACTTCTGTAATATTCTGTTGATGCTATTCTGTGTTTTGTGCCTGTCCATAAAAAGTTATCAATGGCTTGCTTTAATTTGCATAAGATTGGTGTCTTTAGTGGAAATGGGAGTGCTATAAACTAATATAGCAATATCCAATACAACTCCAATGAAGGGAATATTTGCTTTTCTGTAGAAACTGGAAAACATAAGATTTTACATTTTTTTTACTACTTTGGCACCATCTGGTGTCAAATAGTATGGGCCTGATTCACAGAACTAACTTACGTCAAAATCCTAAACTTACAACAATTTTGGTATTCACAGAATGAACTTACACATTTGGGTATTCACAGAATGAACTTACAACAATTTTGGTATTCACAGAATGAACTTACACATATGGGTATTCACAGAATGAACTTACACATTTGGGTATTCACAGAATGAATTTACTCATCCTAACCTTATGTCCGCACTCGGGCCGGAATTTCCGGCCCGGTGGCGGACATAAAGTTAGGATGAGTAAGTTCATTCTGTGAATACCAAAATTGTTGTAAGTTCATTCTGTGAATACCCATATGTGTAAGTTCATTCTGTGAATACCAAAATTGTTGTAAGTTCATTCTGTGAATACCCAAATGTGTAAGTTCATTCTGTGAATACCCAAATGTGTAAGTTCATTCTGTGAATACCAAAATTGTTGTAAGTTTAGGAATTTGACGTAAGTTAGTTCTGTGAATCAGGCCCTATGAGCGCAGCCCCTGCCTCTAAGCACTTTTCTGTGATTGATGCTTCCACTATGGCCTATTCTGACCATTGTAAGCCACCTAATATGACCTAGTGAGCATACACATGGTCTCAAGAAACCCTAGGAACTACTTCTACTCTTCTTTTCAGAGCATGGCTCTCCTCTCATATCTTCAGCTCACTGTTTACTGCATGTTGCTGTGTGAGTGGGGAGCAGATTCACAGCTGAACTTTGAGCAGTGTCTCAATGCCGGGTAAGCGGAACTTCCATGATGTCATCCTCATTCACTGAGAGTGAGACAGAGCTTTGCTTTCTAAAGAATCAGGTATTCGGACTGAGGCAACAAAGATCACTATGTATACAGATGCCTCCAGAATCAATTTCCTCTCTTAAAACACTGCACTAAATGTTGCTTTTGTTGGGATTACATCAAGATGGTCTGAAATTCAGGCCTATAGTAGCAGCACCCTCTCATGAAAAAGGACGAGGTGCCATAACATGAAAACTGTGCTATTTTCAACTCATACATTAACTCAGAAAATCTACGTGTTAGTGTATGCACTGTAGAAAGTGTAGCTCAGAAAAAATATTAGGTATCCACTGCTCTATGTTGAATTGTATGTGCTGAAGACAGTGAAGTTTCAGTAAGAACAGGTGCTTAGATCCACTTTGAGAGTGTGCACTGATAGATTCTCTAGTACAACTTTTATTCCTAATGTCTCCATGTCAAATTTAAGATTGGAACCTATGGTGCCAACATCAAAGTCACTTGTAGGCCTGAGTGAAATTTGAGTTACACTATCGTAATTTATCTTATTTAAGGAATTTCATATTATGCTTGTTAATGTGAAATTCCCGAAATTATGCCTTTATGCCACTTTGCGTATCTATGCACCCATGCATGGGAACAACAGAACACGAGTGGCTATGTTTGATGTGCTTTTCGCACTTTTTGTAGCACAAAATGCATTCTTGCTTCAAAAAATTGACACAAGGACTCAATATACACTAAAATAAAAATTGCGCTAAATGATGGATTTGTACATCTCATAATTAAGTAATTTCACTGAAGTTTAGTGTAATTACACAAAACCAAATAACTCAAATTTCGCACACCTCTAATCACTTGTACAAATCATTGTGACATAATTTAAAGGAAATTATTTGCGCTGTCATTATTCTTTTCCACAGGATGGAAAATGCACTAGAACAGTGCACATTGCCTTGTGCAATGGTCACAACTTTCCTACAGAAAAACAGCCCTCGCACTAGTCTCAAATAAACAAAGGCCCATCCTCATGCTTGGTTAATATTGATGCCTGACCGTCTTTGTGATGGCTTTCAAATAAACATAAAATCTAATAGACACAGCCAAACAGTAAAAAACAAACTTCATTCGCAGTTTGAACTCCAGAAGCAAATAACCCAAGGCATCCTGCAGGTCATGAAGTTTATGTGGTACCACAATTGCTTCTTCATTAAGCAGCACAGTTTGCCAGTATGAAAAACTCTCTGGTTAACAGTATGCATATTAATTCCTTAGTAAACTTCTCCCCTATGACTACTTAAGGTAGAAATAAGCCCAGATGAGAAACTAATATTCATTTATTAGCCCAGTTCTTTCTTGATGTCTTGGAAAACGATTGGGACCATATGACACTGGTTTGGATAACCGAGAACCTACAATCTTTATTTCATGTTCCAAGTAGACAATTTTCATTCAGTAGATTTTACCATCTGTCTGAAGAGAAGAGCAGAATGAAGCTGTGTTAAATGCCAACTATTAACCTTTAATCTGCTACAATCTAATCTTAATGAGGTGCAAATATATCTCCATCCATGCACGTATTTGTCATAAGGTGAGACTGGACTGCCGGGAAGAGGGATTTGAGTACTGAGAAATTATGCAAGGAGTTGAGAGAAATAGAAATAATTAAAAGTTAATTGAAAGATCAAATTTGAGGAAATGATTCAACAAATATAGTGAGGAGGAGGAAAGAAGAGAGGAATAGTTGACAAAAGGAAGAAACAAGGAAGGAATGAAATAAAAGCAATTTTCTATATAAGCACTGGAAAAACACTATTCCTGGAATTTTGCAGGAGCAAAAAAGAAAATACTGACATTCATTGATTGCTACAGTTTCTGAAACATTGGAAAACACTGAAAAAACTCCACATGAATTAACAACAAATAGAAATTGTAAACAGGAAAGCCTATTTATAATGATCTCGATCCATTTGCATATCCCTTATGTCCTCTCTCTATATAATTACTATTGCTAATGATTCAATCCTGAGTACAAACAGCAAAGGGCATAGAGGGCAAACTTGTCTTGTGCCTCTACCTATTACGAAGTGGCTGGATATGTATCCATTGCCTTTGACCCTTGCCATGGGATTTTTGTAACAACGGGATATCCAGGTTTTGAATAGTAGAATATTATCTAAGAATCACCATAGGACTAAGCTAAAGGCCTTTTGAGCATCAAGCAATAACAACATAGCTTTCTTTTCTGTCCTATTCACATTATTACGGATATACATCAGGGTTTTAGTGTTTTCTCTGCAATTTCTTACATGGATAAAACCAGATTGACCTGGTTCAATAAGACCTGGGATGACTTTCCCAGTTCTGTTGGCTAATATCCCTGCAAATAGTTTTAAATTAACATTTAGGAGCAAACAGGACTGTATGAGCCGCATAGTTGTACGTCTTTTTCAGACTGGCCTGTGGGATCTCTCAAATCAATGCCTGCAACATTGGCTTTGGTATTGCTGATTGTTCTGTTAAAATATTATAAAACTGATTAAAAAGGAGCAAAATGCATCACAAAAGGTTTTAAAAACAGGGGGGTAAAACCATCTGACCCAAGGGCATAATTGGTCATTAGATTTCTAGTAGCTTGCAGTACCCAATTTATTTGTATGGGCTTGTCTAATAGTTTTGCTTTGTCTGGTGTAAGTTTAGTTGTGGGGAAGCCCGCAAGAAATAGTTCTATCTCCTTACACAAAAGTTCTTCTGGGAAGTATAATCTCTCATAACAATCTTGAAAGGATTCAGTTATCTCCTAATCTGTGTTTTTAACTTGACCAGTCTTAATTTGAATGCTTTGTATTCAGCATTTTCCATAGCCAAGGCTTTTACCTTGCTTTTCTGAGAGTTTGCTTTAAAATGTTTTCTTTTTACTCTCCTTTCCTTATTTAATCATGCAGTATGCAACATGAAATTACCTCGCACTAATGTTTTTAGGGTCTCCCATCTAACATTCCTGCTTCTGTCTCCCTCGTTGTTTTCCTGCAGAAAATTCATGATGGATTTGTTTACTGCTTCTGCAACCTCTTTTTTATATACCATTGCGTCTCTTAATTTCCAACCCCTATTCGAGTGACTTACTGGGAGAAGGAGAAGTGTCAGAATTGTTGGAGCATGGTCAAAAGAGTAAAACATGTCCTATATCAGTTGCCTTTGGCCTGGTTGTCATGGAGACTGTCAGGAAAAAGTGATGAAAGTGCACATAGGTTTTGAGCGCAACAAAGTAATGTGTATAGTCCGAGTCTGTCAGATGTAGTCACCATATATCTTTGAAACCTATATGCTGTAACCATTCTTTTGAATCAGCAGAAAAACATCCCATTTGACCCATTCTCTGTGCCGATCTATCTTTATTCCCATCCATCACTAGGTTCACATCTCCCCAATTAGGATGTAACGCTGTGGAATATGTTCAATGGCTGTTCCAGTATTCCGTTTAGAATTAGTGTTGGGCACACATATTGAAGCAACCTTAAATATATATTAGCCCTGTCTAATAGTGAGCACCATCAGTCTCCCATCATCCTTAACCCTATATCTACTATCTCTCCCTGGAATTCCCAGCTGTACTCTCCCTGTTTAGTTAGGGCCTCAGGAAAAGTAATGGCTGGGGAACCATTTTGATCTCATCCTTGGCCAGTATCTCTTGAGCAAACAAGACCCTTGTAACAGACACAACTCATGCTTTAAAGAGTGTAACTGGTGCAGGATTGCTAGGCTTTTGTTTAGAAAGTCAACCCGATGAGCTTAAGCATTCCAGATATATATCTATGTGCCACTATGTGTTTTCTCTTCTGATTTCTTATTGATGCCAGTGTCCCTACCCTTTTGAAAACCCCACAACAATCTCTTCATAACAGTTATAACTGCCAAATGTCTACACATTTGAGCACTAAAGAGTCCTTTGAGTACTCTGATTCCAACCAGTTCTGACCCTCTTGAGGGGCATGTATCCAAGTATCTCTTATGTGCATATCTCCATCCTTCTGCTCCGCCCCTAATTGCTGAAGCAGGCTTTAGCTCACCTGTACTGCTTGCATAAGATTTCTGCTCTCTGTGATTAAAGATCCTCCTCTAATGGTCCAAGATGCTTGCAAGGCTAATTGTTCAACATTGGAGATCATTTGACTTTCTATTACTGCTATCTGTTCTTTCTTTTAACTGCTGAATTGAGCCTTTAACAAGCTCTAGGCCATTTGTGGGAAACGTTTTGCCAACCGTTGGCGGCTTGAAGGGATTGTGACGAGCATTCTGCTTGTTGATTGGTCGGGGTGCCTTTCTCCATTCTTTAATTGATTCATAGAAGATTTGTACCTTGCTCCAAGGATGTCACTTGCAGATTGTGTTCCTCCCATTGGAATATGAGACAGAAAGGGTGACTCCATTTGTTATCTATGTTCTTTTGTAACAAAAATTCAAGAATTGGGCAAAAGCACCTTGTATTTTGCAGTTTGAAGTTTAAGTTCATTGTCTGATTAATTAAAAACATTACAGTTAATACAAAATTAATAAAATGATCTCTTAAACCACAATACATATATGGCAACTCAAGAGTAGTCATGTGAATATCAATCTCAGATTCATGTGCAAAAAGATACTAAAGTGCTTAACTTCTGACTTGTGGAGCTCAGTTCTCTGGAAAGTAAATTGCCATTTTGAGTGGAGCAAATACGAATCATTTGCAGCCTATACAGGAGAAACAATTGCTAAAATACTTAACGTTATAGCTCTGTCAATCGATCATATTTGACAAGATTCATGAGCTCTTCCTTGTACGACCTGTGCAAATGGTTACTAAAGTGCTTGACATCGATTTGTCATCTTTTAGCTTCTTATCTGTCTCTGGTTGTCAATAGGGCATAAATAAAACAATACAATTTAGACAAATTAATACAATAATCTTTTTAAATGCTATATATGTTTGATAACTCTAGATTAGGCAATCAAACTCAAGTATCTGTGCAAAAAGATGTGAAGGTGCTTAACCTCTGGCTTGTGGAGCTCAATTCTCTTTAAAGTAGATTATCACTTGAAATATAAATCATTCCCAGCTTATCAGGAGAAAGAATTACTAAAATAATTAACTTTAGTACTCCATCAATCAATCATTATTTGACAATATTCCCGAGATGTTCATTCTTATACCTGTTCAAAAGGTTCCTTAAGTGCTTAGTTGGCCATTGTTGTGGCTATTTTGGAATGCCGTCCTTAATGTAAAATATGCATCCCTCATACGCGATGGAAAGGGGATAGACATATAAGGCTGTTTTTCCAATTTCTCGTAGGAGTATATGACTTTCCAAGCATGCGTTTTTGGCTGTTTGTGCACCTTTATCGACATTAAACATGAGTTGCCGGGGTTGCTTGATTCAAGAAATGTTTAAAGCAAACTCTGTTCATTTCCTTGAGGCCTAGATACCTGTAAATCAAGTGTTTGGTAACACTCTGATAAGTAGGTTCTTCATGCACCAGTGTACGAGGAACTGTTAATTTCCTGCAAGCACATCTTCGCTAAGGAGCCAGATTCAGATATATACCACGAACGTAAACATTTTAAAAAGGGGACCTGTTGCACTAGAGCTTGGTTTTTGCAGGATTATTGGACAAAGATCCCGAAAGATGATAACGTCTTTCTTCAGTCTTAATCTCTTCCTTTTGGTGGAAAAACTGCACTATTGTCTGGGGACTAAGTGCCCGAGTTGCTTGACCTGAAGGTTCCATGTGTTCCATCCAGGAAGAAGTGCTTGGAAATACTTTACAATGTTCAACCCCTCTATCCCACATAATATACCAATAATTCAAACATTTTTCCACTGGATCTATTTTATTGATCTTTCAAGTGTAACTGAAAGTGAAGTTTTCAAGTTTTTTCTTGCAGGAATTCTTGTTCTTTCTCTCTTGCTAAGGTCCACGAAATAGTAATGGGTGTAATGCTTGAATCATTATTATCCACTAGTAATTACTCTGGCCACATTTCAGTTCATTGTTCTTTTGCCCACCATGCCAACTTTTCACAGTCTCAACTTTTTAGAAGTGCCTTGAATGGGACAATACATTTCATGCTGTGGAACTGCTGGTCACATAGCTTTTCTGCAGGCCCCCCTGAAGCTCTGGAGCACAGGAGAATGTTTTTTTCAAAATGTTCAAACTTTCTTCTGGTGTCCAAACAACCACATGAATACAATGTTAAGCACCCAGTACCCCTGTGAGGGCACTTAGAGACTCTCAGGGTGTCAGGCTGAGCCAACAGCAAAGTCCTGTCCAGGTCCAGTTGCCACTGGTTAGCTGGGCTTTTCCATGAAAAGGACTCTTGTAGTTAGATTTGTCTCTGTAGCTACATCAGAGCTCAGAATTTGATTTGTTTGTGTAGCAGGGTTCAAGCGGCTGCTGTCAGGCTACACATGGTAGCCGTAAGTCATGTTTTCACAGCCACTGTGGTGGATGGCACAATAGGTGCTGCAGTCCACAAGTGGCATTTAACTTTCTGTTCCAGGGATGTATTTCTGCTTCACATACTATGGACTTATAAGAAAGTTAAATGTGCCAATCAGGTTTTGAGCCAAATTCAACATGTTTTAGGGTCATAGCACATACAGTGACCACTAGGTATCTATGTCCCAGTTTTTAGAGTTCAAGATTGCCAGCAAGTGAGTTCCATAAAAAATTAAAACTAGGGGTGACCATCCCAAAAGGGGATGCTTTGCAGCAACCATGTATTTTGAATAACACTTTGATGGACTGGGCTTTTTCGGGAAAAGGCCTCTTGCAGTTTGAGAGAAACACACACACTTTCTTCAGCCTCAACTACAGAGCTTCCAATTGTGGCCCGTTATAAACACTGGAGAAGCCTCCGTTCAAAAGTATGCACGATAAAAAAAGTAATATGCTCCACAAAACAAATACAAAAACACAACTCCCTGACGCTCCTGGGGAATGCAAGGTTAATACATGTGAAATATAACCAGGAGCTAAATCGCTGACTAGGAATACCTTAACGTTTTTTACATTAATTGTTCAGAAATTGATCAGTCTTTATACTGATGAAGTTAAAGACACAGAAATGGGGCACTATAGCAACCCATTCAATGCCCATTTTTAATTGGGTGTGAGACCTGGAGGGACCCAGCCCACTTAAAGCCCTGGTGCAAAATGCATCCCAATGAGTAGTGTGCTGGGTAGGTCAAACAATAGGCTGTTCATTGGCGCCACTAGCCCATGTGGTTGGAGAAATAGGGTCCTGCTGACATCACCAGGTCCAGAGCCCACCACCCAAATGGGCAATGGAGGCTCATGTTAGAGGGCATGACTGAAAAGGGCCCATAACATAAAATACAGTTTTTCTTTACCACCCAAGCTGCATAGTTTTAAAGAAAAATTATGACTGGGCTCACAAAGGTTTAAAAATGGTTATTAGTGGCTTGACTTTGCAGTTTTGCACATGCTTACATAGGTCTCCTAAGGCCATCAGAGTGGTAGTCACTGTACCCATATAAGCAGTCTTTAGAGATACAAGGTAAGGTTCTGTCTTCAAACTGCTTGCCACAAGGTTTATGTTGACCAAGTTTACCTTTGATTGTACATCTTGTGATGCTCAGCCTCTTTTCTAGGGAGATCCAAAAATAACCATAAGTTGAGTGTTATGTCAAATGTTCATAACAAAGAACACTCCTTGAGCACGTTGGTATGTCCCTGTGTCATCTTTCCCCCATAATGTTCATAAGGGAGTGATATTCGCCTAATCAGTCTATGACCTAAAGTTGCAGATTGGTCGGTACTTCTGGGCAGTTTGACATTTCTCTCATCAACTGTTGCATGCAGGAGAGAGTATCTGTTTCCAAATATACACAATGAAACGGAAAGGTAGAATTTAAAGCTGTGATGCTTTGACTCAGAGCCTCTAAGTGATCCAGAAAGTCCAGGACCAACTTTCAGCTTTTCAAGGTCCTGAGACATTCTTCTACCTTAACAACAAATCAACAAAATCAACAAAACTTCCGTCTAGGAGTGGTATCACATAAAGTTAGCATTGAGAGTAAAATAAAGTAAGCACTAGGGGTGCTATGTTAAGACCTAATCTCTGCCACAGGTTTGGGCTGACTGGTGTCCTAATTAGCTGAAGAGCTGGAGGAGTGCTATTTTAAATCCTTGGACAGTGGCAAATGATTGCTTGTCAGAGGATCTTTCAAGGCATGTGCTGTTCTAGGCTGGAAATGTAGCCGCATTTGTTGACATCTCTAAAGGAAAGAGCAGAACATAACAGAATAACATACACAAAGTAACATAACAACACAATTAAAACGTAACAGAGTACATCACTACAAAGCAGTCAAAACAGAACACAACATTACAGCCACAGAATAACACAGTAAAGTCATATTGCAATAATGCTGCACCAAAACGCAGTTGCATTAAAAAAACAAAAAGCAAAAGAACAAATCACCACTACAACTAAATTCCACAAAGCAAATATACACCAACTTTCTTGTCAGATATTAACACTTTCATAATAGTGTTAAAAACTGTTTGCGGGAAGCAATGCCATAACTTTCCACAAATGACATGAACAAAATACCAGTCAAAAATATTTTTTGATCTAGCTCAGAGGTCTGTTGGCCAGATGTACTAAACACTGGTCGCAAAATACCAGTCGCAATTTGCAACCATTGTTTTTTCAACCGATGTTGTATTTTGCAAACCAACCTATTTACTAGTAGGTCGGTTCTCAAAATAATGAATCATAGAGGGTAGCAGATTGCGACCTACTAAGATTTGCTGCCATAATAGGGATGGTGGCCTTCTGGGGTCAGCAGTCCACAAATGTCTGTGACTGATTTTTAATAATGCAAACATTTGTTATTAAATGCTGTCTGTTTTCTTTAAAACAGGATGCATGTCAAAGACAAATGAAAATGTTGAACAAACATTTTTTAAGAGTAGGCAGTGATCCATAGGACCACTGCTTACTCTTAAAAACGTTTTTGTCAATATTCACAAAAGAGAACAGTATCTTTCAATAGTCAGTAAAATATTAATGTTTTGCGACCGTATTTCAATCATAAAACATTAATCCTATTCCCAAATAGCTATTTGGAAGGAACACTCCAAACACGCCCCTTCCAAATACCCATTTAGTATGTATTTGTAAACCCAAATTGACATTCTGTAACATGGTACCAAATCACAATTTGTGTTTGGTACATACCAAAAGGTCATTTTACGGTCACAAACTGTCCGATGATTTTGTGAAAAAATGTTAGTATATCTGGGGCTCTATTACAGATACGGTGCACTTTTCCTGTTTGTGCCACGGTGCACCTTAAAGTAGGTCACCAGGTGCAAGCAGGGAAAGTGTCCCCTAGTAGGAAGAATGCGCTGCCCTCAGGGCAGCCGTGAACCTGTGCTGCCCTGGGGGCAGCACATTCAAGAGAAATATGGAGCAGCTGTTTAAAAGCTGTTCCATGTTTCTCAGTGAAGGCGGCAACCCGCCTGTACTTTCAAAAGGAATTACAGATCCCCTTGCAGGAGGGTGCATTGAGTGACTGCACCCACCTGCAAGGGGATGTCTGGGGGGTCCATGGGACCAACTTTCATCCCTTGAGAGGGCTACCTTTGGGGGGCGCCCTGACTATACACCCCCTTTTTGTGGCGCACTTTCAGTTAGCCTCCCGAGGGCATGTTTGCCTCTGCGTTCGCGTCCATAATATAGCGCGGGCGCAGAGGCAAAGTGATGCCCTCATGTGCATTGTGCCACGACTCATGCAAATGAGGGAAAGCCCTCTGATGTTAGTGCTGGCGCTACATGTGTGCCAGTGCTATATGTATTACAGGAGGGTCTGCACAAGCGTCTGCGGCCCCTTATGTAATACCAAAGTGTCCAAGGGATACACAAATTGGTCGAAAGCGCCCGTTGAGCCCCCGAAGCGCTTCTGTAATGCAGCCCCTGGCTCTTAAACTGTTGTCCATTTTGATTTCAGAGCCAGGCCAATCACCCACCTAGCCACTCTCAGGGGTGGGATTCACTGCTTCACGTGCAGAAAAAAAATCCTCTATCAGCCCTTTCTTCACCAGCAGCCCACAGCCTCAGTTTTCTTCATACTCTATCAAGATACAATAAAACATCACAACATTCGAACCCTGACTACTTGGCAGAGAGGAGAGTGGTGATAGGTGGTAGCACAGTGGGTACTAAGAAGTAATGGTTGAGTTATCATGGACTAATGTCGCTCACCCCCCCCCATGCCACTCCCCCCCCAGTGGATGTTCCATGACAGATGTGCTATTCATATGAGAAACACAAATCTCTCTAGACTGGCACTGAATGAATATTTTGTTTTTGTGTCTTGTCAAACATGAAAAAGTATTTATTTTTGCCAAAGCAAGATATTTTTAGACTTTACGGTCTTTGCAGCTTTTTCCATCCACCACTGCTTGATCTTTATTTCCGAGGCTTTGCTCACCCTCCTATTTTTAACTTTGTGTATTTTACCCTGGTCTGGGTACCTGTATGTTTTTAAACAGCAGTATTTGTTTTATTGGACACAAACCTTCCATCCCTCTTCATGTGGAAGCGGTTCTGTGCAGGAGATGTACCTACTGAAAATTAAACTGCCGGTAAAGAATGTTTGCTTTTTCAAAGGGAACCTCAATGGATTTCAAACTGGATGCACTGCAAAAGCTTCCTTGTGTTATGTTTTCAAATGTACATTTTAGGAAAAGGCGTATTAAGATTACTTGAAACGAGAGGGTCTGGGCTGAATGTGTGACACTTTTCAGGGTTCTATGTTTCTGAGTTGAGTTATAAAGCTATCATGCCTCTAATACTCCCCTGTCATATTCCACTTTCTTCCCTGGTCTTTCAGCGTGTCTGACTCTGATGGCTAATTGAGGTTGGAGAGCATTACAAAGCATCCAGAACATCGTATAGCGAAGTTATAGCACTGAATTTTGTTACGCATTACATTTGTAATACATTAATAGTTGTTATTGTATAGAAGTTGTAAAAGTGGTGGAGTTTAGCGGAAGTAAGTGTTGTTTTATGGGTCTGAGATGGGTAGTGTAAAGGGATAGAAGGGAGTTTTTAGGGTTCAGGGATGGATAGTGTTTCATAGTAGTAAGGGTTTTGTTTAGGTATGCATAGAATTAGCGTAGTAAAATTCTTTTAGGGATCAGTGATGGGTACTATTTAAGGGTAGTAAAGGGTTTTTACGGTTCTGCAATGGGTAGTGTATAGATGTGAACCCTGTTTTACCTTTTGTAAACTTCTAACATGTTTGAAATTGAGCGTGCACTTACAAACCGAAAGAGTACAGTCTTTGAAATGAGGCCACACTACACCACGTGATCATTATTGTTGTCATTATCTTTGCTCTAATAAAGAATTGTGAGCTTTCCCAGTCTTTGGGATTAAGATGTACCCAACCAAGGACAACCTAGCTGTCCTAGACCACTTTCAATACAATGTTTCAAATCATATTACCAGAATAGACTCTGAGAACCTTCAAACTCAATGTAAGAGTATTATGAGAGAATCTTCAAATGTATGCTGTAGTAAAATGTTTCTTCTTGCTTGTTTCTTATAGGTTGATATCGTGAGAACCATGTACTTGTGTAGTACTGTTTGAAATGCTTTGTCTAAAGTCCTATAAAAGGACCTTCATTTTTCACGTCAAGGGAACCCCCCATTTTCCCATTCTTAGAAGACGAATCAATGCTGGATTTACTATTGAACTTTACAGAGTTCTCTGTGCTTATGATTTATATGCTGTGATGCTAACTTTATCGATGATGTATTTCATGTACTTTGCCTTATTAATTTTTTGTATAAATCTTTAAACTTTAGCCGCGACTGTCATTCTTATTTTAGAATGTTACAGTCTCATTTCATTATTGAAGCTTACATTTAATAGAGACTGGTCCAATCGAGGAGCACCAAAATCCCTATAGGGACGACAGAGTTCCCGGTCTGAGTCATTGGCACGCCCAGAGTAAGTTAAGGTGATACAGATTTGCGTGCGGACAGATATGTAGTAAAGAGGTTTTAGGATTCAAGGATGGGTAGTGTTTAAGGATAGTATATGGCTTGTAGGTATCAGGGTTGGGTAGTTAATGGGAGTAGTAAAAGGTTTTTTAGGGTTTAGGGATGGGTAGTGTTTAGGGGAAGTAAGGGGTATAAGGTTCAGGAATTTGTAGTGTTTAGTGTTAGAATGGAGTTTTTACAATTCAGGTATGAGTAGTGTTTTAGGGATGGTCATCAGTGATGTTATGAGTGATGACACTGACCATGTCATGAGTGATGTAATATGTGAGTTAATAAGCAGTGCAGTGTGGTGGGCGTAAATTATAGTTAGCTCAGGTAACTATAACTGCTGAATTTCTACAGTTTTGTGCATGAGAAATCTGAGCCTAACTATAGCGTCCCTGTAACCTTTAGCTTTTTCAGTGAATTTCTAAGGTTTTTTAAATTTTATTTCCTAACTATAATGTCCCTGTAACCTTTAGTTTTTTTTAGTGAATTTCTACATTTTTTAATGTTATTTCCCAACTATAACGCCCCTGTAACATTTGTTTTTTTAGTGAATTTTGAAGGCTTTTTAAATTTTATTTCCTAACTATAACCTGTAACCTTTGAGAGTGGGTGTGTGAGTGGCAGTATAGGTCAGTGAGTGGGTATGTGACTGGCTGTATGGGTCTGTGAGTGGGTGTTTGAGTGACTGTATGGGTATGTGAGTGGGTGTGTGAGTAGCTGTATGGGTCGATGACTGGGTATGTGAAGGCTGTATGGGTCTTTGAGTGGGTGTGTAAGTGTCTGTTTGGGTGTATGAGTGAGTGTGTGAGTAGTTTTGAGGGTATGTGAGTGGGTGTGTGAATTTATGAGTGGGTTTGTGAGTACCTGTATGAGTTTGTGAGTGGGTGTGTGAGTAGCTGTGTGAATGGGTTTGTGTATGGCTGTATAGGTATGTGAGTGGGTTTGTGAATTGCTATACAGGTGTGTGAATGGCTTTATAGGTCTGTGATAGGGTGTGTGAGTGGTTATGTGGATGTATGAGTTGGTGTATGAGTAGCATATGGGTCTGTGAGTGGCTGTATGGGTCTGTGAGTGGGTGTGTGTGAGTAGCAGTATGGTTCAGTGACTGGGTGTGCGAGTGGCTGTATGGGCCTGTGAGTGGGTCTGTCAGTGTCTGTATGGATGTATGAGTGGGTGTGTGAGTAGTTCTGAGGGTGTGTGAGTGGATTTGTGAGTTGGTGAGTGGGTGTGTGAGTGGCTGTATGGGTTTGTGAGTGGGTGTTTGAGTAGCAGTGTGGGGATATGAGTGGGTTTGTGAGTGGCTGTATAGGTGTGTGAGTGGGTTTGTGAGTGGCTGTATGGGTGTGTGAGTGGGTGTGTGAGTGGCTGTATGGGTCTGTGAACAGGTGTGTGAGTGGCTGTATGGGTCTGAAGTATGTGTGTGAGTGATTTTGTGGGTGTGTGAGTAGCTGTATGGGTCTGTGAGTGGGTGTGTGAGGGGGTATATGGGTGTGTGAGTGGATGTGTTTGTGCTCTATAGGTCTGTGAGTGTGTGTGACTTTGTGGGTGTGTTAGTGCATGTGTAAGCAACCGTATTGGTGTATGAGTGGCTATGTGGGTATGTGAGTGGATGTGAGAGTGGCAGAATGGGTGTGTGAATGGATGTCTGAGTGTCTGTGTGGTTGTGTCAGTAGCTGTGTGAGTGACAGGGCCAAAACTGAACTTCACCTGCCCCTTTATCCAGTAAGAATACACAGTTTTGCACAAAATATCTACCCAACTGGAGTACTTTCTACTGAAGATGACGAGACTAACAAGAGGTGAATATCTACCAAACAAGGGTACTTCCTATTAACTATGTACAGTAAGTACTTCTTTGTTTGGGTGAGATGTCCTCATATTCATCACATCAAGAAGGGGTCACCAAAATCGTCAGGAAACGCGCTGGGGGACTTCTTGGTAAGCTGCCCCTCATACTGGCAAAAGGCAGGAAGGCCTTTGCATACTACAAGGAGGATGGGGCGGGGCACATTTTACACAATTGGATACTTGTAGTAATTTAAAGGGAGAACCATGGACTCTAGTCTCACCAGGAGAGGACAAGAATGAACTTACTCATCACAGTCACTACAGATTGCCTCCGATAGATCAACAATGCATTCACCTTTACCAAGGATTTCAGATAGTTTTTGAATGTGGAATTGCCAGGAAAACATACTTGCTTTGCCTTCGTCAAGCCCAGGAAGTTAGAATCATTTGTCCTTTACAGAAGTGGTGCTTCAACCAGAGCATCTATTATGTTTATATTTGTAATTGCTTGCCGTTGAGGTCTCATTTCTGTGAAATGAGCATCAGGACCAGAATGGAACCTCAGCTGCCCGTTTGTCCAACAAGAGTCCACAGTTTTGCACAAAATGCCTACCAAACAGGAGTACTTTTTACTGGTTAATTAGTAAGCGCTACCTCATTGGGTAAATGTCCAGTGTGTATTCAACATCTAGAGCTGCGTAATGGACCATGAGGAAATGCCTCCAGTAACATTGTGTGTGTTTCGGCAATGTGATTGTTCCTCGTGCATCTTTATCCAGAAATATGTCATAACATGAATCTTCCTATGGAGAAGACAACGAGACTACAAAGAGATAAATCTCCACCAAACAAGGGTCCTTCCTCTTTACTATATCAAGTAAATGCTTCTTTGTGACGGGGATGTCCTCATATTCCTCGGCATCAAGAATGTGTCATCAAATTAGGTGGGAAATTCACTGGGGGGCCTTTTGGTGAGCTGTCCATAATCCTGGCAAATGGAGGGTAGACATTTGCATACTACTAAGATGGACAGAGCGGGGCCAAATGGGCAGAGCTTCCAGGTGATCACTACAGATTGCCTCCAATAGGTCAATGATGCATTCACCTCCACCAAGGACTTCCGATAGATCAACAATGCATTCATTTTTACCAAGGATTTCAAATCATTTTTTAATGTGGAATTGCCGAGAAAACACACTTGCTTTGCCTTCGCCAATCCCAGGAAGTTAGGATCATTTTTTTTCCTTTACAGAAATGGAGCTCCAACTGGGGCACCTCCTATGTTTATATTTGTAAGTGCTTGCCATTGAGGTTAAATCTCTGTAAAATGAGCATCTGGACCAGAACGGAACCTCACCAGCCCGTTTAAAAGAGTCCACAGTATTGTAGAAAATGCTGCTCCCTGCGTGCAGGAGATATTCTTTCATCTGTTTTCCTGCCCGTTTGACAGCGGGCAGGATAACACATGAAAAGTCCGCTCCCAGTGGGCGGTAGCAGTTTTCCTGCTTCCGCCATCTGGGAGCGGACTTACTGTCTTCTCTTGCTTGGCGGGAGCTGGCAAAGCTCCCACCAAGTTATAGCGAACGACTATGTCCAGGGGATGGCCACCTCGGGACATAGGGAGCTGGCCCTGGGGGTGGTGGTCCCCAGGGCCATTAATGGCTCCAGGAGGGGGGCTGTGTTGCCCCTGCTTTGTTATTCTAGGGCCTGCTCCTGGGAGGTGGTGTTCCATTGGGCCGAAAATGTCCCAGGAGGGGGGCCACACAGACCCCTCCCCTTTATACTCATTCAGCCTGGCCCGGGGAAGGTGGCGGTCCCCGGGGCTGTAAAAGGCCTGCAGAGTGGGGCCGTGCAGCCCCCGTCTTATATTTGCATATTGACCTGGCATCTGGAAGGTGGCAGTCCCTGGGCTCATATCAGCCATTGGGAGGGGGGCCGCATTCACCCCGTCCCCATAATATATATTAACATATGCCCCCGGGACCTGGCCCACCTGGAAACCGTGCTTGTTTTGTTTCCCAATTTAGCCGCAAATTCTTGAATCTGCCACAAAATCACTGCAAAATTGAAAGAAAAAATGCTTTTCACCCAGGCAGGGACCCTGGGGGACCCCAGCACCAGCCTAGGGGGTCAGGGTATTCCTACCTTCCCCCCTTTTCTTTATTTTTAACCAGTACGTAATACAGATAAATACATATGGCGGTTGCCAGTAGATAGTTATAGTTAGGACATAGTTTCCATAAGAAAAGCATTTTTTTGTTTTGCTTTTAACGTTTGACAAATCGTCATGAAGCTTTCAAAACTAGTACGCACCAGAGTTCCTCTGCTGTCTGGTAAGTTGTAGGGTAATCTGTCAAGCGGGGGCTGAGAAAAAGTCCCAAAATGCATTTTCCCCATGTTAATTTCCATAGGGATTTTGAACATGACTACAGCCCGAACCACTGGACGGAATTACACCAAATTTAGGAGAAAGCTAGCTCTTGGTCCAGAAGGAGGTCTTTTGGTGTTAATCCAAATTTGTTTATCTAGGGGCACGGACCCTCCGCAGACCCATCCGCGGTCGATTTGCAGCTCAACGTGCCACAGCAGGGCCCTGATTGGCTGGCCCCAATCTGGTAGAAAAGTTGCAGCTGCCATTTTATGTTTCGGGAAATGGACCCCTGGACTGAAAAGAAGCATGTAAAACAGATGAAGGGGTCAGGGTAGAAGTGCCCTGAGCCTATGGGTGTCCTAAAAATGAGGTGAGGTAAAAGCATGTTTAATGGGCTTTAAAATGCCTGAAAACGCTTTTTGTGGTCACTCACGAAATCTGCGGTGCCATAGGGGGCTCAGCGCAGTCTCCATGTAACTCAACGAACCCTGCCATGAAGTTAAATGGTGGGGGGAGGTGCTGAGTATCACGAAGGATTTGCAGAAAAACTCAACCAATTTGGGCTTTTTCGCAGGAAGCATGGAAAGGGTTAAAGAAATACTGACCATTTAGAGGTGGTATAACAATAATGAAAGATGAAAGGAATCCTCTGATTTATTAACTCGAGGAGCATAAGTAAAAGCATATGATGAGGAGTAGCCATTTTACCTGATTTACTACTGAGAGAGGAGGTGGTTTGCAGAAGTTCTGACTGGAGATTTGGAATGAAAACAGATGTTACCAGACATAGAAATAAAACTGGGAAAACAGCAAAGAACTTTTACAGGTATGATAATTAGGTTGTAGTATATACAAGTATATTTAGATAAAACATTGTGAGTGTATGTAAGTCAAAAGAAAATGTGTACCTTCTGGACACTATGCTGAAGGGAATATAGAAGGGAGCTTAGATGAGAACATTAGCTAAAAATACAGTGAGCAGGAAAGGAGAAAGAGAAATTGGTATACTGAAAGTATAGTAATTTTATTAAGCCAGTATGAATGAATGTGTTTGAAATTAGATTTGGGGGTTTGTTTATAGTATGTATTTTAATAGTCACAGTCAGGCAGGCAGATACATATACAGTCACACCCCCACAAAAGCACTTATGCACCCACCACTGATTTAGCCAGACAGTGACTGCAATACTCAGTCACACACCATAAAAACCATTCACACACCTATTTACTCACCTATACATCCACGTTTGAGTACTAGTTCGCCCTTAGAGCCTGGGAGGACTACCTTCAGCACTCTTGAAAAGGGAGAACCCTGATTGTAGTTGACCTCAGAACCAGGGCCCAAAGGGTGTGGGTTTCAGAAGGAGGGAGAGGAGTGTAGAAATGAGTGGGTAAAGTCTTCAGAGGAGAGAGTGTATCCCCCAGAGAGAGAATTATCTATTGGATACGGTGCAGGAAGTACTGTCTCCTCCCAAACCCAGTCCCCTGAGGACCTCAAGGACAGACTGGCTGAGTGGTACCTGAGGCCGCAGCTGACCCAGCAGAGTACAGAGGAGAGAAAAGGTGAGGAGTCTAAGAGAACCTTGGAGGAGAAAAGGGTCTTGCTGGCTGGAGTGTTAAGGAGATGCATTTGAAGGCTAAATAGCTGTTAGAGTCTAGCAAAAAGTTGTGGGCCCCCTTACTGTGTCCAGTGCAGAAGAAAGAGTTCATATATTCAGAGACTTGGTGCCTGACTTTAAAGAGAGCTTTAATATAGACAGGTTATTTATGGCATAAGAAGTAGCTGTAGTTGTACAGAGGATAGCTTAGGAGGATTGTAGAGATGCCTTTGAAGTCATATTCATGGTGATGGGACTGACAACATGCTGGATCTAGAGTAGGGGAAGAGGTTGAGGCATCCCACTATAAAGAAGGTACTTGTCAGTAAGTAGGAATTAACCACAGAGGAGTGCAGGTTGGAATTCAGTGTTAGTCAGAAACTGTGTGCCTACTACTGTGTAATTTTGTGAGGTTGTTTTCAAATTCTTTGTTAAAAGTACTGTTGCTTTTAAGAAGGTGTTTCTAACAGTTTTATACATTTTCTTCTCAGTCCTTTTTTTCAAATAGGAATGAGAAGAAGCAACTTGTGGAACGTTTTCTTCAGACACTTATTGGAGTTCTTTTAGCTTGTTTATCTGATACAGTTCAATGGCACCCCAATAATCTCTTGTGAATGTAGTAGATGGGTACTGTAATGCTCATATATTTCTTCAGCTCTACTTCTATCGACTTTTTTCAATCAGTCCGCTTGTAGGCAACATTTCTTCGATCATGCAATTTCCATGTTAGAGAACAT
Organism: Calotriton arnoldi; assembly: GCA_963921515.1. Lineage (NCBI taxonomy): Eukaryota > Metazoa > Chordata > Amphibia > Caudata > Salamandridae > Calotriton > Calotriton arnoldi. The sequence goes on from CAWUFW010016349.1 coordinate 277,582, forward strand.
TTCCATCTTTATAGTACATATTATTGTGTTTAAGATATATTGTAGCTTTCTTCACCTTGTTTACAGCCACTAATTCCTGCCAGATATTTTTCGTGGGCACACCATTCACTAGATTAACCCCTTCGCTGCTAGGCTTTTTCCCCCCCGTGCTAAGCCTATTTTGGCTATTTGGGGTAGTTCGCGCTTAAGCCCCTGTAACTTTTTGACCACATAAGGTATCCACGCCAAATTTGCGTCCTTTTCTTCCAACATCCTGGGGATTCTAAAGAGACCCAGGGTTTGTGGATTCCCCTGGAGGGGACCCAGAAATTAGCCAAAATACAGCTACATTTTGGTTTGTTTGGGAAAAATGGGAAAAAAGTGTTGCAAATGAAGCGTCTGGGTTCTTCCCTGCAAATGGTATCAAAAAAGGGTTTGTGGGGCTGAAATCACCATTTTCCCAGATTTTAGGGAATGACAGACTTTTGTCAGAAAACCAAATTTTTTTTACACAGTTTTGGCATTTTTCTGGGACATAGCCTATTTTTGCTATTTTTTGTGCTTTCAACCTCCTTCCAGTTAATGGTAAAAATGGGTTTGAAAGCAATAATGGATCCTGGAAAGCTATACATTTTAGAAAAGTAGACAAAATTCTGAATTCAGCAAGGGGTCATTTGTGTAGATCCTTCAAGGTTTCTTTATAGAAACTAACAGTTAAATATAGGAAAAATTGAAAATTAGTTGAAAAAAACAGCCTTTTGTGTCAACGTTTTCACCTGTAACTTCTTCTAATTATGACAGCTCTTTGAAAGCAATATACCGTTACATCCGGTGGACCTTACTGGTTGTGGGGATATATAGGACTTGTAGGTTTGCCAAGAACCCGACGAAACCAGAGCCAAAAACTGAGCAGCGACTTGCAATGGTTTTTTATTATGTACCGGGTATATAGCAATTATTCTGGGAAAATGTATACATGGAAAAATTGGTATGAAAGACACCTATGTATTTCTGAAATGGGAACAAAATATACAGTTTAGAAACAGTAGATATTTGCACATTTCCGAAATTGGGAATACTCATACTAGCATGAGAATTATCGGTCATTTTTCAAAATGACTTCTTTTTTACACATTGTCTTTCATTTGGAAGGCATAAATGCATCAAAAGTCAATAGGTAATTACAGTTGCTTTACAAATCTGAATTACCCTACCTCACTTGTGTGGGTAGGCCTAGTGCCCGCGACAGGAAACGGCGCAAAACGCAACGTGGACACACCACAATTTCACAGTGAAAAATGACCCTTTTTTGGCATAGTGCCTAGCTGTCGTTTTTGAACCCTAGCTCTGCCGGCACCTAGGGAAACCTAGGAAACCTATACATTTATGAAAACTAGACACCCAGGGGAATCTAGGATGGGGTGACTTGACTGCCTCTCACCAGGTTCTGTTACCCAGAATCCCTTGCAAACCTAAAACATTGTCAAAAAAACACATTTCCCTCACATTTCTGTGGTGGAAAGTTCTGGAATCTGCGTGGATCCACAAATATCCACCCACCCCGCGTTCCCCAAAGTCTTCCAAGAAAAATGGTACCTCACTTGTGTGGGTAGGCCTAGTGCCCGCGACAGGAAATGGCGCAAAACGCAACGTGGACACACCACAATTTCACAGTGAAAAATGACCCTTTTTTGGCAAAGTGCCTTGCTGTTGTTTTTGAACCCTAGCTCGCCAGCACCTAGGGAAACCTAGCAAACCTATACATTTTTGAAAACTAGACACCCAGGGAAATCCAGGATGGGGTGACTTGACTGGCTCTCACCAGGTTCTGTTTCCCAGAATCCCTTGCAAACTTAAAAAATTGTCAAAAAAAACAAATTTTCCTCACATTTCTGTGGTGAAAAGTTCTGGAATCTGCGTGGATCCACAAATTTCTACCCACCCCGCGTTCCCCAAAGTCTTCCGAGAAAAATGGTACCTCACTTGTGTGGGTAGGCCTAGTGCCCGCGACAGAAAACGGCGCTAAACGCAACGTGGACACACCACAATTTCACAGTGAAAAATGACCCTTTTTTGGCAAAGTGCCTAGCTGAGTTTTTTAACCCTAGCTCTGCCGGCACCTAGAGAAACCTAGCAAACCTATACATTTCTGAAAACTAGACACCCAAAGGGAATCCAGGATGGGGTGACTTGACTGGCTCTCACCAGGTTCTGTTACCCAGAATCCCTTGCAAACCTAAAAAATTGTCAAAAAAAACACATTTTCCTCACATTTCTGTGGTGGAAAGTTCTGGAATCTGCGTGGATCCACAAATTTCCACCCACCCTGCGTTTTCCAAAGTCTTCCGAGAAAAATGGTACCTCACTTGTGTGGGTAGGCCTAGTGCCCGCGACAGGAAATGGCGCAAAACGCAACGTGGACACACCACAATTTCACAGTGAAAAATGATCCTTTTTTGGCAAAGTGCCTAGCTGTAGTTTTTTAACCCTAGCTCTGCCGGCACCTAGGGAAACCTAGAAAACCTATACATTTCTGAAAACTAGACACCCAGAGAAATCCAGGATGGGGTGACTTGACTGCCTCTCACCAGGTTCTATTACCCAGAATCCCTTGCAAACCCCAAAAATTGTCAAAAAAACCACCTTTTCCTCACATTTCTGTGGTGGAAAGTTCTGGAATCTGCGTGTATCCACAAATTTCCACCCACCCTCCGTTCCCCAAAGTCTTCCGAGAAAAATGGTACCTCACTTGTGTGGGTAGGCCTAGTGCCCGCGACAGGAAACGGCACAAAACGCAACGTGGACACACCACAATTTCACAGTGAAATATGACCCTTTTTTGGCAAAGTGCCTAGCTGTCGTTTTTGAACCCTAGCTCTGCCGGCACCTAGGGAAACCTAGCAAACCTATACATTTCTGAAAACTAGACACCCAGGGGAATCCAGGATGGGGTGACTTGACTGGCTCTCACCAGGTTCTGTTACCCAGAATCCCTTGCAAACCTAAAAAATTGTCAAAAATCCACATTTTCCTCACATTTCTGTGGTGGAAAGTTCTGGAATCTGCGTGGATCCACAAATTTCCACCCACCATGCGTTCCCCAAAGTCTTCCGAGAAAAATGGTACCTTACTTGTGTGGGTAGGCCTAGTGCCCGCGACAGGAAACGGCACAAAACGCAACGTGGACACACCACAATTTCACAGTGAAAAATGACCCTTTTTGTCACGTTGGTCTGTCCTCAGGATTGGTTTGTTGCTCAGAGAGGTCCACCTCTTGATATCCCCAAGCCTTAGTAGCCATTATGGCACAGGTCAGTGGGAGGATCAAGTGAGGGAAGGAAAGGATGGGGACAGCAGGGAGGGAGACCTGTGGAGAGAACAACAATCGTAAATATCATAAATCCACCTCCATGCCACATGCACTGCTAATATGAAATAACAGCTCCTAAGTGCAAGTTCCTATACCTGTAAACAAAAAGAATTACACCCATAAGTGTAGACAGTAAATACTTCATTGTTGTAATAGAACCTGTTTCTTTGTTGTGGCTGCAATGTGGGAAACATAGAAGAGAACAGTCATACCAGAAATCACATTACAAACGTAGGACACAAATAGGTGGGTACAGATACCCCATAACATACACAGGTTTTTCCTCCTAGCAACCTACCCCTTTCTAAACTCCACTAGACGTCACAGGGAGCGAGCGTAGTCCTATACCACTCCTTGAAAGTCCCTGTTAAATATAGAGCCAGAAAAACAACCAAACCATAAGATAAGAAGTGACTTCTGAATATCAGGTTCAAACAATATCACAATGATGCTATAGCATAGCTCCTAACATGGTTTGCGTATCACCATGATCCAGGAGAACTCAATGTCGGTTAGAATATAAACGAAAGTGTTCCATAAACTAAAAGAAGTAGTACAGTCAACAGCTTGACGTGGAAAATCAGCACCGCTGCTCCAAGGTATGTCACAGTTCAATAGATAACAAGGTAATACAGATTTAGACAAGGCGGCGTGACGTGAGCAATGTCACTGCTGCATAGAAAACTAGGCTTTCTTTAGCACGGATAGGCGCACCTTTCTCCGCACGAGCGCGACGGCGCTCCCCAACGGAGAATGGGCTACGACAAAACAAGAGCCGTAACTGGAAGCAGAGACCTTTCTCCGCACGAGCGCAACGGTGCTCACCAACGGAGAACGGTATGCTGCCAGGAACAAAGAGGAATACGGGTCGGTGCGTAGCACCCTTACCAAACCTCACGGAGAATCGACAGGACGCCAACACACCTCCAAGGAAGAATTTCCGACGCTTTGCCTGACGTTGCGTCGATCTTTATAGACGTTCTCCGCTGCCTGTGAGGAGCGCATGGCCTCATGGAACATGTAGTACTAGGAGCTGTCGGCAAGTATTTTTTCTTCGGTTGCTGCAGCGCTCTCGACGCTATGCGCTCGTAACAGTACATCCCCCCCCCTTTAACGAGAGTGCGTAAAGGGGCTGGGCTTCAGCGGATGGAGCCTGTGGAACGCAGACACCAGTCTTGGAGCATGCACTCCAGATGCTGGCTCCCATGAGCTTTCCTCAGGACCGTACCCCTTCCAAGCCACCAGATACCATAGCTGACGGCCTCTCTTCTTGGAGTCCAAAATCATCCGCACCTCATACTCGAGGTCGTTTTCCACCATGACCGGAGGAGGGCGAGGTCGCGCAGGACAGTAGGAGGGTTTCAACAATGAGACATGAAAGACAGGATGGATGCGCAGATGCGAAGGCAGATCCAATTTCACAGCCACGGGACTGATGCACTTACTGATCATGTAGGGTCCAATATACCGCGGGCTAAACACACTATGCTTTTTGAATCGTATGTTCCTGGTGGATAACCAGACAGTATCCCCTTTCTTGTACAACGGCCCCGGTCATCTGTGTTTGTCCGCTGCAGTTTTGTATATCCTCTTGGTTGCCTTCAGATACTCCTGCGTACACACCAAAGTCTCCCTGATATGGGCCACTCTCTTCGATATTTCAGGTAAGTTGGTATGTTCCGTTGGGTGAATGAATGGAAGAAACCTTGGGTGATGCCCATAGGTACAATAAAATGGGGAGGTACGCGTAGAACTATGCGTGGCATTGTTATAGGCTAACTCAGCGAGCCAAAGGTAGTCCACCCACTTCTCAGTACTATGGTCCACATAACAGCGTAAGTACTGTTTGAGGGTTTGATTGAGACGTTCGGTTTGTCCATCTGTTTGGGGGTGGTAACTGGTAGACAGGGGCGTGGTTATGTGTAATGAGGAACACCACACTCTCCAGAATTGGGCCGTAAACTGTGACCTCTGCCAGATATGATGGTTCTTGGTAAACCGTGCAGGCGAACCACATGCCTCATCAGTAAATGAGCCAACTGCCCTGCGGTAGGAATCATTCTGCAGGCCACGAAATGTCCCATCTTAGTCAGGTAATCCACCACTACCAAAATGACTGTGCATCCCTTGTCCTCTGGCAACCCCACAATGAAATCCAGTGATATGTTTTCCCAAGGACTGCTGGGAGTGGGGAGAGGCTGCAGTAACCCCTGTGGGCGTAGATGATCTGCTTTCATCCTTGCGCATGTTTCACACGCTTTTATCCAGCATGCAACGTCCCTTCTTATCGATGGCCACCAGAACTGTCGGTTAAGTAGTTCCACTGTTCTTTCTCTCCCTTGGTGTCCTGCACTAGGTGATTCATGACACCATAGGTATGCCTGTTTTCGTAGCTTCTCGGTGGGTACCAACAGGTGGTCATTGTTTATTGGAAACCCATTCTTGATTTGCCATTCCCTATGGCTTTTCAGCCAGGTTCTCCAAGAGAACGTGTTAACACCTCTAAGTACCTCTTTAAGGAAAGCATCCGGCTGTATGACACACAAGACTTTCTGAGGGTCAATGATGGAACGTGCCGGTTCTGTGTCTTTTTCCGTGGAAGACGTCTGTCTGGTCAGTGCGTCTGCTTTGCGGTTCTCGGAACCTGGTCTGTAGGTGATGATGAAGTGATATTCCGAGAAGAACAACATCCATCTGAGTTGGCGAGGGGTCAGGTGTCGAGCCGCGGTCATGAACTGTAGATTTCGATGATCAGTGTAAACCGTCTCCACGTGCCGGGCACCCATTAAAAAGTGTCTCCACTCCAGGAAGGCGTTCTTGATGGCCAGGAGCTCCTTTTCCGCTATGTTATAGTTCCTCTCCGCATCATTCAGCTTTCTCGACATGTAGGCTATTGAATGTAGTTGCCCTGTGGTAGAATGTCTTTGGGATAATACGGCCCCCAGTGCCACATCGGAGGCATCTGCCTCAACAATGTAAGGTTTCTCTGGGTCAGGGTGTGTCAAAATTGGAGCAGTGACAAAAGCTGTCTTCAAGGATACGAATGCGTCCTGAGCTCCCTTGGTCCACTCGAACTTCTGTGTTTTTCTCAGCAGCTGTGTTATGGGGGCCACCAACTTGGAGAAGTGGTTCATGAAACGGCGGTAAAAATTTGCGAACCCGATAAAACACTGCACATCACGAACGTTCTGGGGGGTAGGCCATTCTTTAACCGCCGTGATCTTTCTCTCGGCCATTTCCTGTCCATAAGGAGTGAGCATAACACCGAGGAATTCCACCGTACTCACATGGAATTCACACTTGCTCAGCTTGCAAAATAAGTGATGTTTTTGCAGGATCCGTAATACGGTTTTCACATGTCCAATGTGTGTGTTTTCATCCTCAGAGTAGATGAGAATATCGTCAATGTATACCACCACATAGTGGTCCAGGATTTCACGTAACACATCGTTTAGGAAATATTGGAATGCCGCAGGGGCGTTGCACAACCCGAACGGCATCACCAAGTATTCGTACAATCCATAACGGGTCTTGAACGCTGTCTTCCATTCATCTCCACACCTCATGCGAACCAGATGATAAGCGCCCTTGAGGTCCAACTTGGTGTAGATTGTAGCCTTCTTGGTTTGTTCGATCAACACCGGGATCAGTGGTAAGGGGTAGCGGTTCTTCACTGTGATAGCGTTCAGTGCGCGGAAGTCGATGCAGGCGCGTAACTCACCATTAGCCTTGGGTATAAAGAAAAGTGGGGAAGCTGCCGGTGATTTCGAGGACGGATGAAGCCTAAATCCAGATACTTGTCCAGGTATTTTCTAAGATGGAGATTCTCAGGCTCAGTCAGAGCATATATTCTTCCGCTCGGCACCACAGCTCCAGGCACCAAGTCTATCTGACAATCGTATTGTCTATGGGGTGGTAGTTCTTCGGCTTGTACTTCGTTAAACACCTCTGAGTACGCTTGGTAGATGGGGGGAAGTTGAATGTCTTTTTCGGCCGCTGTGGCTAGACTCAACCCCATTGCTAGAGCAGTCGCGGGACTTTCGAGCTTACTTAAACAATGTTCCAAACATAAGGAGAATTCATCTGCACCGTTCGGGTCTTCCAATTTATTTCTGGGTTGTGCTCCATCAACCAAGGCAATCCCAGAATTATCCCATATTGGGGAGCTTGGATGAGATTGAAAGTTAGATTCTCCCGATGAGAGGCTCCGTAACGGACTTCTATTTCTCCTGTCGTATAGCCAATGGGCCCTGTGTCAAGTTTTCTTCCGTCTACCGCATAGACATACTCTGGCTTGTCCTTGGGCACTAGACAGATCCCTCTGCGTTTGGCTTCTCCGATATCCATAAATATGCCCGTGGCTCCCGAATCGATCATGGCTGAAGCTCGTGTCCGGTCTGACTGTATGAGCAGCAACAAGGAGATGAACAAATGTCCCTGTATCGATGAGTTGTTGTTAAGTAAAGAAGGGAGAAACACCCGACCCCAAGAAACCCCTTCGTCTTTTCTTGGGCCTGTTAGTTTTCCTGTACCGTATCCAAGGCTGCAGTGGCTGCTCTACTGTAGCGATATCGACTGTTCTTGGGCTTCACAGGACATTCTCTAACATAATGGCCTTTTTTGCCACAATAGAGGCAAAGGCCCTGTTTACGTCTTGTTTCTTTTTCTGTCTGGGTTAATGCTGCCCGTATAGTGCCTATATCCATAGGTTCTGCGGCTTGAATGTTTTGGGTTTCACTGTTTCTCTGTCTTTCAAATGGCGTTATGGTTCTGTCGTTCCTCTTATGATCCCCTTTTCTTTCACTGATTCTGTGGTCTAAACGCAACACTAGACTAATCAAATCTTCACAATTAGTTGGCTGTGGGTCTATTTGGGTGATTACATCCTTGAGATCCTCTCTCAACCCCTGGTGAAACAATGCAGCTTGTTTGGCCTCGGGCCACTTGGTTTCTGCCACCAATCTCCTGAATGCGTTGAGATACACCACCAGCTCGTTATTACCCTGCCTTAACTCAAGCAATTCCCTATCAGCGGTAAATGATTCAGACCGTCTGTCAAATACTTTCAGAAACTCGGTTCTGAATGCTTCCCAATCATGAAGGATGGGATCATCCAGAGTCACTAAGGGCACTGCCCATTGCGCCGCGTCTCCCGCTAGATACGAGATAAGGAAAGCTACTCTCGCTTGATTAGTGGGGAAGGATTTTGGTTTGCAAGAAAAATGGAGTGTGGCTTGCGTTAAAAACACCTGCACCTTGCTAGATTCCCCATGAAACCTTTCCAGTGATTTTTTCAGCAAAATTTGAGGTTTGCAGGGGATTCTGGGTAGGAGAATGTTGGGGGACCCACGCAAGCCATACCTCCCTGAAATCCCCCGGGTGTCTAGTTTTCAGAAATGTGTGGGTTTGGTAGGTTTCCTAGCTGGCCGCCGAGCACGGGACCAAAAACCCAGGTGACCCCCCTTGCAAAACCAGGTTGTTTTGTGATAGGCAAATTTGTTGTCGCCTCAGTTCGTTTTGGGCCCTTGCCTGTCGCGGGTACTTGGGCCTCCCACGCGAGTGAGGTACCATTTCTATTGGGATACTTGGAGAAAGGCGGGGGGTAGGAAATTTGTTGTTTCTTTCTGCAGCGTGAAAATTTTGGCACAATAATGCTGCAAGGAAAATGTGACAGACATTTTGAGGTTTGCAGGACATTGTGGGTAAGATAACGTGTTAGTATCCACAAAAGAGACATCACCATGTACTCCCATGGGTGTTTAGTTTACGACAATATCTACAGTTGGTAGGTTATTCTTAGATGGAATGTACACCTTGGCAGAGAGACTAAAAAGACAAAGATTACTGCACAGCCATCTATTCCTCAAGCACACACACATACTGGTTGGATTTGGCACGCAGGGCGAGTGATGGTTCAGTATATAAAATTTTATTAACAAGAGATTTCACAAAAATGAAATGCACTGTCAATAATTAAAAGGACAACAAACTGAACCAGTGACTCGCAGCTCGTGAGCTGTAAAGCCACGGCAAGGCACCAACCGCTTTACAGGCCATTCACACACATTTCATACGTGATACACACAAGACCATTCACACCACCAGGCACGAAACCAACACATTACAACACTCACAAAAAGGGACAAGGTACACCCTGCTTGAGAAAGACAGAAAAGACAAATATTTCTGCACAACCACCTATTCTTCAAGCGCACAGACATACTGGTTGGATTTGGCATGAGGGTGAGTGATGGTTCAGTATATATAGTTGTATTAACCAGAGATTTCACAAAAATGAAATGCACTGTTAATAATTGAAAGGACGAGAAACTGAACCATTGACTCACAGCTCGTGAGCTGTAAAGCCACGACAAGGCGCCAACCACTTTACAGGCCATTCATACACCTTTCATACTTGTGACACATACAAAACCATTCACACCGCCAGCCGCGGGCCCAGCACATTACAACACTCACAACAGCAGACAGCGCCATTCAAGGGCCCATCACTTTCACACGCCCACATTCCTGACACAGCAACCACACCAGCTCACGGATTGCGTGGAGTGGCGTTTAGCTAGCAGTGTGTGTAGTGACCAGCAGCAAGTCACTACTCACACACCGCCAGCCAAGCGCCCACCCACGCACACCGCCAGCCAAGCGCCAGTCCACGCACACCGCCAGCCAAGCGCCAGTCCACTCACCGCCAGCCAAGCACCAGTCCACGCACACCGCCAGCCAAGCGCCAATCCATGCACACCGCCAGCCAAGCGCCAATTTACGCACACCGCCAGCCAAGCGCCAATCCACACACACCGCCAGCCAAGCGCCAATCCACGCACACCGCCAGCCAAGCGCCAATCCACGCACACCGCCAGCCAAGCTCCAGTCCACTCACCGCCAGCCAAGCGCCCGTCCACGCACACCGCCAGCCAAGCGCCCGTCCATGCACACCGCCAGCCAAGCGCCAATCCACGCACACCGCCAGCCAAGCGCCAGTCCACGCACACCGTCATCAATCTTTTTTAAACAAGAAAGAAAACACAAACAATTTGCAACTAAATACAAAACTATAACTACAAAAACAACAGCAGTAACTAAAGACATCATTCTATTGCCAAACGTTAAACTGAACAACTATATAAAACCATACAGACCAGGCAGTACACTATTAGACTCATGGTTGCTCCCAAAAACTCTTTTGAGTGTGATACAATCTGAAACATGTGGGCACACACAGCCCAGGATTAGAAGGACAATCGGCACAGTGCATACGACTCTCCTTCCGCACACCTCTTCGTAAGCACACTCTACATCTCTTACAGGGATTGTTTTTTTTGGGCGTGGGAGGAATTAAATCAGGAAAGTGGCGATCTTTCAATCTAGCCATATCCTCCACCACTCCAACTCTAGGAACACTTGCCTGTTCCACAACAACAAGGCTGCCTATCACAGACTCCTGAAACTGAACAAAAGTCAACTTTGACGAAGGAGAACACTCCTTGAACACAACAAAAGCATTGAAAGTTGCTAAATTGAAGAGATGGATGGCCAACTTCTTATACCAAATGTAAGCCTTACAAATAGCAGTGTAAGGTTCCAACCTCTGATCTACTCTATCAACACCACCCATGTGCTTATTGTAGTCTAAAATGCACACAGGTTTGCGCACTTCAGCAATCTGACCCCAAACAGCCACAGCTGAAGTACTCTCATCATGGATGGTAGTCAGCATGTACACATCCCTCCTGTCTACAAATTTCACAGCTAGTAGTTCATCACTACTGATGCTTCCCCTGCCAATCCCCGGTGGGGGCACATAGATCGGTGGCCCACGGGGGGAGCGCCAGCGCTTCCCACGTGGGTGGGTGCTAGGACGGCCGGGAGCCGTCCTGAGCACACGCCCACCGTGGCTCAGGACGGCTCCCGGCCGTCCTGAGCATGGAAGGGGTTAACAAGTGGTTCTTCCAAATCTGTCTCTACACCCACAGTTTCAATATAGTGTTTCACATCTAAAGGAAAATACACAACTGTACCTTTAAGCCCTTTCAAAAGCTCAGTGGACGATACCTTTAATGTTAGAGTTTGCTTTAATGTAAGTAATCCAATGGATATTCTGCACAACTCAGGGTTAGAAACCAAGCTAGTGTGCCTAAATTTTACAACATGAACTTAAGCTCAACATGACAACGATACCAGTACTCAGTCGTCCCAATATTTGCAGAGGTAAAGCAAATAGACAACAGCGCTACAAGTACATGGGTGAGGTCCTACTGTATCAATTTAATCCTGGCAAATCCTGCAAATACTGCTACACTCTCATTTATACACATGAGCATGTCTACCTTGTAACTCTTCATATATTTCTTCTTCTACATTTCTAGGAATCATCTCTTCTTTTCCTATGGTGTTACTTTTTGTGTTTATATATTATAAATAGTAAAATAAGTTGTATTATGTTTATTTGTTAATTGTTTGGTTTAAATTGTATTGTAATATGTTAAAAAATGTACTTGTAAAGTTATAAATATATTTATTATTAAGGTAATGTAAGGGTCACAAACACTACCATACAGGTACTCATACATGTACTCACACACCCAAAAGTCATTCACACAGGTACAGTAGTGGGGAAAATGGAGCCACATACGACAATTTTACAGCGGCAACCATGTGGCATTTTGCACAGTGAGTATTCATCTCACTGAAATATTCACAGGCTGCTGATATTCTCATGACCGCAGCTGATGAACGTTCTCCCAAGAGTGCTCTAGTGGTGGAATATTCTACTGAACTTAGTTTTCCCGTGCATTATTCAATTGTACACCCTTTCATGAATTGCTTTTAAGTGCTTCCAATTGGAACTTGTCCCTTGTGAATACTTCTTGGCAGTGCTGCTTGTTAACTGTATGATGCAAATATTACACTGCACATATTTAGCTGTTACCTTCTTTTCCCCAGAAGGTATAGTAAAGTGGTCCCAACAATCACTTTCTTTTGTGCTGTTGTGGAGATATACATGCATGTGTTTGATAAGAATGGGTAGAAAATAAAAATGTATTTGTAAAAGTTAAAAATGGCTAATAATAGTTAAAGAGGATGTGTTATCTTTATTTATTTATTTGTATTGAGTGCAATCCACAGTGTTCCCTAATTGCAATGAGATAGTGTGCAGATTTGTTTGCTTTTTCCTACAATCTTTATGATTATTTTTCCCCACTGTTCTATGATGTCTCCTTAAAATGTATATTTCTTGCGGTGTATGCGTAAAGAAGCTGAGAACAGTCAAAAGGGAAAATGAAATGCTTATTTATATTAATATAAAACTTTACAGTATGATAAATGTCTAGATATTCCTTAGAAGAATGTCTTTATGCATTGTTGAAACTGTAAGTCACTTTTGTAATTCTATTAATTGCAAAACTAATAAATATTTCAGTTTTTTCTTTTTATGTAGATCAATGGCACCATATATTGGGGTAATGTACTTTACTAATTATTTCTTGCAGTGCTGTTCCATAAGTTTAGATTTTGAGGATGCACATCCAAGGACAGATTGATACAGTTACTAACACACCTAGGCACACATCAGTACATCAACTCACACACCCAGCTACACACAGACAGAGGTACTAACAGACACAGGCTCACACTGATAGAGTCATTGGAATACCTAGATGCACATCGATACAGTCACTGACAGACCCAACTACATACTGATACAGTCACTGACACATCCAGCCAAACAGTAATGCATCCAATAACACAACCAGGTGCACACTGATGCAGACACTGATACACCCAGGGACCTTTTCAATGCAGACACTGTCACAACCTAGGCATACAACAATGCAGACAAAGATACACCCATCCAAACACTAGTGCATCTAATAAGACATCCAGGCATACACTCATGCATACACTGACCCACCCAGAGACTTACCAATACAGACACTGACACACCCTAGGAATACAGCAATGCAGACACCGACACACCCATCCAAACACTAATGCATCCAATAACACACCCAGGCATACACTGACGCATACAATGACACACTCAGGGACTTAGCAGTACAGACACTGACACACCCAGGCATACTGCGATACAGACACTGACACAGCCAGCCAAAGATTAATGCATTCTATAACACACCCAGGCATACAGTGAAGCATACACTGACACACCCAGTGACATAGCAATATAGATATTGACACACCCAGTCATACAGCAGTGCAGACACTGACACAGCCAACCAAACATTAATGCATCCAATAACACATCCAGGCATACACTGACACAACCAGGGACATTCCAAAGCACACACTGACAAACCCAGACATACAGCAATGCAGACACTGACACACCCAGCCAAACAGTAATGCATCCAATAACACACTCAGGCACACCCTGATGCATATGCTAACATGCTGAAGTACAAATTGATGCATATACAACATCACAAGACATTCATAGACGAACACACCTAGGCACACACTCATGCACATACTGATACACCCACTCTCACACCAATACAGTCACTTACACATTAAAAACACAGAGTTAGCTCTTTGTTTGAGTAGATGGTGGTCCTAACAAGAGCTGTTTATTTTTTCCTGGAAGGGTTTTTAACAGTTTTTTTATTTTTAATTTTTCGTTTTTTAACAAAAAGTAAAAAAGGCAGTAAAAAGAGCAATGATGGGGAAATGCAAAGAAGCAACTGGCTTAACTCTTCGACAAACATTTTGTAGTCTTTGAATGAAAAAAAAACCGCTAACAGCAATGCTTCTTCACTGTATCCAAGAATGCACACACAGAAGACATTTTTATAGCTACAAGCTAGTGGCATTTGGTGCAGTGAGTAACCATGTCAGTTAATTCCTCACAGGCAGCTGTTATTGTAAGGAGTGCAGCAGAAGGTGGTTCTCCCAAGGCTGCTGTAGAGGTCGTCTGTGCAGTTGCACCTGGTTCCTCTCACATCATATGGTGGTACACCGTCTCATGAATTGTTTTTATGTGCTTCCACATAGAACTCTTTGCAGTGCCTCTGGATAACTGCTTACTATAAATTGTGCACTTGACATATTTTGCTGATGCATTCTTTTCCCCAGAAGATATAGTAAAGTGCTTCCACACACCATTTTTTTCTGCTGAGGTGGTGTGTCTTCTTGTTTATCCTCAAGAGGTTGTGGATCCTCATCTTGGACGGATGATGTAAATTCAGTCATTGTCTAAAAGCATAGCACTCCTGCTTCTCAATCCTCCTTCTAGAGACTTCACTGAAGAAGTAACAGCTTTTTGGTGTGGTTTTCCATGTGGAATGGTGGGGTCCTAATGTATCCAATCAGAAGGCAGTGGTTGGGTGCACATGCGAGTGAATTCACGAATCCGGCCTGTAAATTTACAGATTTGCAAAATTAGTAAAATGGGTAACTTTTTTTAAAACCAGATATAAGGTGGTTTATATAAACTTAATGTCATTAATGGCAATGGAGGGGTGTACATATGCACAGTAATTTATATTTATACAATTTTTGGTGACTCCACTAATTCAGAGTCACAGATTCATTCCAATCACATGATCGGGTGTAAAAACCATAGAGTAGCAGCCCATCTATATTTTCGGACCCGCAGGGGTACCGCGGTACTGCAAAAATATATTTTTTTAAACTAACACCTATTTAATTACATTAAAAAACTTCTTCTACTTTACATTAAGTACATATGTGATTTTTATATTTTTCAATATATAAAAAGTTTATTTGAAAAAAAATATCTACAGTATTAAAAAATTGGAATTAACAAAAAATAAAATATAATAATTTTGCAATACACTTAGGGGCCTATTACAATGGAGGTCGGAAAGCACCCGACCTTCGGTCTGAGGCTTTCCAACCGCCATCATCGGTTTCAATTTTGACAGCGGAATTGAAACCGGGTGATCATTCCAGTTGGATTCCAAGGGTCTCAAGGAGCCCGTCTGCCAGTCGGAACCGGCTTTTAATCCCAAAAGGCGGGCCTTTCCGCCCTTGGGATTACGATGCACGGTTTCCGGCATGGTTTCCATGCTGGGTTGTCTGACATAGAAACCATGTCAGAAAGCATGTTTGGGGGCACCCAGCAGGGCCCCCTTGTGTGTGTGGCCTCCGGTTGGGGGCCGAGGGGGCACTTAAGGTGTCCCCCTGTTAATCCCTGCACCCTGTGGCAGGCACCTTGAGGTGCCTGTCACGGGGTGCAGGTATGAACAGCACCTCCCATTTCCCTATGGGAGCATGTATTACAGCCGGTTTACAGCCGTAATGCATGCTCCCATAGGGAAATGTCAGAATGCTCCGAACAGTGTTCAGTCGCATCCTGATGAGGCTGGCAGGACCGCCGACTGGAGGTCGGTCGGTTCCATTTATGAGACGCAAGTCCGCCCGACATCGTAATTGTCCCCTTAGTATTAAAAATAAACCCTACAAATTTACAAAAAAATTTAACATTAGAGTGACATAACATTTTAGAAATGCAATTTGGAAAACCTTAGAAATTCACTGAAAAAAACAAAGGTTACAGGGACGTTATAGTTAGGAAATAGAATGTAGAAAAACTTAAAAATTCACAGAAAAAAGCAAAGGTTACAGGGACGTTATAGTTAGGCTCAGATTTCACTCATACAAAACCATTGAAATCCAGCAGTTATAGTTACCTGTGATAACTAGAACTTACACCCCGCAAAATATTGCTTAAGACCCCACATATTACATCACTCATGGCATGGTCAGTGACAACACTGATGAAATCACTGATGACATCTCAAATGACATCACTGATGACATCACTGAAGACATCATTCACAGAACCAATCACACACAATCACACACCCACTTGCACCTCCATAAAACTGCTCATATATTGGCACACAACCTCATACTCATTCACAGACCCATACATCTACTCACACACCAACTCACTCATCCATAGAGCCACTCACACACCCACTCACTTACCCATACTGTCACTCACATACCCACTCACTCACTCACTCACTCACTAATACAGCCTCTCACACACCCACTCACACATTCATATAGTCATTCACACAGCCACGTATACCCCCATATAGCTACTAACACAGCCACTCACTCATATAGCCACTCACACACCCACTCACTCACTCATACAGCCACTCACACAGCTACTCACATACCCATACTGCTACTCACAAACCCACTCACTCGCCCAAACAGCCACTCACACACCCACTCACTCACACAGCTGCTCACACTCCTACTCACTCACCATGCAGCCACTGATACAACCACTCAATCTCCCATACAGCTACTCACACAGCCATACACTCACCCATGCAGCCACTTACACACCCACTCGCTCACTCACAGTCGCTCGCACACCCACTCACTCTCCCGTTGAGCTACTCACACAGCCAATCAGCCACCCATACAGCCACTCACACAGCCCCTCACTCACCCATAGAGTCATTCACACACCCACTCACTCACCAGTACTGCTACGTACAGACCCACTCACTCATCAATACAGCTACTTACACAACCACTCACTCACCCATACAGCCACTCACACACCCACTCACGCATCCATACAGCCACTGACGCACTCATTCACTGATGTGTAAGTGTGCTGTATGGGTGAGCAAGTGGCTGTTTGAGTGGGAGTTTGTTTAAGGGAGTTTGTTTAAGGGATTTGGTGTGTGAGTGGCTGTATTAGAGAGTATGTATCTGTGTGAATGGCTGTATGGGTGAGTGAGTGGATGTGTGAGTACTTGTATGGATGTGTGAATGGGTATGTAAGTGTTTGTGTGGGTGTGTGAGTGAGTGTGTGATTGGTTGTATGTGTGAGTGGCTGTGTTGAGAGGCTGTATGGGTGAGTGAGTAGGTGTGTGAGTGACTGTATAGATAAATAAGTGGGTGTGTGAGTAGCTGTATGAGTGAGTGTGTGGCTGTGTGAGTGGCTGTATGGGTGAGTTACAGGTTGTATGAGTGGCTGTATGGGTGAGTGAATGTTTGGGTGAGTGGCTCTATGAGTGAGTGAGTGGGTGTCTGAGTGCCTCTATGGAGGAGTGAGTGGGTGAGTGAGTACTGGTATGGGTCTGTGAATGGGTATGTGAGTGGTTGTGTAGGAAAAGGAGTGGGCATATGGGAGGTTGTATGGGTTGTGAGTGGGTGTGTGTGTGGTTCCATGGATGTCATCAGTGATGTCATTTGAGATGTCAACAGTGATGTCACTGACCATGTCATGAGTGATGTAATATGTGAGGTCATAAACAGTGCATTGCGGGAGTGTACTTAATAGTTAGCTCAAGTAACTATAACTGCTGAATTTCACTGATTTTCTACGAGTGAAATCTGAGCCTAACTATAACATCCCTGTAACCTTTGGTTTTTTCAGTGAATTTCTAAGGTTTTTACATTCTATTTCCTAACTATAACGTCCTGGTAACCTTTGGTTTTTTAAGTGAATTTCTGAGGTTTTTCAAATTCTATTTCCTAACTATAACGTCCCTGTAACTTTTGTTTTTTTAAGTGAATTTCTATAGTTTTTTTTAACTAATAGTCATGTTTTCAGAGTGGTAGAGAAAGGGGGTGGGGGCTCCAACTAGCTCTCAGGAATCCTGCTGTAAGGGACTTACTGGAGGTAACAGGAGGACTTCTTGGCCCCCAATGTCCCTCAGCATCCAAGAGGACTTCATCCACGACCAGTAGTGTGACAGGAGGCGCGTTTGCAGAGTGGTGGAAAAAGGAGGTCTGGCCTCCGATAACATCTCAGAAATCCCGCTCTGTGGGACTTACGAAAAGTAACAGCAGGGGTAGTTGGCTCCCAAAGACCCTCAGCAGCCAAGGGGACTTCATCCTCCAACTAGTAGTGCACCAGGAGGCACGTTTGCTGAGTGGTGGTGAAAGGGGGCGGGGTCTCCGGCGACTTGCGGACAGCTTTAAAAAAAAGAAATCCTTTTATTAGGGGAGGGGGTCACATGGCCCCCCTTCACTGGGCCGATTTAGACCACGGGGCCCATCCCCCAGGGCCAGGCCATTTTGAAATGGCCTGCATTTCTGAAATTGTGGAGGGGTGCCATGCGGCCCCGCTCCATGGGCCGATTTCGGCCCCAGGGAACATTCTAAGAACTGATAATGTGATCAGAGAGGCAATAACATCTAGCCCCCTGATTAGGTATAGGAGAGGCCCCTCGTTAAAGGACCATTTAGTACATAGTCACTATAAAACAACATAAGAAAAGAAAAATCCAATTGTGGGGTTTTCCCCTGCCTGAGATGCAAAGCCTGCAAATACAGCAGCAGGGTTCGTGATTACAGAGTGGAAGGGCAGGGGTGAAACGAAAACACAAACTGTTGAACTGCAATGCAGAATTTACTGTCTACTGCTTAGAATGTGACCCTGTGGGAAACGCTACAAATGGAGCACCATCCATCCCGCCAAAAAGAGGGTACTGACACATATGCGAGCGATTGCAAACAGGGGCCAAAGTTATCCTGTAGCTCGCCATTTTGAATTGGAGCACAAGAGTAATCGAGATTTGCTCAGGTTTTTCTGCATTAATCAAGTGCAGAAGAACGAAAGAGGAGGAGACAGGGTGAAAAAGGTGCTTGTTCCTGAGTCCAAATATATAATAGAGTTACAAACCAAAGCCCCCCATGGGTGGAACAATGAAGAAGAATTGTGGGTACATATATGCTGAATTAGTAGAGTGATATTCTACAAATGATACTATTGACCCCTTTCTGTAGTGTGAATCTTTAATTTTTATTCTAATTTTTACTTTTATTAGGGTGAGGTGGTTTTTGATTTCCACTAAAATTATTATTTTTCTGAAGATTAATTTTCTCCGTAGGTATTTTATATGGCACTAATAATAGAGTGAAATGAACTGCGAGAGAAATAGCCCATTCAGGGCACAAATGCAAAAAGTGATAGAAGGAGGGACTCTAAGGGGCAATATGTATGAGAGATATATTCATGTGAATAAGCTAAATTGGATAAAATTATGTTATTCTGATGTGGGGGAGATAAGCACATATTTCTAAGTTGAAAAGTATATGTACCAACTGTCTCTAAATGAATCTTTGAATCATGTAATCTCCCGCCCGCTTCACATTTCCCCTGTCCCCCATTTATGCACCGTCTTGATACTAATTCTAGAATGAAATGCATGACATTAAGTGATATCTCTATAGAGGGATCAAGGTTTTAAAACATTGTTCTAAGATGGCCGCCAATTTTGCATGGTATTTGGAAGGTCTAAAGTGCCGTCGTTTATTTCCATGTGACCTTTTGCATGTCTGAAGTTTTCCTCTACGGTTTAAATTGAAGATGGTGTCTGAACATGCTGACATTAAAAAAGGCGTTGTACTGGAATGCGTCTGCCAGTGCTGGATTATGGCTACCGAAGAAAAATTAATGAATTTTGCCCGTGAGTGCACTTGTTGTTTGGTAACGCTGCAGTGGTTGCTGGTGATATGTTTTGTGGCGGCTCACCACTGCGGGATTGGCACCCGAGACGTGAGGTGCGGCGGAGGGTGAAACTGATTCAAGGACAGATATATATATATATATACGCATTCATACATACACACATACATACATATACTTACTGATAACACCAAATGTTTAAGTGACTTTATAACTAGGTGTTATAATAATAATTTTAATATAAAAACCTACTATCTTAAAACCCCCAAAAAACTACAAATTCACCAGCTATAGTTAATTGAGCCCCACCATTCACTGGTTATGTCCTCACATATTACATCACTCATGACATCACTGATCACATCACTGATCACATCTCAGATGACATCAATGCTGACATCTCTGATCACATCACTTCGAAATGTGGCTTTTCAGTGAATTTCTAAGGGTTTTTTTAACGTAAAGTAAGCTTTTACTACCATACCTATGTATAATGACACTTTAATCTTTGTTTTTCTCAGAGAAATTTGGGGTTTCTTGATCATATTCACCCAACTTCCTCCCTTTCAATAGATTTTGACTGTAAAGATTAGGGGGTTGCATGCAGGGCCTGTCTTGCTGCCAACTCCCTGCTACTCCTGTGTCCAAGTCCCTGGTGAGCACGTCCTTTGGCTGGGCGCAGCGTTAGGTTGGCTGCAGGACCTGTTATGTGGCCAACCCCTCGTGAGCGACCAACCACCCATCCTACTGGCCAACACTGCCACGGTCAGCCAACAACCCCTCAGACCTCCACGCCACATTTTCTATATTTTTAAGGGTTTATTTCTGCTGTACTGCAGTAGCTACTCCTGCGGTTCCAAACTACCTAAACCCGGTCAAAAAAAGTGCCTTCTTATAGTCTGGGATGGAAGAGATAAAATTCCAGGGTACAGGACAATGGCAGCCAAATCAATTATTCACCACAAAAACTTATGATACACAAGACTTCCAAATGAAAAAAAAACAGTTATAACAATGGAAAAAAACCAAGGGAAAACCTCTGAAGGTTTTGTTAAAGACTCACACCTATTCTATTGTGGACGTGCTTCATTAGGTCTCATCCTGGTCCCTAAAAACCAGGATGGGCTCAACTATGTTCCAGGGAGCACTTAAGATAATTTATCTGCAGAAGTCTTCTAAAAGATAAAAATACCTTAGGAGCATCCAGTTATCCCTTCAATAACAGGTGTCCACGGTATATATAAAAACGGATGCCGGGTGCTAAGGAGGCTGGAATGATCTAACACCCTTTCTAGCTCCAGCATGTTTCCGACATTTCTTATAGGCTGCGCTGGGTCCCAGGCTTTCATCCTGGCTATAATTTGTGCCCTGGAATCAGTATTTTATATATTACAGTCTGTCATCATTTTCCTATTGTCACAGGACAAAAGATATAAAACTTAAATCATGCAATAAGTTTACTCGCTTTCAGCTTTTGCATACAAGAGTGTTCCTAAAACAGATATCTAAGATATTAAACGTGAGTTCATACAATTGTTATCATTATGCACTATTTGTTTATAACAATTGCACATTAATTGGACACACAGCACACAGACAGGTAAATAAAATGTTGTATTCGAGTTGGGTTATACATTCAGTGTGTCTTCTCTATATAAATATATATATGTATATGTTTGTGGGGAAAATGTTCTCCGAACAGCGTAACTGAAACCTAGAAAATACTAAGTAAGATGAGTGGTGGCATCTCACAAAAAGTTAAGGACTGTCCTCACACACCACCAGGTGTCATGCTTCATCATCGGCAGTCCTCACTCTCCAAAAACTTCGGTTTGATGGAGAGCGGGCCTACACCTGGAGACAGGGAAGCACTTCTAAAGCTAAGTGGGGGCCCATACGGTGAGTGAATCTAAAAATCAGTATATTCGCCAGAATGAATTTTATTTTAATGGGGGGATTATATGATATTAAAATACAAGACTGGTGTGCGTGGGGAACTTATTGCCCCAACACCGTAGTGATACGTGTTGTCGACATGTTTCTGCCTGTCTGGCCCAAAGGGTCTGTGGCATTCTTCAGGACAAACGAAAGAAAAATAGGGCTCCAATCTTACCACACTGGTTGGTAGGATGATGCCACTTCGTAGGTCGACCTATGTCGATGCTCTACCTATTATAAATTTCTTGAGTTCCTATTAAGGAAATCTACACGCCCCATGGGAGGAGAGTGTGGGAGAGACCCCTTTAGTCACACTTTCGTCAAGGTGCGTCTCTCTCGCCGTAACCTGTGTGCTTCCACTTTCCGTCCCCGAGGGGACCAACCAGTGTGATAAAATTGAAGCCCTATTTTTCTTTCCTTTGTCCTGATGAATGCCACGGACCCTTTGGGCCAGACAAGCAGAAACATATCGACAACACGTATCACTACAGTGTTGGGGCAATAAGTTCCCCACGCACACCGGTCTTGTATTTTAATATCATATAATCCCCCCTTTAGAATAAAATTAATTCTGGCGATTATACTGATTTTTAGATTTACTCACGGTATGGGCCCCCACTTAGCTTTAGAAGTGCCTCCCTGTCTCCAGGTGTAGGCCCGCTCTCCATCAAACCGAAGTTTTTCGAGAGCGAGGACTGCCGATGATGAAGCATGACACCTGGTGGTCTGTGAGGACAGTTCTTAACTTTTTGTGAGATGCCACCAATCATCTTACTTAGTATTTTCTAGGTTTCAGTCACGCTGTTTGGAGCAGCTTCTGTTGTGATTTCATGTTAGATTGGAGGCTAGCTGACTCCAAACGCCCCGTGCCTCTTTTTTCCTCCCCTGGTATCTTCTAGGGTTAGTGTGCTATATGAAAATGTTCTCCGCACATGCCAGTATGAATGCAACGTTTGAAATTGGAGTTGTCTGTGGAGGAGAAATGGACATTTTTCATAAACAGCAAACATGCAGAGTGAACGTATTTTACATCGAGCATCATGTTTTGCTTAGCCCAGCATGAAATTGATTTCTTTTTGGCGAGATAAGGAAATACGTTTGGACAATTATGGATGGCATAAAGCAACAGCACGGAAACAAATTCTTTTTGCAAAACATTATGAATACTGTGGTCCGCATGTTTTTATTGAATTTGTCCAGTGACAATGACTCTGCAAATGCCACTGTAAGCAATATAATTTGGTCTAATGGAGACCGGAGTATCAAGTATTGAAACATTCACTGGTTACCAATTCACTTACATTAAGTAGTTACTAAAAACGGAAATGAATGTTATTTGCTGACCAAATCCATATGTGAGTCCTTCCGTAGTGTTCATTCACTGTGTATTTAAATGAGTGTATCCAACCACTCGGCATTTCCGTATGATTAAGACCGGAAGGAGGTCGAAACCCGTAACGGATTGATGCCCATGGACATCTGAAAATAAAGGAGTTTGATGACATACTGGCTGGTGGGCTTGAGTGCTTTTCTGAAAAGAGAAGAGTGTGCCTTGTGGAATATGTTAGCTATGACGCCTGCCCATGAGCCCCGACCCGATAAGCAGGGCCTCCTTCAGCATCAAATTGTTCTTTTGGATATATATATATATCACTGCTTTCCGCGTTGAACTGAAAGGTTCTTCCCTGCAACAACGGACACGGACCAAATTAGTAAGTGCAATTATATTTATTTAATCTTCAATGCCGCCATAACGTTTCGGCTCGTCCGAGCCTTTTTCAAGTGCTACGTAACTGCAGTGGCGTGGAATCACTGTCCAGCGATGTTTGGAGGCAGCACCTGCTGTCATTGAAGCCTCTTCACTGTAAGGGATCACACAGTGGACTCCAACGCCCAGCATGCAGTTGGGCTGCAGGAACAGCGCGAGGTGCCTTACACCTGTGAGGCGAAGGAGGCATTCCAATAAACAGGCGTGGGCCCGCTATTTTGCACTACGGATCCCAGAAATCGCAGCACCCACTGCTTTCGACTCACCTGAGAATGGAAATAAAAGAGGGGACTTTATCAGTTATTGCTTTGTATCTTCCACCACGGTATGCCTCTGATGAGGGCGCTGGCCTGAAACGCGTCAGGCATGATCTGCTGGGCAGAGGAATCCAATAAATTGCTTTCTTCCTGAGTGCAACCGGCTGAGAGTGCATTTATCCAGGGGGTAACTTCTATTTTGAGCAACTAATGCGGCCAGCCCGGTCACGAAATGCACCACCGCAGGACTCACAGCGGGGCCACGCCTGTTTATTGGGGCAGGCATTAGTGGCACAGCGGTACTCGTTGTATTGGAAGGTATTTTTGTTGGAAGACTTCAGCAGGATTATTCATTTTTGGTTATCGTGGTGGTGGCAGCCCACATGGGAACTATTTTGCACTACGGATCCCAGAAATCGCAGCACCCGCTGCTTTTGACTCACCTGAGAATGGAAATAAAAGAGGGGACTTTATCCATTATTACTTTGTATCTTCCACCACGGAATGCCTCTGATGAGGGCCCTGGCCCGAAACGGGTCAGGCATGATCTGCTGGGCAGAGGAATCCAATAAATTGCTTTCTTCCTGAGTGCAACCGGCTGAGAGTGCATTTCTCCAGGGGGTAACTTCTATTTTGAGCAACTAATGCGGCCAGCCCGGTCGCGAAATGCACCACCGTAGGACTCACAGCGGGGCCACTCCTGTTTATTGGGGCAGGCATTAGTGGCACAGCGGTACTCGTTGTATTGGAAGGTATTTTTGTTGGAAGACTTCAGCAGGATTATTCATTTTTGGTTATCGTGGTGGTGGCAGCCCACATGGGAACTATTTTGCACTACGGATCCCAGAAATCGCAGCACCCGCTGCTTTTGACTCACCTGAGAATGGAAATAAAAGAGGGGACTTTATCCGTTATTACTTTGTATCTTCCACCATGGAATGCCTCTGATGAGGGCCCTGGCCCGAAACGCGTCAGGCATGATCTGCTGGGCAGAGGAATCCAATAAATTGCTTTCTTCCTGAGTGCAACCGGCTGAGAGTGCATTTCTCCAGGGGGTAACTTCTATTTTGAGCAACTAATGCAGCCAGCCCGGTCGCGAAATGCACCACCGCAGGACTCACAGCGGGGCCACGCCTGTTTATTGGGGCAGGCATTAGTGGCACAGCGGTACTCGTTGTATTGGAAGGTATTTTTGTTGGAAGACTTCAGCAGGGTTATTAATTTTTGATTATCGTGGTGGTGGCAGCCCACATGGGAACTATTTTGCACTACGGATCCCAGAAATCGCAGCACCCGCTGCTTTCGACTCACCTGAGAATGGAAATAAAAGAGGGGACTTTTTCCGTTATTGCTTTGTATCTTCCACCACGGAATGCCTCTGATGCGGGCGCTGGCCCGAAACGCGTCAGGCATGATCTGCTGGGCAGAGGAATCCAATAAATTGCTTTCTTCCTGAGCGCAACCGGCTGAGAGTGCATTTCTCCAGGGGGTAACTTCTATTTTGAGCATATATATATATATATATAAATATATATATATATATATATATATATATATATATATATATATATATATATCCACAACCAAAGTTCGCGCAGAAACCCGAGCCGCTTTCAGTGGCGGGCCATGGCGGGGTCGCGAACCCCAAACATCCACCACGATCATTTTCACTGGTTTCCCACAAACGATGCCAGGGCCACAAATAATCCTTTTTCAGCGTGTTTTTATTTTAAGCCAAGTCACTCGACGCGTTTCGGAGAAACCTCCTTGTTCACGAGTACGAGTGCAATGCAAATCACAGTGTTTATAACATATCATGTGACACACCTTTACATAATAAACAGTGAAGACAGATTCAAGGTGTTTGAACGTTCACGGAGCTAGAAAAACAGACTTGTTTTGTCACCCTTATTATTCAGAGATACATTGTGAGTCATTACATAGAAGTCAACATGTAATGCTTAAATTCAAAATTATAATTATAATTATTAACTTAAACAATTTTATAAACTTTTTTCTTTAAACATTTTTGTACATTATTGAACCAAGAGTCATTGATATGTACCGTCATAGAACTCATTGTTACTGCAACGTAATGCGCCGCATCTTAATATATTTTAACCATTAGTGCTAGCAAGAGTTCTATGTTGTATAAACATACGACCCACAACATGTGTAATCTTACACCCTCGGTTGAAACCGACTTGAATGCTGATACTGGTGACTAATTAGGTAAAGTACAGCCCAAGTGGGCAATTTAACTTTATTCTGAAAAACCTCTTCTAGATTCATGTCATTCCAGGTGCATTTCTGGGTCATGTTAATGCCATCTTAAGCCCAGTGGGCCTGTCCAACCCCAGTATATATATATAATGAAGCTCAGATTACGTCCAATACAAGAGACTACACACCAAGGACAGTTTCTAAGGTAAAGTGTATTAAGTTTAGCGGCACCGCGTTTCGATCAAAGGATCTTCTTGTGATGAAGATCCTTTGATCGAAACTCGTTGCCGCTAAACTTAATACACTTTACCTTATAAACTGTCCTTGGTGTGCGAGTCTCTTTGTATTGGATGTAATACGAAGCTTCATTTATATAACAAACGGGTTCCGGCACCCGCAACTCGCATCGACCCCGAATGGTGAACGTAGCCAGCAGCGTCGGAAACTTTCAGTGGAATATATATATATATATATATATATATTCAAAACAACTTGATCTCCACACGAGGGAACACTTTCACAGCCGGTGCTCACGGCGGAGCGAAGACCATTCTCCGCAATGATATGATCCAACAAAACAATGAAACGTGGCACACACCTTAGCAGTTTAAAAAGGTTTTAATTCAACAAAAGCTCTCCTCCTCCCTACGCGTTTCGAACTTCACGTTCTTGGTCACGGTAGTATCCATGACCAAGAACGTGAAGTTGAAACGCGTAGGGAGGAGGAGAGCTTTTGTTGAATTAAAACCTTTTTAAACTGCTAAGGTGTGTGCCACGTTTCATTGTTTTGTTGGATCATATATATATATATGTGTGTATTAAACTCTTTGCGGACTAAACATTGTGTAGTGCTGGCTCTTTCTTGTCTTTCTTGTGTTGGATTCAACAAAGTCTCTTTTGTGATATTAAGTGGGTCCTGTGCCCGCTGCCATGCACCGACTCGGACAGGTGGAAGTAATCGGATGAACTGCAGTGTGGAAGTCTAATAAAAAAAAATATATCTATATAGATACTTATATTTTTATCTATATATATATATATTCACTGAAAAAACCATAGGTTTCAGACACGTTATAGTTAGAAATTAGCATTTAAAAAACCTTTGAAATTCACTGAAAAAACCATAGGTTTTAGGGACAGTTATAGTTAGTTGGACATTTCACTCGTACAAAACCCGTGAAATTCCCCTGTTATAGTTAGTTCAGCTAACTATAACTCGCGCCCCGCAATGCACTGCTGATGACGTCACATATTACATCACTCATGACATGGTCAGTGACATCACTGATGACATCACTGATGACATCTCAAATGACATCACTGATGACATCATCCAGTGACTGTGTGTTTCTGTAAAGTTTAAATATTTTTAATATATATAGGAAAAGACGTATTGAAGAATGAGTGGGTGTCTAAGTGTCTGTATGGATGATTTAGTAGGTGCGTGACTGACTCTATAAGTGAGTGATTTAACGTATCTTACTGAATGCATGGGTTAGTGACTAAACTGGGTGAATGTCTGTATCCGTCTGTCTGTTGCTGTGTAAGTGGCTGCATGTGTTTGTGAATAGCTACATGAGTGTCTATATGAGTTATTGAATGGTTCTCTGAGTATCTGTATGGGTGCCTCAGTGTTTGTGTGGGAGGGTGTGTGCGACTCTGTGCATAGATGTGTGAGTGGGTGATTCACTGGGTGGATGGTTTCAAGAGTGCATCTGTGATAGACTGTATGGGTGGGTAAGTGTGTGTAAGAGTGTGTTAGTGAGTGAATATATGTCCCAGTGGTACATGTGTGAGTAACTACATATGTGAAAGGCAGTATATATGTGTGTTGGAGTATATAAATAGCTATAAGCGAGAGTGAGTGATTGTGATAGTGGCTGTATGGATGAGTGTGTGCTTGTATCAGTGATTGTATAAGAGCGTAACAATGTGGTAGTATTTGTATGATTAAGTGAGCTGGTGTGTGTATAACTGTATAGGTGAGTAAATGGCAGTGTGTTTAATTATTTGCATGACTGACTAGGTGTGTGAGTACCTCTATGGATGAGTGGCGGTGTTTGAGTGTCTATATAGGAGTAAGAGTGCATATGATAGTCCTGTACTGAGTGACCATAAGTATGAGTGACTGTACGGGTGAGTGAGTGGATGTGTGTGTGTAGACCTAAGAATCAGTGAGTGGGTATGTAGTTATTGGTGTTGGAGTGTCTATGGTTTTGCGAATGGCAGTCTGTAATTTAGATTGGGTATATCAAAGGTTATATTAGGGTGTGAGGAGGTGCATCAGATTATCACGTGGATGATGTCATCAGTGATGTCATTTGAGATGTCATCAGTGATGTCATCAGTGATGTCACTGACCATGTCATGAGTGATGTAATATGTGACGTCATCAGCAGTGCATTGCGGGGCGCGAGTTATAGTTAGCTGAACTAACTATAACAGGGGAATTTCACGGGTTTTGTACGAGTGAAATGTCCAACTAACTATAACTGTCCCTAAAACCTATGGTTTTTCAGTGAATTTCAAAGGTTTTTTAAATGCTAATTTCTAACTATAACGTGTCTGAAACCTATGGTTTTTTCAGTGAATTTCAAAGGTTTTTTAAATGCTAATTTCTAACTATAACGCCCCTAAAACCTATTGTTTTTTCAGTGAATTTCAAAGGTTTTGTAAATGACAATTTTTAAATGTATTAATTGTTATATTTATTTTTTGATACTGATTTACTACATTTTTAAAACTATTTATTTTTATATATTTTATTTATTAAATTACATTGTAATTACATTATACATTACATTACAAAATATACTTTCTCAGAATGAATTACTTTAGTTTAAATAGTTTGCAAATAGGCAATAGAGTTTTAAGTACAGTAGTTACAGTTGTTGCAATGGGCAACACAATTTCAAACACAATGCAACATTGAGCTCAATGTGAATTTCTAGTTAAATGCAATTAGTTACTTTATGGATTACTTTTCTAACCACAGGACTGGATCCTAGATTCAGTCCTGGGACATCTCCTGTAAACAGTTGAGTAAAATCGTTTTGGTTACAGTAGTGATTTTTAAGGAATATTATTGTATTTTAAAAGTTGACACTTAGAAACTTTTTCACATAGAATCACCAATGTTATCCTATGGGAGGAAATTCACTTAGCAGGTAAGTAGTGTTATCGTTACTTTTTCTTACTCAGTGTTGGATCCTGGATCCAGCACTGGTGCATCTCCTGTAAACAGTTGAAAGAATGCGTTTAAGTCATACAGGCGATTTTTAAGGAATATTTGTAATTTGTGAAAATCGACACTTTGAAACTTTTCTGCTGAAAACCAGACAATGGATTCCTATGGAAGGAAATGTAAGTTACTGGTAAGTACGGTTAGAATTACTTTTCAGGGTCAGTGCTGGGCTAAAAGATGCAGCACTGGGTTCTCTCCTGATAACAGGTGAGTAAATTGGAATTTGTACTTTGGTTGATTTTAGAGAAATATTATAAAGTTCCAAAACTCCACACTTAGAAGAATTTCCAAGTGAAACCAGTCAATGTTAGCCTATGGAAGGAAATTCAAGTTACCGGCAAGTACGGTTAAAATTACTTTTCAGGACCAGTACTGGGCTGAAAGATGCAGCACTGAGGTCTCTCCTGATAACAGGTGAGTAAATCAGAATTCGGATTTCGGCTGATTTTAGAGGAATATTTGTATGTTTCAAAAATCAACACTTAGAAACTTTTTTAGCAAAAAGCAGGCAATGATATCCTATGGAAGGAAATTCAAGTTACTGGTAAGTACGGTTAAAATTACTTTTGAGGATCAGTACTGGGCTGAAAGATGCAGCACTGAGGTCTCTCCTGATAACAGGTGAGTAAATCGGAATTCGTATTTCGGCTGATTTTAGAGGAATATTTTAAAGTTCCAAAACTCCACACACAGAAGAATTTCCAAGTGAAACCAGTCAATGTTAGCCTATGGAAGGAAATTCAAGTTACTGGTAAGTACGGTTAAAATTACTTTTGAGGATCAGTACTGGGCTGAAAGATGCAGCACTGAGGTCTCTCCTGATAACAGGTGAGTAAATCGGAATTCGTATTTCGGCTGATTTTAGAGGAATATTTTAAAGTTCCAAAACTCCACACTTAGAAGAATTTCCAAGTGAAACCAGTCAATGTTAGCCTATGGAAGGAAATTCAAGTTACCGGCAAGTACGGTTAAAATTACTTTTCAGGACCAGTACTGGGCTGAAAGATGCAGCACTGAGGTCTCTCCTGATAACAGGTGAGTAAATCAGAATTCGGATTTCGGCTGATTTTAGAGGAATATTTGTATGTTTCAAAAATCAACACTTAGAAACTTTTTCAGCAAAAAGCTGGCAATGATATCCTAAGGAAGGAAATTCAAGTTACTGGTAAGTACGGTTAAAATTACTTTTGAGGATCAGTACTGGGCTGAAAGATGCAGCACTGAGGTCTCTCCTGATAACAGGTGAGTAAATCGGAATTCGTATTTCGGCTGATTTTAGAGGAATATTTTAAAGTTCCAAAACTCCACACAGAAGAATTTCCAAGTGAAACCAGTCAATGTTAGCCTATGGAAGGAAATTCAAGTTCCTGGTAAGTACGGTTAAAATTACTTTTGAAGATCAGTACTGGGCTGAAAGATGCAGCACTGAGGTCTCTCCTGATAACAGGTGAGTAAATCGGAATTCGTATTTCGGCTGATTTTAGAGGAATATTTTAAAGTTCCAAAACTCCACACACAGAAGAATTTCCAAGTGAAACCAGTCAATGTTAGCCTATGGAAGGAAATTCAAGTTACTGGTAAGTACGGTTAAAATTACTTTTGAGGATCAGTACTGGGCTGAAAGATGCAGCACTGAGGTCTCTCCTGATAACTGGTGAGTAAATCGGAATTCGTATTTCGGCTGATTTTAGAGGAATATTTTAAAGTTCCAAAACTCCACACTTAGAAGAATTTCCAAGGGAAACCAGTCAATGTTAGCCTATGGAAGGAAATTCAAGTTACCAGCAAGTACGGTTAAAATTACTTTTCAGGACCAGTACTGGGCTGAAAGATGCAGCACTGAGGTCTCTCCTGATAACAGGTGAGTAAATCAGAATTCGGATTTCGGCTGATTTTAGAGGAATATTTGTATGTTTCAAAAATCAACACTTAGAAACTTTTTCAGCAAAAAGCAGGCAATGATATCCTATGGAAGGAAATTCAAGTTACTGGTAAGTACGGTTAAAATTACTTTTGAGGATCAGTACTGGGCTGAAAGATGCAGCACTGAGGTCTCTCCTGATAACAGGTGAGTAAATCGGAATTCGTATTTCGGCTGATTTTAGAGGAATATTTTAAAGTTCCAAAACTCCACACAGAAGAATTTCCAAGTGAAACCAGTCAATGTTAGCCTATGGAAGGAAATTCAAGTTACTGGTAAGTACGGTTAAAATTACTTTTGAGGATCAGTACTGGGCTGAAAGATGCAGCACTGAGGTCTCTCCTGATAACAGGTGAGTAAATCGGAA
The DNA here is from genome assembly GCA_963921515.1 of Calotriton arnoldi. Classification (NCBI taxonomy): domain Eukaryota; kingdom Metazoa; phylum Chordata; class Amphibia; order Caudata; family Salamandridae; genus Calotriton; species Calotriton arnoldi. The sequence continues at coordinate 309,099 of CAWUFW010016349.1, forward strand.
TTCGTATTTCGGCTGATTTTAGAGGAATATTTTAAAGTTCCAAAACTCCACACAGAAGAATTTCCAAGTGAAACCAGTCAATGTTAGCCTATGGAAGGAAATTCAAGTTACTGGTAAGTACGGTTAAAATTACTTTTGAGGATCAGTACTGGGCTGAAAGATGCAGCACTGATGTCTCTCCTGATAACAGGTGAGTAAATCGGAATTCGTATTTCGGCTGATTTTAGAGGAATATTTTAAAGTTCCAAAACTCCACACTTAGAAGAATTTCCAAGTGAAACCAGTCAATGTTAGCCTATGGAAGGAAATTCAAGTTACCGGCAAGTACGGTTAAAATTACTTTTCAGGACCAGTACTGGGCTGAAAGATGCAGCACTGAGGTCTCTCCTGATAACAGGTGAGTAAATCAGAATTCGGATTTCGGATGATTTTAGAGGAATATTTGTATGTTTCAAAAATCAACACTTAGAAACTTTTTCAGCAAAAAGCAGGCAATGATATCCTATGGAAGGAAATTCAAGTTACTGGTAAGTACGGTTAAAATTACTTTTGAGGATCAGTACTGGGCTGAAAGATGCAGCACTGAGGTCTCTCCTGATAACAGGTGAGTAAATCGGAATTCGTATTTCGGCTGATTTTAGAGGAATATTTTAAAGTTCCAAAACTCCACACACAGAAGAATTTCCAAGTGAAACCAGTCAATGTTAGCCTATGGAAGGAAATTCAAGTTACTGGTAAGTACGGTTAAAATTACTTTTGAGGATCAGTACTGGGCTGAAAGATGCAGCACTGAGGTCTCTCCTGATAACAGGTGAGTAAATCGGAATTCGTATTTCGGCTGATTTTAGAGGAATATTTTAAAGTTCCAAAACTCCACACTTAGAAGAATTTCCAAGTGAAACCAGTCAATGTTAGCCTATGGAAGGAAATTCAAGTTACCGGCAAGTACGGTTAAAATTACTTTTCAGGACCAGTACTGGGCTGAAAGATGCAGCACTGAGGTCTCTCCTGATAACAGGTGAGTAAATCAGAATTCGGATTTCGGCTGATTTTAGAGGAATATTTGTATGTTTCAAAAATCAACACTTAGAAACTTTTTCAGCAAAAAGCAGGCAATGATATCCTATGGAAGGAAATTCAAGTTACTGGTAAGTACGGTTAAAATTACTTTTGAGGATCAGTACTGGGCTGAAAGATGCAGCACTGAGGTCTCTCCTGATAACAGGTGAGTAAATCGGAATTCGTATTTCGGCTGATTTTAGAGGAATATTTTAAAGTTCCAAAACTCCACACAGAAGAATTTCCAAGTGAAACCAGTCAATGTTAGCCTATGGAAGGAAATTCAAGTTACTGGTAAGTACGGTTAAAATTACTTTTGAGGATCAGTACTGGGCTGAAAGATGCAGCACTGAGGTCTCTCCTGATAACAGGTGAGTAAATCGGAATTCGTATTTCGGCTGATTTTAGAGGAATATTTTAAAGTTCCAAAACTCCACACAGAAGAATTTCCAAGTGAAACCAGTCAATGTTAGCCTATGGAAGGAAATTCAAGTTACTGGTAAGTACGGTTAAAATTACTTTTGAGGATCAGTACTGGGCTGAAAGATGCAGCACTGATGTCTCTCCTGATAACAGGTGAGTAAATCGGAATTCGTATTTCGGCTGATTTTAGAGGAATATTTTAAAGTTCCAAAACTCCACACTTAGAAGAATTTCCAAGTGAAACCAGTCAATGTTAGCCTATGGAAGGAAATTCAAGTTACCGGCAAGTACGGTTAAAATTACTTTTCAGGACCAGTACTGGGCTGAAAGATGCAGCACTGAGGTCTCTCCTGATAACAGGTGAGTAAATCAGAATTCGGATTTCGGCTGATTTTAGAGGAATATTTGTATGTTTCAAAAATCAACACTTAGAAACTTTTTCAGCAAAAAGCAGGCAATGATATCCTATGGAAGGAAATTCAAGTTACTGGTAAGTACGGTTAAAATTACTTTTGAGGATCAGTACTGGGCTGAAAGATGCAGCACTGAGGTCTCTCCTGATAACAGGTGAGTAAATCGGAATTCGTATTTCGGCTGATTTTAGAGGAATATTTTAAAGTTCCAAAACTCCACACAGAAGAATTTCCAAGTGAAACCAGTCAATGTTAGCCTATGGAAGGAAATTCAAGTTACTGGTAAGTACGGTTAAAATTACTTTTGAGGATCAGTACTGGGCTGAAAGATGCAGCACTGAGGTCTCTCCTGATAACAGGTGAGTAAATCGGAATTCGTATTTCGGCTGATTTTAGAGGAATATTTTAAAGTTCCAAAACTCCACACACAAGAATTTCCAAGTGAAACCAGTCAATGTTAGCCTATGGAAGGAAATTCAAGTTACTGGTAAGTACGGTTAAAATTACTTTTGAGGATCAGTACTGGGCTGAAAGATGCAGCACTGAGGTCTCTCCTGATAACAGGTGAGTAAATCGGAATTCGTATTTCGGCTGATTTTAGAGGAATATTTTAAAGTTCCAAAACTCCACACACAGAAGAATTTCCAAGTGAAACCAGTCAATGTTAGCCTATGGAAGGAAATTCAAGTTACTGGTAAGTACGGTTAAAATTACTTTTGAGGATCAGTACTGGGCTGAAAGATGCAGCACTGAGGTCTCTCCTGATAACAGGTGAGTAAATCGGAATTCGTATTTCGGCTGATTTTAGAGGAATATTTTAAAGTTCCAAAACTCCACACTTAGAAGAATTTCCAAGTGAAACCAGTCAATGTTAGCCTATGGAAGGAAATTCAAGTTACCGGCAAGTACGGTTAAAATTACTTTTCAGGACCAGTACTGGGCTGAAAGATGCAGCACTGAGGTCTCTCCTGATAACAGGTGAGTAAATCAGAATTCGGATTTCGGCTGATTTTAGAGGAATATTTGTATGTTTCAAAAATCAACACTTAGAAACTTTTTCAGCAAAAAGCAGGCAATGATATCCTATGGAAGGAAATTCAAGTTACTGGTAAGTACGGTTAAAATTACTTTTGAGGATCAGTACTGGGCTGAAAGATGCAGCACTGAGGTCTCTCCTGATAACAGGTGAGTAAATCGGAATTCGTATTTCGGCTGATTTTAGAGGAATATTTTAAAGTTCCAAAACTCCACACAGAAGAATTTCCAAGTGAAACCAGTCAATGTTAGCCTATGGAAGGAAATTCAAGTTACTGGTAAGTACGGTTAAAATTACTTTTGAGGATCAGTACTGGGCTGAAAGATGCAGCACTGAGGTCTCTCCTGATAACAGGTGAGTAAATCGGAATTCGTATTTCGGCTGATTTTAGAGGAATATTTTAAAGTTCCAAAACTCCACACACAGAAGAATTTCCAAGTGAAACCAGTCAATGTTAGCCTATGGAAGGAAATTCAAGTTACTGGTAAGTACGGTTAAAATTACTTTTCAGGACCAGTACTGGGCTGAAAGATGCAGCACTGAGGTCTCTCCTGATAACAGGTGAGTAAATCAGAATTCGGATTTCGGCTGATTTTAGAGGAATATTTGTATGTTTCAAAAATCAACACTTAGAAACTTTTTCAGCAAAAAGCTGGCAATGATATCCTAAGGAAGGAAATTCAAGTTACTGGTAAGTACGGTTAAAATTACTTTTGAGGATCAGTACTGGGCTGAAAGATGCAGCACTGAGGTCTCTCCTGATAACAGGTGAGTAAATCGGAATTCGTATTTCGGCTGATTTTAGAGGAATATTTTAAAGTTCCAAAACTCCACACAGAAGAATTTCCAAGTGAAACCAGTCAATGTTAGCCTATGGAAGGAAATTCAAGTTACTGGTAAGTACGGTTAAAATTACTTTTGAGGATCAGTACTGGGCTGAAAGATGCAGCACTGAGGTCTCTCCTGATAACAGGTGAGTAAATCGGAATTCGTATTTCGGCTGATTTTAGAGGAATATTTTAAAGTTCCAAAACTCCACACAGAAGAATTTCCAAGTGAAACCAGTCAATGTTAGCCTATGGAAGGAAATTCAAGTTACTGGTAAGTACGGTTAAAATTACTTTTGAGGATCAGTACTGGGCTGAAAGATGCAGCACTGAGGTCTCTCCTGATAACAGGTGAGTAAATCGGAATTCGTATTTCGGCTGATTTTAGAGGAATATTTTAAAGTTCCAAAACTCCACACTTAGAAGAATTTCCAAGTGAAACCAGTCAATGTTAGCCTATGGAAGGAAATTCAAGTTACCGGCAAGTACGGTTAAAATTACTTTTCAGGACCAGTACTGGGCTGAAAGATGCAGCACTGAGGTCTCTCCTGATAACAGGTGAGTAAATCAGAATTCGGATTTCGGCTGATTTTAGAGGAATATTTGTATGTTTCAAAAATCAACACTTAGAAACTTTTTCAGCAAAAAGCCCGCAATGATATCCTAAGGAAGGAAATTCAAGTTACTGGTAAGTACGGTTAAAATTACTTTTGAGGATCAGTACTGGGCTGAAAGATGCAGCACTGAGGTCTCTCCTGATAACAGGTGAGTAAATCGGAATTCGTATTTCGGCTGATTTTAGAGGAATATTTTAAAGTTCCAAAACTCCACACAGAAGAATTTCCAAGTGAAACCAGTCAATGTTAGCCTATGGAAGGAAATTCAAGTTACTGGTAAGTACGGTTAAAATTACTTTTGAGGATCAGTACTGGGCTGAAAGATGCAGCACTGAGGTCTCTCCTGATAACAGGTGAGTAAATCGGAATTCGTATTTCGGCTGATTTTAGAGGAATATTTTAAAGTTCCAAAACTCCACACAGAAGAATTTCCAAGTGAAACCAGTCAATGTTAGCCTATGGAAGGAAATTCAAGTTACTGGTAAGTACGGTTAAAATTACTTTTGAGGATCAGTACTGGGCTGAAAGATGCAGCACTGAGGTCTCTCCTGATAACAGGTGAGTAAATCGGAATTCGTATTTCGGCTGATTTTAGAGGAATATTTTAAAGTTCCAAAACTCCACACTTAGAAGAATTTCCAAGTGAAACCAGTCAATGTTAGCCTATGGAAGGAAATTCAAGTTACCGGCAAGTACGGTTAAAATTACTTTTGAGGATCAGTACTGGGCTGAAAGATGCAGCACTGAGGTCTCTCCTGATAACAGGTGAGTAAATCAGAATTCGGATTTCGGCTGATTTTAGAGGAATATTTGTATGTTTCAAAAATCAACACTTAGAAACTTTTCAGCAA